>JADLZK010010757.1:0-320592 GCA_015847255.1 Hyparrhenia diplandra | reverse complement strand
TGTAGCTAGAGATATACAAATTTTGGAATATCTGGAGTCCTATTATATATGTTCATCCTACTGGACTATGTGATATCTAGTGTCCTGTTGATGTATTAATTCAACCCCTCATGACTCGGCTCGGAGTGAGGTGGTGATAATCGTAAGGGGGCTGTTCTTTCTCTCTATAATACAAAGATAAAAACTCTCATTCGTATTCGAAAATAAATTAGGTTGGAAATTGGAATTTAACATGCTGTTTGATGATAGATCGAGCAGCAGAAATTATATTACCTCTTATGTTGGAGGTGGGACCTGATTCTGGCCATCAGATTATCTGCCGTAGAGGCGGCTTCATATTCATAATCCCGTTTACGCCCCTGAACTTGAGCCAGTATCTCCCCAAGTAGCCTTCTCATGTCAGGGTTCCGTGACACTCGTACGGATGCCCGGCACTCGAATTGGTGTCCGAGTTGACCATACAATTCTTTAACGAGGGCAGTCTTGCCGACTCCTGCGGGTCCAAGAATGGAAAGAACTCTGAGCAGCTGATGTCCCTCTTCGGTCTGGTCGATGAGCCAACTGGTAAGCTTGCCCCTCGTTCCATCGACACCAACAAGATTGGCAGCAGCTCCAGGCGACGAGGACACTGGAGCGCGGCTGTTCCAAGAGAACAGAAACCTGCTAGGTTCTGATGAGACACAATCTTGGAGCTGATACCTTGCATGCCGTTCGCTCGCTTCCCGCAGCAGAGTTCTGAGTTCAGTGATCCTCTCAGACAGTGGCGGAGGACGAATCAAAAGTAAAGCCTGGTGCAACTGTGCTAATGGAGCACCATGCCTCGATTCATGGCGCCAGGACAGTGAAAAACGCTTGAGAAAGCCAGGATGCCGAACAAGAGAAGATGATACCGATAAAATCAAGGTACGGCGTAGGCCAAAGCTTGCAAATGGCTTCACTTTCTTGGGAGGACAAAGAATCTTAACATGGCGGTGAACACTGAGCTGTGGACTGCGGCCAGAAAATCTCATCTTTGCCCCGGCGGCAGTGTGTGCCTGCATCATCATGTTGTCAATGCAGTCCTCGATGTGGTACGAGAGTTCACGCACCTCGTGCATCCAGTATCGAGACTTGTAGTTTGGGCGCTCTACCGTGGACAGCTCCACGAGGTCGGCGTTTATTTCTTCCAGGTCTTCCTTGAGAAGCTTGATTGCCTCCTTGGCTGACCTCCGAATTAGCTGGTTTTTGGAATCAAGCAGCAAATCTAGTTTCCCAAGGAGCGGGCCCATGGCGCCCCGGGAAGAACTCATGTGAAACTCATTGATACCTAGCGTAGAACTCATTTCTCCCTGCAAATGATTACAGAATTTAGGTTTAGTCCATGTCGAAAATTAGTGGTGGTGAGCACAACAATATAAGATGAGGCTGCCCTCGTCCAGTATATAGACTAATCTTTTGGTTTAAGTCAGATCCAGGGATTGGCTGGTTGTGACATGGGCCTGAGGGGTTGTCGTCTCGTGGGTATATAGCGACTTGAGCTAGAACCACTAGGCTGTCTAAAAAACACTACTACATTAAGGTTCCTGCCCCCCTCTGGAAGACTGGAAATAGTTTAAAAATTTTAGAAAAAATGGAAACCCATCGGCAAGCCCATTCCTAAGCCCGCTGACAAGCCCACCCTACTCCAATGTCCATGGCTGTGACGTCGAGCTCACCTCTAGCCATATGCCACTGTTGCCGAGCCCTAGGACCTCTGAAAACTGGGGGGCGTGCTACAGGTTGACCTGGTCGGGCAACAACATGCGTCCAACCAGGTTAATTCCCGTCGACCCTTCTTCCGGGGGGAATTGGGCCGACACCGTGTTCGCGCTTCCGGCCCAGATCGGCTTCCCGCCAAGACGTGTTAAGGCGCTTCGCCGCCCGCCCAGATCGTCGTGCGCCCTTCTGGCCCACCTATTCGCGCTAGGCTCTTCCGTCCCATATCGTCGTGCGCCCTCACCTATTCGCGCTTGGCGCTTCCGACCCAGCTCGGCTGGAAGCATGTAAATGTGTATATATAAACACAAAAAGAAAAGGTGTCCTATAATGGCTTTGAACATAGGACCCATTGGTTCAATCAAGTTGCTCTCCACCATCAATCGGATGTTTGTGTTGTGTTGTAAATACTTTTGCTCTTAAATTAGATCTTTTAATGTCTAATTAAAAAGTATGCAACCATAACAAGAGTAATATTTTTATATCTATATACTAAAATAATATACCATAGGAAATTCCATGAGAACATTAAAAAAGCCAAGTAACAAGGAAAATAATTCACAAAAAATAAAACGATAAAACTTGTGTACACAACATAGAACATTTTACATAAATTCATTATAGAACATCATATATATATATAATACGAGAACATAATATATAATATATATATATATATATATATATATATATATATATATATATATATATATATATATATATATATATATATATATATATATATATATATATATATATATATCAGTTTCTTCCTCATTCGCCATATGATTATCAACCCAAAAGTCACTGCCTAGACTGATGGGACCTCTTTCTTCTCTAGCAAAGAGATTTTTATAGAAATCTACAGCTAAGTTCATCATGCCTGTTTGGTCAGTCACATGGCCAGTTGGGCCTTTCAAAAGTCAATCTTCCTTTTCCTATCCCCTTCTAGCTAGTATATCTCTATGCTTCGACCTCTGTCTAATTTTGATCTCTTCAATTCTTCAGATTTTGTCTAGCTCAACTTCTAGCTATTTATATTTAGCCCATTCACTAGCATCTAAGTCCCTCTCTTCTAATGCCTGGCCTAAAATCTTATACCCTTTAGACATACAATCCTTAGTTTTATTAAGCAAAGCAACCTGGTTAGCAGCCTAGCCCCTCACTAGCCTTCTAAAAGTTCTTACCCCAAACTGCCATAAATCTATAGCTAGCTACAGAATCTAATATTCTGTAGCCAGACCAGCCACCGACCGCACCATGCTCCCCACCGAGCCGTATGCGAGAGCCCCTGCTAGCCAACAACCGTGGTCATTAATGGTAGCAACTGTAATTACTGTAACGATCAATTACTTCGCGGTAATTTTGGGACCGGTTACTGTGTACATGCAAGTGAGGGCGCGTGCATGGTAGCCAGTGGATAAGACTCGTTACCTTTTTTTTCGAATTGCAGTGACTGGTTACTGTATACTATGCGATCGAGTTGTGTCCGTAAGACAATTTTACTAAAGAATAGTTACGAGAATTTCATTGGCTTCATTGTATACTGTAATGACTAGATGAACTGTCACCAAATAGTTACCAGAAAATGAAATAGCTTGAGATGTTAATGAAACAATTCATCTCAGTTCAAATGAAACAATTCACCAAATAGTTACCAGAATATTGGCGAATTCTAAATGGTAGGTATAGTAATAGATAAATGGCAAGTACAGTAAGAGATACAGTACAAAAACTACAAACATGCCATCTCCACAGTGCCATCTCAAAAGGTAACTGAACATTACAACATCTAAGAATTAGTTGCTTTTCTTGCACATTCTATCCGTCACTACATGCAACCTCAATTGGTCATGCCTGATTGGTGCTCTGTAAATAAGCATCTTCTGCAGGGAAGTCTAATTGCCTGAAATCATTAAAAAATATGAGCAACCTTAAATAATATGATTCTTAATCTTAACGTGAACAAAAAAAAAGTATGTTCAGATGACACAAAATGGAGCCTGATGATAATCATAGTAGGTACAAGAGCAACCGACCATGCCAAAAAGCTCAATACTAAAAAACACAAAGGCTGACTACGATAGTGCTAATTTCCTTGTATTGAATTTCTATGTACCACAATTTACGAGAATTCGAATCCAAAAATATTCACGAGAATTGCACTAGAAAATATGGAGTATTTATGAGATTTTTCATTACCAAATATTTACCAGAATTTGTGATAATAATATTTACGAGAATTTGCACTAATAATATTTACGAGAATTTGCACTAATAATATTTACGAGAATCTTCATATTTACGAGAATTTGCACTGATAATATTTACGAGAATTCACGCTTAGGAGAATCTGCACTAAGGAATCTTTACGAGAATCAATATGGTGCTTTCCAACAGTATAACCACAGAAAAAAAATATCAAAATCGAATACACTCATCTCGGTCATTGTTAATACATAAAACAATCAAGAATACATGAATAAATCACGGTGATTTGGGATCTGCCGTGCGTGTGCGCATGCAAGATAGGGAACAAGTAGTTACGACAATACATGACATAGCGTACACACATGCATACAAGTTTTTTTTTTTTTTTTTTGAGCAGAACACACATGCATACAAGTGAATTACTGAAATATATGTTACCGGAATTTGATCCCCGGCCCATCGACTGCAGCTCGGCCGGGCTGGCTACGCTTGGCGACGACGGAGGCCTGCAATGCGAGCCCTGTGTGGATGGGCCTCCCCGCCGTAGTGCGGCACACTGAGAGATTTGGTGACCGGCGGCGACCCCTCGCAGGCGGCGGACACCAGGCGGCCACATGAACCGCCACACAAGGCCTGGCCGTCGGTGAAGGGGTGGTGCACGGAGAGGCCGAGCACGAGGCTGCTGCAGGAGATCTGCCTGGCCTGCATGAACAGCAGCACAGCGCCACGCCGCCAATGCTTATGCTCCGATAGGCACCTGCGCTAGCTATGGTGCGAGGTCCCGGCAATGCGGCGCAGCCGACGCGCAAGGCCCCGCGGTCCGGCGAAGGGGCGCGCACGACATGCGGGATCGATGCTCGCACAGGTGCAGTCCAACGTCGTGGTGCAGCGGCGAGATGAGAGCCCACAGGGTGCCCGGCGGCCCGACAAGGCATCACCAGTCACGACATGCACACGTCGTCATGTGGAGCTGGAGCAGTACGTGTGGACGTCGGATGCCGCTCGTCCCGCAGACCGCCATTGCCTGCCACCTTGACCGGCCGCTAGCTAGAGCTCGCCGGAATCCCGCCTCGCCCCGCCTGCGCGCCTCGCATGCCATGGCCTCACGCGCCTTCCGCGCGCCGCCGGAGCCTCCAGCCGTGAGGCCCCGGAGCGCCTAGCCTGAGGTCGATGGGGCAACTGCCGGCACGATCTTCGCGGTGGTCGCCCGAGGTCGATGCGGCAACTGCTAGCTGGCAGTTTCGCGGTGGTTTCGTGGACTGATTTGTGGGCGCGTAGAAGGAAGCAGCCGCGGATGGACGACGTTTATGGGTGAATAAATTTGCATGGGTCTATTAATAGTAATGAAAGCGACCGCATCGAGCCCATGGCGTGAGCTACGGTAGGTGCATGGACGGGCCGGCCTGGTTGGGTGTGATGGTCCGGCCACAAAATTTGGTATTTTGTAGCTAGCCACACAGTAGTAGTTCTCTCTCTCTCTCTCTCTCTCTATCTATTATATATATATATATATATATATATATATATTGATTTGGTATTACAAGGAGTAGACCAGGCCTCCTCTACTAATTTTCTAAATGATTCTTCCTGTAACCACCATTTTTCGAACCTAAATCTTTTCCCCTCACTAGCGTTATCTTGATTCTTGAAGCAGCTGTGCATGGAGGATAGCTGCCGCTTGCCGCGTCTGTCGTTGTTCACCTAAGGCCCTCCACAATGTATAGTGCAACCAGAAAAATGAGTGGACCCACTTACAACAAAATAGCATCACTTAGTAAAAGCTGCAATGTGCGAAGAAACAGAAAAGTGGTGCTATCTAGAGACCGAGGACCCATAGTGCAATAAAAAGATCTCATTTTCTCTCCACCATTGCATTGATGACTTCAACGATCAACTGTTGCCACAGTAGAACGATGCCATTTTTAAAAAAGTGGGAGCGGAACAAGAACATTCACCGCTGCTTATTTCTTCGGTATCACTCAAAGATAGTATCACTTGTCACAGTGTGCCAGTGATGCTTATCTATTCTCAACTGTTGCCACAGTAGAACAATGCTATTTTTAAAAAAGTGGGAGCGGAGCAAGAACATTCACCGCTCCGTATTTCTTCAGCATCACTCAAAGATAGCATCACTTATCACAGTGTTGCCAGTGGTGCTTATTTGTTCTCTCTCGAATATAATACGCTAGCATCGTTGCTAAGGGAGACGAGAATATAGATGGGAATGACACAACTTGCTTTAAGATTGGTATAGATGCCATGTGTCACATCAAGAAAGAACCATCGCTTCCCCACACCCCACCCCGGCACACCGCCCCATGTTGGAACCGGGTCTGGCCCATCTGGCCGGTGCCTCTAGGTTCCTTGGAGCTGGCCCAGCCCACCTACCGGTGCCGCTCCCCCTCAGGTCTACCGAGCCACAACATATCAAGGTCATGGGCCTAACTCAACCCAAAAGACTAGCCTGATAGGTGAGAACCGCCCTCCACCTTATATGGTGTGCTCCCCCAACATCGATTACGTACCGATGTGGGACTAACCCTAACAATCTCCTCCATAGTCACACATCGGACCCAACTCTTTTTAACTCACACTTTTTTGTGGTCAAGATGTTTGTCAACGACGGGGCTCCCCCAGATCGGGCTCCCTCACCTGTGTGTGATACTACCGAGATTTGTTGGGACTTTTTTCAAATTTTAGCCCCTTTTCAAAACAAATTTCAAATCTATCCCCAGTTTGAAACATATTACACCAGGTAGCCCTTTTTGTCGCGCCAAATGAGTCGGCGTGACATTTACACACGCCGCGCCTACGCATGTGGCGCGACGTGTCCCGCCACGCCGCTGCCCGGCGTTGACCGTTCTTGGCGTGGCCATCGGTGGGTCCCACAACGTCGCGCTGTGCATGCGGCGCGACACGCGCCCGCGCGCGATGCGTAGGCGCGACGGGCCCGTTAGGTTTTCCTTTTGGACCGACCCCAACCTCGTGGGTCCCACGGTGTCGCGGCCGGATGCGTTGGCGCGACGCCAGATATAAATGCTCGATCCCCGCCTACTTTTTGTCCCCTGCTCTCATCCCTCTTCTCTGCGAGCTGCAAAGATAGGAGACCGGCGGTCAAGATTTTGGATGCTTCTTTCTTTTTTTTTTGCCTCAAAATGCTTCCAAATCACTAGTTTTTGCTCTTTCTCTTTGCTTATGTTGGTAACTCATCTTATTGTGTCATCTTGCTTGCTAATTTCATCTTTAGTTTGGAAATTTGTGCACTTGAAACCTAACCCTAAGTCACTTCATGTTAATGACATTTTAGTAATGCTTCGTTAGTATGTGTGATGGATTCGGTGTGTATTGAATATTTGTTCATGGATTTGGGTAATTGTCCTCTCAAAACCCAAACCCGAATTGGTCATGGCAAATTGTAAAACATGTTTGAATATTTAATCATGTTTTATTGTTCAATTATGATTTGTTACCCTTCCATGCATGTTTCATCATTTCAATGACATTTTCCATATATGTATGTTACATCATTTGAATACTTCATCATGTATTAGGTGTTGCTTAGGGTTCATGAATAATTGCTTGTTTTTCAAATATTGTTTTGTGTGTTATGGTTTGATTAGGATGTTTAACCATATATGGAGATGATCTTTTATGAATGTTCATGTATTAGGGGTTGATTAGGGTTTTTGAAGATTTCCTTTTTGTTTTGTTAATTGTACATGTATTATTGATTGCAAGGAATGTTTGCCATATTTATCAAAGAGATGGTCTAAATTCTTAATTATTTTTCTTATTTGTATTACTTCTCATTTTGTAAGAAGTAGAAACTATGTAACAACCCATTGTTTATTACTTCTCATTTTGTCTGAAATAGAAACTATGTAATATTCCTCATTGTAATACTTGTCGTTTTGTATGTTTTGCTAGCTTGCATGGACTTGTCCTGTTCGTGCACCATCCCTGAGGACCATGATGGGGAGGGTCCATTCCCAAAGACTGTCTTGCCGACGCCGCATTGTCACCGTCGGTGGCCGGCCAATGTGAAGCGATCCCAGCATCCAAAGTCCGCCGGGCGTGCTTTTTTTCCGTTGCCCGCTACGGGCGTGGTCCTCGACAGTAGTTGGGGCGAAGGATGCAATTTCTATCGATGGATCGACGGTGAAGAACGGGTGGATCATTCCATCATGTTGTTTCCTTATGACCCTTGGAAGACCGTTAAGCTTGATCGGTTTGAACGGTGGGTGCCTCCGCCTCGAACCCACCCGAGATGACCGGCGGAGAAGGTTGACGCCGCACATCACCGCCTACGAATCCTCCTACATGCCATTGTGGGAAGAAGGCATTCCTCCAACTTCCGAGCCGACCGGTTTGTTCACTCCTTTCTATCGTTGTGGTCGGTAGCGATTTAGTAAGTGGTTTTCCAGCTTGTGACTTTGAGGAGTATAACTATGGACCAAAACCTGCGTGGCCTAACGAGAGGTTGCAAGAAGAGTATTCCAATGGACGCATGCCATGGCCATGCCTTGGTCTTCCGGATAAGAAGTGCAAGTGCGGCATCAAGGCCCGTGAAGGAGTTGTTCCCTCTGAGTTTGGGATTGGTTACTACTGTGGCAATGCTTATGGTGGGCCAGATGAGTTCTTTGTGAGTATAACGAACTTGTGTCTTGCATGGCTACTTTATCTTACTTTGGCAATGCATAACTTTGGTAATGTTTGTTTATGTTTCACTCAGGCTGGAAAGACTTGTGATTGGGAGGATTTCCCAGGGCGCGGTGAGGTTATGGCCAATATGTTTACTCCCAAGTTCAAGTCCCCCTTGGAGAGGAAAAGGATGATTGCGAGGAGGCAAAAGCTGAAGAGAGAAGTTAGCCTGAAGGCCGGTGTTGCAAGACCTGCGGGTAACACCTGGATGAAGCTCGGTAAAGACTACTGTAAAGCTAAAGGAAAGGACATAAGTCCTTACCATCTCCGGTTATGGGCGACGAGCTCCTTCAAGATTGGCGGAAAAACAAGGCACACTACGACCGCCTCGAAGCGGAGGAAAGGAGGGAGCATCGTGAGCGTATGGAGCGGGTTCTCGAACTTGAAGGTCAACGCCGACGGGCTTTGATACGCGAGCTTTGTGAGCATTTCTTGTTCTTCGAAAACTTGTTTTCACATTTCGCTATTTATTAAGGTCGTTGGAATGTTGACATGTTTGTTTCTCATAGTTCCTTCGCCACCACAAGAGGACGAGGGTAACGAGGACGATGGCAAAGAGGTGCATGATCAGGACAAGGGTAACGAGGACGAGGCCAAGGACGTGGACGACCACGACAAGGAGAACGCCCATGAGAATGTTTGGAATGAC
Source organism: Hyparrhenia diplandra (assembly GCA_015847255.1). Lineage (NCBI taxonomy): Eukaryota > Viridiplantae > Streptophyta > Magnoliopsida > Poales > Poaceae > Hyparrhenia > Hyparrhenia diplandra. The sequence goes on along the minus strand of JADLZK010010757.1, from coordinate 311,297 downwards.
CTCGACTACGAGGATTGGAATCGGACTGCCCAGGGAGGACGATGATGATTTTGGTCGGCCTTGACTTAGCTATGAGGAAGGCATTAGTGGCCATGACTTAGCAATCCTTTTGTTCGAACCACGAAGTGTATGATGCATGGACCCTAGAATTGTCGGTGACCCACTTATGTAACTCATTGTAGTGACTCTTCTTTATGATTTGAACTATTGTGATGCATGCAAAGTAAAGTAATGGCTATGTGTTGGCATTTCAATGTTTGTACATCGCTTTGTTCATCGTACTCAACCACGAACAACACTTCCTACGCTGATGAGAATAAAAGACCAACACCGTACATAATTGTTGATACATGACATGGTTCAATACAACAACTAGAGATACATGGTTCAATACAACTAAAGATACATGGTTCAATACAACAACAAGAGATACACCTACTAGAGTGCATAGTTTCGCATGGTTCATTACAAATAGATTAGACATTGTTCCATACATATGGCAACAAATGAACGTTGCACTTCACAAATCCTCGTCCGTGCCCCAATCCTCTCTGCATATTCGGTCGTCCGTGCCCCAATCCTCTGTATCTTCGATGCGGCGTGTCCCAGTCCTCCGGATATTCGTAGCACGAGTCGCATAAAGAGCCTGAAATATAGCCATCATATGGTAAGGATTCGTCCGTGTCGAATCCTCCGTTGCATCTTCGTAGCCGGCTAGTAGAAGACCCCGAAACATAGGCATCACACTCTTTGTTGTACTTTGCATCAACCTCATCTGCTAGCTTCGAAGCCTCCTCCCAGAATTGATCCTCGCTGCCCTCCTGCAAATGTGCCAAGTCCGGCACAATGTCCTCGTGCACGGGATGCACAACGGGAACAAAGTCGAGGGCATGTAGTATCCGATTAAAGACGGTTTTAACATCGGGGCACGCCCGGCCGCCGCCGCCCCTTCTTGTTGGGCTTTCAAGTCAGCCTCGGCTAAGGCAATGAGCTCATCCAACCGTGAGGTGTCGTCGTCACCCTTATCATTTTCACTCTCGCGCATCGAGCCTTGGCCCACTCGGCCTTGGCACGGCGGCGCATGCTCCACTTCCTCTCCCTCTCATCCCTATTGACTTGAGCTATCCGCCTTTTCTCTTGCTCCCTTCGCGCCTTCTCGGCCGCCGCTTCTTATCCTCCTCGGCCCTCCGTTGAAAGTATGCCAGAAACTCCTTGTGGCCTTCCAAGAATTTCTTGTGTTCCTCACTGATCTCTAGGTCGATCCACTGCATAAAATCACAGAGCGCAGGTGGGGTCTGCAACTCAAACATTTGTCAGGAACCGAATATATACTCATCAAACAAATGGACCAAAACGAATATACGCACCATGAAACTGCGGCGTTGTATCGGGCCTGGCTCCCATCGATAATTGGCACACATCCAATACTTGCGCATGTAGGTTTCCTCATCATCTTCATCCCATTCAACTTTGCATGGATCACCACACCAACACTTGGGCACCGGTACACCCGGCGGGAGTGGCTTATGGACATAGGGATCCGGCAGCCTCAAGTAAGGATTGAAGGCCTTCTTTTTACCACGCCCCGACATGCGACAAGTGTAGCTACGAAACAATCGAACGTCCAAAGGAGGTCCAAATTCACACCATTCTCATTTAGCACGTGCCTTACTAATGAACAATATAACCACGACCAAATAAAGCAATGGAGATACTAATTAACAACTAAACCCTAAACCCTAATTAACAATACAACCACACCAAATAGTATGAATTCAATAAAGAAAAACAAATCCAAACCACTTACATAATCCGAAAAGAGGAGGAGGCTTCGGGGTTTCAAGCAACCTTGAAGAGTTTGGGGGTGGATGAGAGGGGCTTGGGAGGGAGAAGGAGCCTAGGGCCGGTGTGGGTGGAGGAGGAGGAGGGGCTATGGGGGGTGGGGGTAGTGGGGGGGGGAGGAGGGGGGGTTTGGGGGGGCTTTGGAGGTGGGTTGGGGGCTTTGGAGGAGGGTTCCACGGTGGTGGTGGCGGACCGGCTCGAGGGAGAGAGAGAGAGGTGGGAAGAAGAATGGTGTGGAAGGAGGAAGAAGACAGGCCTTATTACGCATGTCGCGCCGGATCCGTAGGCGCGACGACCACGTCGCGCCGACGCATCGGCGCGACGCCACGTGTCCGACACGGTTGGATGGAGACTCTCCCACGCCGCCGCCGGAATGTTTGGCGTGACACGCCGCCGCCGCCGGACCCCGACTTCACGCTTTCGCCGCCGGGGGCCTCTTTGCCACGTCGCGCCTACGAACTCGGGCGCGATATGTCGCGCCAAAATGTCGGCGTGACTTTCGGACACGTGGCGTTGCGTGTGTGCCGCCACAGTGGTCGCCGCGCCGGGTTGGGTAGCGCGACGTTCTTGCTATCGTGGAAATGGCCGCCGCGCCTAGACCTTTGGCGCGACATTGTTTCTTAATTTTTTTTTTTACAGAGCACATAGCATAACATCACAAATATTCACAGATTTATACCACAAAATATCACAGATTTCATAGATAACATCATCTCATGATATACCACAAAAAGATCACATAATTGATACATAACATCATACCAATTTGGTCCACACATAGCAAATCCATAGTTCACACATAGGTCACCAAAGTGTCGTGAGCATAATTTACATAGTTCACCCAAGTTTGAAGACCACAACTCACATAGTTCGGACATAGTTCAAACATAGTCGATACATTCACAAACATAATAGAAAATCCATCCATCCCCACAACTCACATCGCCGTTTCTGCACACATGGGGATAGAAACAATTAGAGATATGTATTCGATTATGTAATTTCCCCATATTTCCAGCGTAGCAAGGTTATGAGTTATGTGTTGTTAGTTCTCATTTCCCCAACGTTGCTACTTGTTTGCCAAACACTTACCTTCTCACGGCGGGGAAAAAATTTGAGGCCGACGACGTTGACGACCAGGCTGTGTTGCTAGTATATTTGGAGTCCCCACGTCGGAGCGGTCTTTATCTTTGCGCTTTCCCTGCCCACGCCGCCCTGGAGGTGACCTTTGAGATGCACCCTACAAAACTCAGAATTTCAGATATGGTCCAAATGTTAATACAAGGTGACAACTATTTCAACAGCATAGAAGTTGAACCTGTGTTTGGCTCACGCGAGGAGCATCATACAGTTCCGAAGAACCAATGACCTCCTGCTCAAAGTCTGGATCCTCGCTGTCGTCGTCGGTGTCATCACCGCTTCCTACTGGGCTTGTGTCCTGAGGGGTGCCTGCAATCGCTTTTCCCCTGGTACTCCGTCTTGTACCGGGAGGCCACCGGTGACTCCTCGCACCGGCTGTTCCTGTTCCTCACTTTCAGCTCTGCGCCGGGAGGCCTCTCCTTGTTTGCTGCGCAAGACGCCGTCATCCTCACCTCTAAAGCAGCTCAACTTGCGGCCGAGGCGGCGCAGAATTTCTTCACTTTCTGCAGTCATTTATTTTGGCGAGTTAGGACATACAAACACATGCGTCTAACTGAATTATATTGAGTCGGGCGTCATACCTCTCTGCAAATTCTACAAGCTCACTACCTTCTTGCCCCCCCTCACGCCCAATGTACGCTCGGCTTCATTCAAAGGTGGGCTAGCTGCGTCGTCGTATGCGGAGCAAGGTTAAAACTTGAATGCGATGCTAAACCCTGAAGAAATGTACGCTCCAGCTCAAAATGCATGCTTACCGTGTAGTTGATGAGAGGTGCTCTCGCGGGCTGCCGGCCTCCCTTCGTTGCCTTGTCGTAGGGGTCTTCTTGATCGCTCTCTCCATAGAAGACTGGAGTCACCGAGTGTGGAGTGTGAAGACGCACTCTAGTCACCTTGAAAAGGTACACGAGGTACTGATGGTACTCTTGGGCCACCGATCGAGGCCCACTATCAGGCCACACCCTCTCGGCGTTCATCCACTGCTGCACATAAGCCTCATGGGTGTCGAGCCGCTTCCTCCAAAGACCAAACCTCTTCTTCCTTGAAATACCAAACATTCATCGTTAGTTTTGACTAGATAAGTAAAAATACGCCAACGAAGGAAGTTAAATCTGAAATGACTTACTCGTGCAACGCTGAGGACGTCCCGCCTTCATGTATTGGGTATTCCTGCCTCCGCCCGAACTGCTTCATGACCCTCATAGGAATGTGGTGCTCCACAATGTAGTATAGGATCATTGGAGCATTGCATCTCCAGCGCAGCTTCTCTTCATCACTCCGTGCGGGAACATTCAAGTCCTGTACATCGCGTCGTTCATATGGAGTCCACTCAACCTAAAGTTTGAGAGAATTAGACAAATGCATCGGCGATCTTAAAGTACATCACAATATGTATAGCAACATGACTAACCTGTGCCCAAGTCAACAAGTCCAGATCGTTGGAGTACCGACTGTACCTCATCTCTGATTCGCCCTTCACCATCTTGTTTTTGTGCCACAAATACAACAATGGGGCCCGATACTCCGCATATGGCCATGCCTGCAAAAAAATTCCAGCGACCCGTATAAGAACTAGAATATTAGATAGTGCAACTAAGATCGAACATAAAAACATGGATGAGTAACGTACAGGAACCGCCCTCCTGTAGTCCCTTCCAGTGGGTATGCGCTCCCAGATCCATATCTGCAGGAGGTAGACGCATCCACCCAAGTTTGAGGAATCTTTCATCCTCCTACAGGAGTCACACAGCTGTCGATACAGCCATGCGAGTGTGGCGGAGCCCCAGCTGTACCGGGCGATGTCCTCCCAATCTCTGCCGCAAGATTGGGAGCACCATCCAGACAAGGTGTTCCCGTAAGCGTCGGGTAGCGGGGAAAAAGACCAATCAAAAAGCCACAACCACACCTTCGCATGCCTCTGCACCTCTTCATTCATCGGCGTCTTCGGGCAAGTATTGAAGTGCCGCCGCCCCAACCGCACGACACACACCGAAGTCTTGTGCTCCCTCTTTCCCCGTGGGAGGCGGGGGGGGGTAATGTTCGGTGAACTAGAACACCAACTCCTTCCGGTTGGCACCGCCGATGGCACCCGACAATCGGTAGACCGTTGACTTTGAGGTCCAAGATGTAGCTCACATCTTCTAGGGTGACCGCCATCTCTCCACACGGCGGTGGGAAGGAATGCGTCTCCGGACGCCATCCGTCCACGAAAAGCAAAATACCACCGCCCGCCCATCTCTCGGGAGCCCGCCAAAATGGCTCGAGCAAGGCCCAAGAAGCCCGCCGAGCCGTAAAGCGTACCGCTCGTCCCAACGCAGGGGCTTTTGAGCTCGGGGACGCAGCGGCTTCAGTTTCTGAAAAAAATAAAACATTTGTAACGATTAGAGATGATAAACGATGGACACAATATAAATAAATATAAATATTTTTGCAACAATGAATATAGGAATCACTTGCCTGGCCCAAGTCCACCGCCATGTGTGCTCGGTGGTCCTTGTCATAGCAGTGCTGAAGAAGGGAACGGGGCTCCTCCTCCGCCATCCTGGAGAAGGCCAAAAAACACAAGATTAGACATATGACATAAATAAAAATAATGTCAACAACAAAGCATTAGGAAATTAATATATCACAACGTGAAGAGACTAAGACAACACCAAAACTAAAAACACCCTAGTACCCGAACACTATCGTGAGTGGTTTGCGGTGTGACCGTCCTGTGACATTTAGAGCACCGGACCGGAGCCATGGCCTCATCAAAATCTCCATAGCCATACATATCGAGACCATAGCCATTCGAATCATACACATCTGGGCCATCGGCATTGCAATCGTCCATAATTCCTTGAAGGCGTTTTCTCTTCCTTCTCCCAACCTTTTTCTTTTCTTGATCAGGGTCGGGTACATAATCCAATCCGTTGTATGGAGGCCACTGTGAAGGATCTAAGTACGGCTCGAAGCTGCATTCCCACACTTTTAGGGTGTTTGATTTGAGATAGAATGGAGACATGAAAAACTGATCTTCATGGTCCAAACCCCTCATCTTACAGGCCGTGATGACGTGTGAGCAAGGCACATGAAGTAGGCTGCGAATGCAACAAGAACACTCGGTTTACGGAGGTCCACCCGATAATTTTTGCCACCGTACTTCTCACCGCCGGATTGGTTCCTCCCGCCGACATTATGTTGTACACTAGCCTTGAAGGTCCGTAGGCAACACCAACCCGATTGGAACCTATGGCCTCCGCAATTTTTCGTGTCTCCCTACCGGCATGGCCCCATTTTTCTCAGAAGCCTTGGCAATGTTCCAACGTTTAACAAAGTATTCGTTGCACTTCTTGAACGAGTACTCCACAATAGCGAGACAGTACTGCCGCGGATTCCCTTGAACACTTTGTTAAACGATTCCGATGAATTGGTGGTCATCACGCCATACCTAAGGCCACCATCATCAAATGCGAGAGCCCACTTGTCCACATTACTCATCTGGGCCACAAGCCAAGTCCTCGCAGGAGTGTTTAGGACCTTGTTCAACTTTGCAAGCTTCTCTTTAAACCTCCCCTTCATGCGACAACAACACACGACCTTCAACTTCTGGACGACCTCCTTCTTCCTTTGTCGCTGCCAAATGTTGGCGGCAAAGTGTCGCATGCACCATCGATGCTCAAGAGGGGGAAGCCCATCTATCTCCTCTCTAGCAGCCAATATTAGTCCATTGTGCCGATCAGATATCATGCAAATCCTACGGGACGTACGACGGATCACATCTCTTCTTACAAGCTTCATGAACCAAGACCAGCTCAAAGTGTTCTCGCTCTCGGCCAAAGCAAACGCTAAAGGCACAAGCTGGTTCTCCGGATCCACACCGACTGCCATCATGAGAACACCTTTGTACTTCCTCGTAAGGAATGTTGCATCAACAAGCACTACAGGCCGACAATGCTTGAATGCCTCGGCTGACTGGGGAAAACACCAAAACAATCTGTGCAGAACATGTTTAGGCACGCCGTCCGTGTCATCCACTATCCGGCCAGCAAGAGGATACCACCTAAGCCCTGGATTGTAGTGTTTCATGGCTGTAAGGATCCTAGGAGCTTGGTTGTATGCCTCCTTCCAATCACCCCACAACAGCTCTATAGCATGCTGCTTTGCTCGCCATGCCTTCATGTAGCTCACTCGATATCCGGTCCACCCCCAAATGCTCTCGATCAGGGAGGCAACAGATATATCGCTATCGGCCTTAACAAGGCCGACAAGACGACGACTTCGGATAACGGGCCGTGTTCTCGTGCGTGAACCCCTTAGGCTTAGAAGACCGACACGTGTGAGGTTGCTTCACATTTCGAATCCTCCAAGTCTTGTTTGCCAGCTTCCTCGCCCAAACTCCCCAACCACATTTCTTCTTGCAAAGCACTGTGTACCGCTTCTCAGGGTCGCAGTGATCAACACAGTAGGGCCTATGATACCTAACGGCGTAATCCGCAAGAAAAAACTTGAGATGATCCAATGTGTCAAAGACCAGCCCCTTCTTAATCTCCATCTCCTCGCTCTCAGTCCCCTCAGCGTCCAACAACGACAGACCGGTGTCACACACCGCTTCATCAACCATACTAATGTCCATGAAGTTGGGTACGGAGGGTACCTCAACATGGACCTCCCTCAACTGACTTAGCTCCACATCAGTGTACTCCATTCTAAATGACCCGTCAGGTGGATGCAATATCCCCCTATACTCATCACTTTCATCCTCCGTACTTGGCTCCGACCTATACTGCCCCTCTATCACCTCCTCGAGCTGCTTTCACTAAAACTCGAGCTCATCTCTCAGACCCTCCTTCGTCCTCCGATCCTACAAACATGTCGTCCATACCACCAATCTCCTCCTCATCGCACTCTTCCATACCTACCATCACTTGCACTATCATTGTATCTAACAACAAAAGGTTGCACCTCTTCCTCCCGAGTCAAGTGCTCTCACGGGCTCCTCATCCACGTTCAACCAACCGCGAGGCATAACAACAGGGTTCATCACCTTCTCCACAACAACTTCCAAGCAACGAACACTACTACCCTTCACAACATCCACAAAGTTCATCCAATCATCTTCACATGACAAAGGCATCGGTGCATAGTGTGCTCGTTCCTTCCCACAATCAAATCGACCCGGTCAAGCTACACGGCCATCCATACTTCCGGCGACTATGGCCGACCAAATCATCAAAGCTAGGAGGTGTACCAAAAATGAACTTGTTCATGCATGTTCTCAAACTTGCCATCCTCTCTAACTTTGCCACCACTATAAAACCGCACTAAACGGTCCATCTACAAAGTATTCGGGAAATAAAAACTATAAGTAAAACAACCATATTGCCAATATATATTACAAACAAACTCAACACCATGAATTTATGTAGTTCTAATCTACGTCAAATCCACATTCTATCAATTAACGATTGAATCAAGAAATAATATCCTAAGTCCAATCCAACAACAACCTCCATGCTTCCTCTTTTGGGATGGATAAAAGAATGCATTTAATAGTTATTAGTATTATCTAAAAAAATTGCCTTAACTACTTAGTATTATCCACTTAGCTATACTTGTAAACAAGAATACATTAATTAGTTATATAACTACAAAACAATGCATTAATTAGTTAGTAATATTATCCAAAAAAAGATAATACATTGCCGAAGCTAATCAATTCAATCCTCATTTGAACTTGGCCAAAATAATATCCTAGCACAAATCCAAAAACAACCTCCATGCATCCAACAACTACATTTCTCAGAATTCTATTCAAGGTGAAATCGACAAAAAAATAATATCCTATAACGATTCCACGCACCACATTGCATCAATAAACAGGCCAAACACTTATAATTTCACATTGGAAAATAGGAATAATATCAAACCCTAAACCTCCATGCATGCATCAATGAACTACTTTCATGCAACTCGTTCTCTATGCCAAATCCACGCCCAAATCGAATCCTAAACCGATTCTACGAACCACATTGTACCAATTCACGCTTCAATCACGAACAATTTCATGATTATCAAAACAATACCATGACAAAGAGGAGAAGTACGAGAAAAATGGAGTAATACCTCAACCGGTTTTGGAGAGGACTTGAGCAGGGGGGGGGAGACGAAGAAGCGCCGGTGAGGGCGGCGCCGCCGCCGAGGTGGCCGCCGGCCAAGGGCCGGTCGCCGGCGGAGCAAGGCTTGGGGCGCCCCGCTCCAGCCGCCCCGGCTCCCGCGGGCCTCCTCCTACGCACGGGGGGAGGAGGTCGAGGGCCGGCGAGGGAGATCCAGAGGAGCGCGGGAGGGGGCGGCGGGCGGCGGCCGCGGCGCGCCGGAGCGGGAGGCGGCGGTCTCGGGCGGAGAAGGAGAGAGGAGAAAGAATAGAGAGAGAGAAAGAAACTGCCCGACCTAACCTATTCGGTGCGTCGCGCCAGACGTGTCGGGCGCGATGCGGTGGGCCCACGCGGTTTCGACGAGGCCCAAACCTAAACCCTAACGGGCCCGTCGCGCTAATAACCAGGCGCGACCGGCCGACACGCATCTTGCGCAGCGCGGACGTGGTGGGACCCAGCGACCATCCACGCCGGCCGCGGTCAACGCCGCCCGGTCCAACAGGCGTGACACGTCGCGCCACATGCATCGGCGCGGCGACGTGTAAATGTCACGCCGCATGTCCGGGCGCGACAAAAGGGGGATACGGGCGAAATTGATTCAAACTAGGGATATATTTGAAATTTGTTTTGAAAAAGGGCTAAATTTTGAAAAAAGCCGATTTGTTGTGGGTTCTTGGACCTAGCTCTAATACCACTTATTGGAATCGGGTCTGGCCCATCTGGTCGGTGCCTATAGGTTCCTTGGAGCTCGCCCAGCCCACCTATCGGTGCCGCCTCCATTAGGTCCACTGAGCCACAGCATATCAAGATCATGGGCCTACGTAGGGGAAACACCCCCCAAAACCCCAACCCACTTTATATGTTGTGGTCCCTCACCATCCATTACGTGGGACTAACCCCAACACCCACCCGAGAACACACTGCCGGTGACGCTGGGCAGAGGGAGCTGGTCATAAGTGGATCCATGCATGATCATTAGCAGACGGAGATGGAGGCCGCCCTCCTGAGCGGATTCATCCGAGCCACCCTTCCGAAGCTCCTCTCTGTTGTTTCTCTAGTTCTGATGAGTACAAGCTGCACAAGGGCGTCAAGAGAGACATCGAGTTCCTGATGAAGGAGCTTCACATGATTGTTGGTTCCGTCGACGACGAGCTCTCGGAGCACCACCACCACAGGACGGTTCCACCCTTGTTGATGGAGGACCTGCGCGAGCTGGCTTACGGCATAGAAGACTGCATGGACCGCGTCCTGTACCAAGCCATCTGGAAGCAGCACTCGTCCTTGCTCCGCCGCGGCACCCGATTCCCCAAGACGCTGCTCACGGGCCGGCGGCTAGCCGCCGAGATGCAGTGGCTGAGGAAGCTGGCACAGGAAGCACACGAGCGGAAGCTGAGATTCGCCAGCTCCGCCTCCGGCCAGCTGGCCTCCTCTATGGTGGCTGAAATGGCTGAAGAATCATCGTCCTGCCCTGTGTTCGACCCGTCCACCGTTGACCCAGATCTGGTGGGAGTCAACGGGCCCATGGCAGACCTCCTCGAGCAGCTAGCGGAAGCCGAAGGCGGCGCCAAGAAGCAGAAGGTGATCGCCATCGTCGGATTCTGCGGCATGGGGAAGACTGCCCTGGCCGCCAAAGTGTACAACAGCCTGGTCGTCGGCACAGGCAGCAGCTTCGAGGAGCACGCTTGGGTTTCTGCTGCAGACAAACGGCCAGCGGAGGTGCTGACCCAGCTACTCCGGAAAATTACAGCTTCTTCTTGCCAGTCCCAGGACCTGCTATATCTTCACCAAATTACCACGGGTGCCGGCGGCTCTTCTCAGGGAGCTTCAGAATCAGAGGTCCTGCCGGTTCTTCAGAAGCTTTGCGCACAACACCTGATGAACAAGAGGTAAGAGATTCTTTGCCTTCATTTTCCTGCTCCATCAATTTCCCCTTGTACTTCATGTCAGCATTTCTATAAAATGTACGTGCCAATATATGGATTGTCATTTGTACCATGCGCTCAAGTAATTATAAGAAGATTTATACGTCGGTCAGTCTTAGTTTGTTGTTGCAACATTTGGAACAAGTCTTCCCTGTAGTTAGTTGACAGTTGTTGCAAAGATTTCCAACAAATTTTGCCTCAAGATATTAATTGTACTGGTTTCATTCACGATGGATTCCTGTTGTTTCTTCATATATTTTCGTTTTGTTTCAGGTATTTGATTGTGATTGATGACATTCGAACAGAAGATCTGTGGACAAAAATCAAATCAGCATTCCCCATCAATGATGGTATTAGCAGCAGAATAGTCATCACAACAACGTTTCAGCGAGTAGCCAATGATTGCACCAGCATCAGAGGTTGTGTGCTCAGAATGAGCAGACTTGATGAGGAATGCCCCAAAAATTTATTCTGCATGAAAGCTTCTCCAACAAACGAATACTTGAGTTACAACCACCCGGATTCAGAAACAATTTTGAAGAAATGTCGTGGCCAGCCACTTGCTCTGGTAACTGTAGCTAAATTCCTGCGAACAAATGGTTGGCCAAACGATCCAGCATGTGAACATCTCTGCAGGCAGTTAAACTATCATTTGGAAAATGACTCAACTTTCGAAACAATGAGACGGGTGCTGATCCGCAACTATACCAGTCTACGGGGCCATGTTCTAAAATCCTGCTTACTATATTTTGCTATGTTCCCAAGTGATTACCAGATTAGTAGGGAAGTCTGCTGAGACGGTGGTTAGCTGAGGGGTTTGTGGAATTGCATTCAGATAGCAATCATAGCACACCAGATCCAGCAACTGCATTTCATGTTCTTATGGACCGCAACATCATTGAGCCCACTTATGTCAGTAACAATGAAAGAGTGAAGACATGCCGAACTTATGGCTTGATGCATGAGTTTATTTTGCACATGTCAATCAATCAGAACTTTGCCACTTTGCTTTGCGGTGAGACGACTGAACATAAATATGTCCGTCGTATTTCTCTGCACAAGAACACTGCTAATAAGGATGGTCACAATTTGGAAAATGAAGTTTTATCTCTGGTTCGGTCCCTGTCAATCTTTGGAGAGGCTAGTGACACTATTCTGGACTTCAGCAAGTATCACCTACTACGAGTGTTGGATCTAGAAAAGTGTGATAACTTGGAGAATGATCATCTCAATAACATATGCAGTCTGCTTCTTCTTAAATATCGTAGTCTTGGAAAAAACATTTCCATTCTTCCGAAGGATATTACAAAGCTCAGAGTTTTGGAGACACTTGATTTAAGAGGATCAGCCATAAACATACTTCCTGAAAATGTCCTAAGGATGCCATGCTTGATTCATCTGTTTGGAAGATTCAAGCTTCCAGATGAACTCAAGCCAAAGTCACATGACTTTCTCCAGCAAAAGAAAAGTAAATTGCAGACACTAGCAGGATTCATTACTGATGGCAAACAAGATTATCTGAACCTTATGGGTTGCATGGAAAAATTGAAAAAGGTAAAAGTTCACTGTGAACCATTGGAAGGTGCAGCTACCACTAACTGGACTAGTCTTCGGAAGGCCATCAACCAGTTCATTCAAGATAAAAAACAAGTAAAAACTGGTGTCCGTTCCCTATCACTTCATTTCAGTGAATGCTTCGGGGACTCCATAAATTCCCTAGAAGGACCTTGTTACCTCAGCTCGCTGAAATTACATGGTAAATTGCATGCATTGCCTCAGTTTGTTACTTCCCTTCGTGGTCTCGAGGAGTTGTGCCTTCAATCTGATAAACTGGAAAGGGGTCTTCTTGAAGCTTTGACTGAGTTAGGATCCTTGAAATATTTGAAACTGGTTGCCAAAGACCTTTTTTTTCGAAACCGGGACATTGCCCGTTTTGCATTAAGAGAAGCTGGAGAGTTTAGTTACATCCTAGTCATACAACTGGCGAGATGCCAAAGGTAAACTAGGCGACACACATACAAAAGACACCGGCTAGAACGTTGGAGCTAAAAGGTTGTACTTTGGAAGGAAACCTATTTCGCGACTATGAAGAACTCAGCGAGGCTCTAAGGAGCTGCTTGCTCAGCAGTCCTCGCCGTCACGGCGGTTCCGGCGTATGCGACCGTGAGGAACTAGGATCTGCACCATGTCCCGTTTGTGCTGTGGGACGTGACCGCCGAAGTGATCTTGGAATCTCTTGGCAATGGTGGAGTCCGGAGTCTGTGATGTTGCGGCTTCCGCCTTCCCTTCCCATTTGTTGAGAAGGACGCGACGAGCCTGCCGTTCGGGATTGGGGTCCCGAAGGAGGACTTGCCGGCGAGGCGGTCACTCCGCTGGGCGCCCACTTGTCCTCCGGCTGCGGGCGTGAGATGCGTGGTCGAGGTGGTGAGGCCAGCAGCGGCTGCTCCAGGCAGCAGGAGGGAGTCGATGAAGTCATCAACAGCAGACATAGAGGGCTGCCGCGGCGTCGTAGGTGGAGTGCTGGCCGGCAGCGGTGGCGCAGTGGAGTCCGGTGACGGTGACGGGGCTGCCGCTGCCGCTGCTGCAGCTGCGGCGTCACGCGCGCAGCACATGCTGCCGCCGCTGCTGCTGCGTCGTCGCCTGCAGCACATGCTGCTGCTGCTGGTGCGGCGTCACGCGCGGCATATGCTGCCGCCGCTGCTGCTGCGTCGTCGCCCGCCGCACATGATGCTGCTGCTGCTGCGTCGTTGCCGCAGCACATGCTGCTGCTGCTGCTGCTGGTGCGGCGTCGCGCCGCGGCACAAGCTGGTGCTGCTGCTGCGGCGTCACGCGCAGCACATGGCGACGTGGTGGCCGAGCAGCCGTCGAGGTCACCCAACAAGGACGCGTCCCGCGCAGCAAACGACTCCTCCTCTAGTTGCCCCGCTACCTCGTCGTGTGAGAGGAGCTCCGTGCCCGGTGCTGGCTGTACCGTCGCCGACGAGGTGGACAAGCAGCCATCAAGCTCGCCCGCGCCCAGCTGAAGTGCTGGCTCCTCTTCTAGCTGCCCCGCCACCACGACGTGTGAGAGTAGCTCCGTGTCAGCTAGCGCGCTCCACCAATCAGCCGGAGCCTGTGGCTGTGGAGTCGGCTCGAGCTCCACGTGCACAAGATCCGACCACCAATCCGCGGGGGACTGCTGTGGGAGCTGCGACCCGCGACCATCCTGGAGCAAGTGAGGGGCGACATTGATGAATGCTCCGACGAAGCCGCAGCGCCCTTGCAATCTATCCTCAGAACGGAACACAAGCATGGACGGCGTGCACAGCGTTCTGGCGGAGGAAGGGGTGGGTTCCGGAGCGGGCGTCCCAACGATAGCACGGCCGGCCGGTGGCAACTTGTCGGACGCGGAGCACTCCGGCTTCCCAGGGAAGGCTCCACTGGGTGAGCCGGGATCCCTCAACCTGGGTGTGCGCGGCGGGGAGGAGGGTGCCCACCGATCCTCCAGAACAGCAGTGTAGTCCTGGTGGAGTGGGCAGGCTATACCGCCCACGTTGACGGCGCGGTACGGAGGTTGCTGCTGGTCATGCGGCTGGCTAAGACTGCCACTGCCATTCGAGCCGGTGTGGTCACGCCTGGGGCCAGAGGGGAACTCTCGGCGCGCGCGGCCGGCACTCTCTGGTGCTGCGCCGTCGTCGTGCCCCCGGTCTCCTCCTCCACCAGGTGGAGCAGCTCCGTCTTCGGGGTTGGGGCGTAGATCTTGGCATTCCAAAATCCTGAGCTGGAGGAGGTAGAGCTGGCCGGTCACCTCCGTCAACGGTAGGGTCTCAGCTCCGATGTCGGGCTCCGGAATGTTGATAACCTGTTCCTCAGGGATGTACCGCGGATGCCAACACCAGGCTGTAACGAATAGCTCACGGTCATCATCCAGGGGCACCTCCCGGGGCCTAACAAGCTCAATCCTCGTGCAAGAAGGCCCAAGCACGGCTTGGACGGACACCGCATTCCGGGCGTGCGCGGGCAGCCTGCGAATGCCCACCACGACACGGAACCGGAAGGCGGCGTGCGCAGACTGTGAGGTGCGCAGCCAGGGCCGCCAAGACAGCGGGGTCAGCTCGGTCCTAGGAGGGGCACGTAGAACACGCTGACGATCCGTCATGTTCCTGAAGTGCACCAGGAAGTCCTCCGGTTCATGTCGTCGCACGTTGACGTCCTCGGCCCTGATGCCGAAGCGGGACTGCAGGTAGTTGTGTACCGCAGCGGTGGACATGGAGGCGGAAGAGCGAGGGCCGCCCACCATCCCCACCCCGGCCCTGGCCTAGGATGTCTTCCTCGTTCTGCAGATTGGGGAGCGCGGCACCACGACAACAATAGGCCGGAGCTCCCCCGGCTCGCCGCGACCGAGAAGGGTGTCGGCACGATCAAAGTCCGGTGGGGGCGCCATGGCCACGGTCGGTCTGCTCCGTGACCGAGGGGTGGGTCGCGCCACCCGGGTGGTTGGGTGGTCGCGACGGGCAACGCTCGGGTGGAGGAGGAGGCGGTGGAGGTGGGGTGCACGCCGCGCCCCCGTCATCATTGCCGCGGCCCGCGCGGCTATCGGGCGACGTGGCCGCATACAGCACCATCCTCCGGCACGCGACGGCGGCGAGGGGGAGGCTTCCTCTCATGGCGCTGTGGGCGAGGCGGCGGTGGCGGTGGAGGTGGCGGCGGCACCACCACGTAAGCGATCGTCGGACGCCGTTGCGGTGACTGGGGGCGCGGGGATCGTCGAGGAGGGGTCCGGCGATCGCGCGGCCGTTTGTGACCTCGGCTCGGTGCCACTCCCTCCGGCACGAAAGGCACCTCGCCAGAAGGTGCACTGTGCCCGGACATGGCTGTCGCGAGGCGGTTGAAGCACAGCCCCACCAGCTCGGTGGAACGGTGCGTGGCGACCTTGGCGGCGAAGCACTCTGCCCCGCCGTCGGCTTTCCACTTGGAAGAAGCCCTCCGCCGGGAAGCCGTGAGCCTTAGCAGTATGGGCAAGCGGCGGCGACGTCCGCGGGCGACCGTTTGGGCGCGACGCGGATCGGGTGGGTGACCAGCGGCCATCGCGGCGCTTTACGTCTCTTCCGGTGGCGGCGGGGGCGTCGGCGTTTGGCAGGCTCGGCAGCCAGATGGGGCCGTGGTGGCGGGCGGCGCCGACCGCAGTTCGGTGGCGACGGCGGGTGCTCCGAGCCGGAGTTGGAGAACCCCTCCGAGTCACCGAGCATCCACTCAGGACCACGGGCGAGGGGATCCCCTGGCGAGCGCGCCACCGGGCCATCTACGGAGGGGGTGCCTTCATCATCCTCGACGAACCGCAGGGGCGGAGACCTTGATAACCGTAATAAAAGATGGAGCATTCCCCTTGTTGCTACGTCTTTGTTTTGTGCTAGAACGTCCGACATTCCCAAGAATCCAAAAAGGATCTATGCCACTTCTCGTCACACTTCAGCTACTTTGTAAGGATATGGACGGCCTTTGTGGCATTGAAATGGAAGAACTGACGACAGAACTTACTGAGATAATTCTTGATCATGGAGTCAATAGACAGATAAGGGGGAAATGGGAAGAAGTTGCTAAGAAACATCCAAATAAGCCTAAAGTTTCTTCTCGAATCACCAGTTTGTCAGGAACTGGTAATGAAGAAAGTGGAACTATAGACCATGATGTTAATTTAGAGCTATCCATAGCTGTCTCCAGAAAATTATTTGGATGTTGTGCCAGAACAATTGATAAATGGAGCTATAGACTATGGTGTTGCACCAGAGGAATTGACAAGCAGAGCGTCTGTACATCAGTCCACTAGTTGTTCTGATGATTCCAGTAAAATCTGGTGCTGCCATGGACTGTTTGCTGTTCCACTTCCATCTATACGTCGACTTTACTTCATGGGCCTCATTATGTGCGTCTTGGTGTTTCTTGCTGTTGGTTGGCTGCAGCATTCCTTCTTCCAACAAATTTTGTTAATTCTGAAACAGGTGACTTAACTGTATTTACGCTAGTTTTTGTGTAGATATTTTAGTTGGTCATTTCTGAATTAGCAAATCAAATTCGGCATCAGTAAAAAATTAAATCAATGTTTTAGCAACAAAAATATAATTTATTATATATGTCCTCCTTTTTGGTCAGAAAATATATTTTGACTGATGCCCCTAATGACTGGTTTTATTGCCAAGCAGGTAAACAGTATTATCAAATGCCACATAGCTAAGAAATGAGATCCTCTGACGCGCCAACTGAATTGTCTTTCGAGAGCAGAGGACGTCCATATGGCAGTGCCACAACAGGTAGTGGAGCCTGATGCCATTGCTGGAAGCAGCTCTCTCCAAGCCGATCTTTGGCGTCGGATGCCAAAGAGGCATGGAAGATGGTGTGCACGACGCGAGACGCCAGCCACTTACCCTCACCACCGCCCTTCCCCATCATGTCCGACTCCATGCTTCGAGCCAAGCAACCCATCGGTAGCTTCACCTACAGCATCCATGTGCCGCCACGAACGCCATGCCATCTCCACCACCTCCGGCGTAGCGCTACTTCTGACCGAGCAAGCGCCACCATAGTTTCGTCCATCCATCTCCACCTCCATCGTCACTGCATCAATGGCGGACATGTGGGCGAGGTGCCGCATAGCTGAACGAGCGAGTGCCCAAAGATTTGCGAAAAGATAGGAAAGGAGAGCAGGTAGGGTCACAGGTTCAAATTCATACTGGATAAGTCTGTAGCTCGGAATTCAAACTGGATAATAGCTTTATCTTGGTTTGCGACACTGTATATGATCATACTTTTTTCATTTTATAAGCTTTCGTATTACATAGCTTTAGGGATTAGTTTACCTGCTACAAGCTTCTTATACGTATATTACAGTATGCCCCACCAAGTCACTGAGTGCACCATCATGAGTAACTTCAAACAATAAATTGCATTCGTTGCTAAGCCACCAAGCCATCAAGAGGCATCGTATTGTCCTCCACTTGGTTCCTTTAATGCACCAAACGACTTCCTTGATGACTCCACCCAGCATCAAACTCTCATGTTCATCCGACTCTTCTATTCCACTTATATAGTGAAGCTAGCAGCTAATTAAATTCATTCATATTTTCTCTTGCATACCCGCAGCAACGCGCGGGGAATACTCCTAATACTTATATAAATCGAACTCCGTGTCATCAGTAGAGGTAGGATGTTCTAACTCCTGTAAGCACAAGTCATATGAGTCTGGATCACATACGAGATATGGAAGATGCCGCGTATACATCTTTGAATCAAACTCCGTTTCGATTACTGTTAAACTTGAGCTGCTCGAACTCGTGCACGAGTCCTGAGTCAATGTCACATACAACATACAGATGGCGTGAGTGAAGTTTGGGAAGTAAAAAATGCAGAACGAAAGAAACTCTTCACTGTCTGAGTAGTTAAGGGAGGGCTAGACAAAAAAAAAAGGATAAATGTTATCTCTTTAATATTATATATAGATATATGTTCTTGTACATGCATATACTTGTGTGAATGTTGCCACTACATGCATCATGTATGTATACATTCAGTTAATTTTCATATTCTAAGAATTGCAGAAGTAGATATTTAGAAGCACGCATTTTTTTCATAATGATAGATGTAGGTAATATAGATGTGGATTTAGGGTTCACTTTTTTTTTTCATTTTTCTTTTAATAATGGCGGGGTGTATAATTAAGATGTTACTTTAAATTGTTTTATATATTGGTACAGATGAGATTACTTTAGATTATTTTAGTAATATGGATGATATGGCTAATTTAGATGAAAGATTAGAGGTTAATTGAAATTATCTTCACAATGGTAGAGAGTTGGATAATTTAGATATGAAATTAGATGATTACTTTAGACTATTTAATAATAACATATGTGGATAATTTTCTAAAAAATTAAATAGATCCAATGGCAATTATTGTTGATGAATATTAGACTACCAAATCAATTATTGGATGCTTCTGATTTTTGTTTTCAGAGTTTGGTTGTTTTCTTTTGGTTTTTTCTAAGGCATCTCATCATAAGGATCTACCTTGAGGCTTCAAAATATATATTCATTTTAATAATAGTAATAAGGTCTTGTTTTGGGTTCCTTATGTTAGAAGCACACTTTAACAATTGTTTGGCTTTTTTTGTAAATAGAGTTTCCAAGAACAAGCGACTGTGGTTCTCAAGAGAAATCTTGCCACGCAACGCGTTGTGGGCCTGTGGCCATTGGCCAGACAACAAGCCTCCGCCGCATGATTAGTGAGCTTGACTGCTTGGTCAGGCCCAGACCAATTCGGCTGGATATTTTGGCCCATGCTTCTTCGTTCCAAAGTGAAGCCCACTAATCATAACCTTTTGAAGGAAAAGTCTACTTTTCCTCCAACTTTCACCAAAGTCTGATTTTTCCTCCCTCAACTCCAAAACGGACATATCACCTCCACGAACTTTTCAAACCGGTCATTTTACCTCCCGGGAGCGGTTTTGTGGGGGCGGATTTTCTGAGTAACCAGGGTTTTGCTACAGTACCAGCGGTTTTGTATTTCCTTTTTTTTTAAAATTCGGCCTCTTTGAAAAATCATAATAAATTATAGAAAAATCATAAAATAGAAAATCAATTTTTGTTGAACTCCACATGAATAGATCTACACAGTGAACATATAATACTATATACTTTAGTACAATGTTTTTGCAGTACGAAATTCATACTGCAATTGAATTTCATAGTGCAATTGAATTTTGTACTGCAAAAACTTTGTACTAAAATATACAGTATTATATGTTCACTGTGTAGATCTATTCATGTGGAGTCCAACAAAATTGATTTTCTATTTTATGATTTTTCTATAATTTATTATGATTTTTCAAAGATTCAAATTTAATTTAAAAAAAAAAAAAAAGAAAATACAAAACCGCCGGTACTGTAGCAAAACCCTGGTTACTGTAGCAAATCCGCCCACAAAACCGCTCCAGGGAGGTAAAATGACCGGTTTGAAAAGTTCAGGGAGGTGATATGTCCGGTTTTGGAGTTGAGGGAGGAAAATTAGACTTTGGTGAAAGTTGGGGGAGGGAAAGTAGACTTTTTCCTAACCTGAATTATGTGATTTGTTTGGGAGTAGCAACGCTAGTGGGCTGGTGTTTAACTGAATTTGCCTTCTTCCCATCAAAAGAAAAAAAATTTGAATTTGCCTTCTCCCAATTGAAAACCAATAATCATAGAATGAATGAATTACATCATTTGTTCTATGTTTAACTGAATTTGCCTTCTCCCAATTGAAGACCAATAATCATAGAATGAATGAATTACATCATTTGTTCTAGTTCTATAAACTTTTTTGCTTCTTCTGTATAAAATTTTGTACACCTAAAATGCATGATTGCTTTGTTCATCATGTATAAAGTATTGTTGCATGTTAACAAATCGTGTTCCTTTCAAATAATTTTTGAATGGTTAATTAGTGTACAAACGTGCTGGGGGATGTAGCTGGAAGGGAAGGCGCAATAATTAGTTAATCAACTATTACGACTACTCAATAAACTTAACTTATATACAATTAAGAGAAGTGTCTTTGTTTTTCCCCCCTTGCACTATGCGTAGTATAAAAGTCCTGTATCAAGAAAAACAAATGCCAAAATCAAATGAGTAACACAATCCAAAAAAAAAAAAAAATCAATATTAAAGGAGGGTTGATGGAACCTTGTGTAGTATAAAACTCCTATATATCGAGCAAAACAAATAATGCACCGTGGTCATTCATTGTATGAGATTCTACCATTCATTCATTGCATGCATAATGCACGCGCAGCCATTTGTCCTATCCGCTAGCTGTTGGTTGCCGGCTTGCCGCTTGCCTTCACCGTGGCAAATGCTAATTCATCTTCTGTTTTCAATTCCAAGGGATTCCGATCCCTAATTCAACTTGTTTAGAGCATCTCCGGCAGAAGCTCCCAAATCAGAGTCTCTAGTTACTATTTGAGAGCCTTGCTATTTTTTTAGTCTCTATTTTTCACTTCTGACTCCAGTGGTACTACTTAAAACTCAACTCTCACTCCATTTCTATTTCCATCTCCTAGGGAGAATATGAAAACTCAGCTCTCATTCCATTTCCATTTCCATCTTCTATGGAGAATAAGAGGTTTCTATTCCTAAAAGCTTGGACGTGAGATTTAGAAGGGCATGGAAAATGAGAGCCCATATGAGAGCCCCCCGTTGGAGTTGAATTGTTTAACTCACCTCCTAAAAAATAAAGTAAGGGCTTGGGCTAAAGTTGCTCTGACAGGCACGTAAAGGCTTTACAGAAGGATGTACTCCCTCCGTCCGAAAATATTTGTCGCTTGTGCTTCTTAAGAAACTTCTTTAATTAAATATATATTAAAAAATATTAATATTTATGGTATATAATTAGTATCATTGGAAAGACCTTTGAATCTAGTTTTTTAATAAATTTATTTGGAGATACAAATATTGTACACATTTTCTATAAATGGAGTCAAACTTATGACACGCGTACACCCAATGGCGACAAACATCTTAGGACGGAGGGAGTACCATCTGCATAATCGGCTACCTCTGAAAAGGCACTGTCATACCTGAGCTGTCAGAGTCAGCAGTGATGCTAATTTCAGAAGATGTCATGCACGTTGGAATGAAGACTCAAATTTGGTTCAGATGGCAGGCAGGTATTTGAAAGAGCAGTATAATAATCAGCAGGTGCAGTGCCGGTCCTAGGTATTTTAGGACCTAGAACGAACCTACAATTTTACACCCTTTTATATGAACACGATAATACTAGTAGTACTACCCATTGGTAGTATACACATATATTTTTCAAATGGATACTAACAAGCCGTTAACTAAATGCAAAAAGCAATATTCATAAGAAATAATTTCTATACATATTGAGTTACCTCAAAATTTTCATCTAACATTCCTTGATGCGAAGTCGCCGATGATGGTTTCAATATCAATTTTATCCAACAATCCCTTCTCAATGCATAATGTTGCCAATCCATTCAACCTCTCTTGTGACATCGTAGATCTCAAATAGTTCTTCAACAATTTTAATTTTGAGAAGCTCCTTTCAGCTGATGCCACAGTCACTGATATAGTAAACAAGTTGCGATAAGCAGTAGAAGTACTAGGATAACAATCACCTTCTGTAACAAACTCAAAAATCTTCATAGCTGTCATTTCTTTATCTGGAAAAGTGGATTGTAAAACCCTTAGCTTAGAAATTAGATTATTTAAATCAATGCCAGACCGATACTTTCTTAATGACTTGGTACTGTTAAAAAATTAGGTAAACAATTAGTAACTACAGTTTCATAAAGTAGAGTTCAGGTGAAAATTAATTAGTAAATAAATTTGGCAATCATAAATTCATATACTTGATTACCTGGACGACGATCTGCCGATCTGGACTGAACGACGATCTCTCGAAGTCCTCTCGAAGAACGCCGCCAGGCAGTAGCAGAGGCCAGAGGCAGTCAGGCTGGCCCCCTGGACGACGATCTGCCGATCTGGCGATCTGTTCCTTTCGAACTCGAAGTCGAAGGAACGGGGCAGCGCTGGAAACGGGGAAGGTCGCGTCTCGTGCAGTGTCGCAGGCAGGCGGCGCGTCGCGCCTCGCGCGTGATCACGGGTTTCCAAGTCGGCACGGCGGCTTCTGTTCTGGCATATCGTGTAACCAGTACTGTGTATAACTATTAGTGCCTAGGGCTTGTTTAGTTGGTGAAAATTTTTGGGTTGGGGTGTCACATCGGATTTTTGACCGGATGTCGGAAGGGATTTTCGGACACTAATAAAAAAAACAAATTTTATAACTCAACTGTAAACCGCGAGACGAATCTTTTGAGACCTTTGACCGCGTCATTAGCACATGTGGGTTATTGTAGCACTTATGGCTAATCATCGACTAATTAGGCTCAAAAGATTCGTCTCGGCGTATACATGCAAACTGTGTAATTATTTTTTTATTTTATCTACATTTAATGCTCCGTACAAGTGCCGGAATCTTTCTTTTTGAAGGGTGAAAAATTTTGGGTCGGAACTAAACAGGCTCCTATACAAAAAAAAAAAAAAAGGGGCCGGCACTGAGCAGGTGATCACTAGGCTAGCAGTTGCAGGATTGACCTCTCTGGTTTCATTTGGAATATATTTTTTTTTTTTTTTTTTGAGGCAGCTTCAAAAGATATATCTAATTTTATAGTAATAAGATCTTTTTCTCGAACACGCAAAAGCTTTGCGCGTCTTTTATATTAAGAAAAACATAAGTGGCAGTTACAACGACGCGCCACGAGGACGCACTAGGGGGGGAAAGCAAGTGTACAATCTGTTCGGCCCACCCTAGCAGAAGGAGCTCAAATGCTTTTACTCGCTAAATAAACAACCTAGCCGCCATCAGTGATCAAACACGGCGGTTCGCGTGGCGCCTCCACCGCCTCAGTTCCTCTCCATCGAAGATCTCTCTCAGCACCTCCTTGTGAGAGGGGTTAGGGTCATCGAGCAAGTTGTCGTAAGCGTCCCTTTCCTCCGCGGAGGGCTCCCTGTACTTCTCGATGAACCCCAGGCACTGCATCACCAGAATCTCACCCCGCTTCGTGACCGGGACGCGCGAGAGCGGCCGAGCGGGCGGTCCTCCTGCTTCGGCGCGGCAGCGTAGGGTCGGGGCGGTGGCACCTACGGAGGTAGAGGCAACAGCGGCGACGGTGCCTTGCGAAGAACCTTGCCTCTGAACCGCCTCAGCTTGATGCCTAGGGAGTCGGCCGAGCGTGGAGAGGTGGCTGCAAGCACGGCAAGAGTGGGCACGTCCACCACAGCCTTCACGACGCCCGAGCGACCCTCGGCGCAGCGGCCGGCGAGATGGATCCGCCGGTGTCGGGCAAAAGCCCTGGGCGGAAGTCCATGTTGCCCTCCAAGTCCGCAACCACGCCCAAGGGAGTCGTCGAACACCAACCGCCAGCGTGATCGAAAGCCGTAGTGGTGTGATCGACAGCTCCAAGCGAGACGCCATCGGGGCCATGGCATGTGGGCAACCAACGCCGCCCACCGCGCGGCTACCACCTTTAGGTCAACGATCGGCGGATCGACCCTATCGCCACGTAGCCGACGCCTCCGAGTAGCACCCGGTCATCACGACGGTCAAGGAGACCAACCGCGTGTGCATCGACGGTAGGTCGACCTCGGCGGGGAACGCCAGCAGCCGGCATGCCGAACGGCGTGGGCGTCGCCAACGGTCCGAGCGGCGGCGCACCGAACACCCATGGCACCCTCGTCGGCCGGCGTCGGCGCCAATGTCATCGCCGACAAGGTCGCCGGCTTGCCGCCGCCCGCGCCCGACACGCCTGGCCCGATCTCGGTACACCTCCGTGCATCGGTGGGAGGCAAAGCAACGGCCGAGCCTCGGCACGCCCGGACCCAAGACTACCGGCCACGGTGGCGGCGGCTAGCGCTGTCGACCGCCGCACCCGTGGTGGCGCATGTCACGGGGCGAGATGCGACGCCGCCAACGCCGGGCGCCGAGACCTACCGGGCGGCCGCCGTAGTCCCCGGCGTGACCCCAACGGGGGCCGATGGGGAATCACCGGCAAATGGCGCCGTGGGGGTCCGCCCCCCTCGACGAGGCCCCAAAGAATGACCTTAGGCGACCGCTTCCACGGGCGAGGTGGTGCGGACCAGCGACAACGCAAGCGGTGCCAAGGCAGCCGACAGGTTGTGACGCTGTGTGCGTAAGACAGAAGTTAAAACACCTGTCCCGAGCGCGTGAGGGATTGCCCTGGGAGGATGACATGCCACCCATCCGCGTTGGGGGCAAACGCCCTCTAGCGGCGCCAAGGCGCAGCCGGCGGCGGCGGCGACCCTCAACCGGCCGAGGGGAATGCCGCCGGCCAGGTGTGTACGCCGACCGCCATCCTTTCTTCGCCGTTGCCGAGGGCCACTACGGCCGCCACACCACAACCCATCCCAGCCAGCCGGGACCTGCCCGAGGCAAAGATCCGGCGTCGGGGATGGCATCGACGCGGCGACGGGCAAATCCACGTGGGACGAGGGCGGCTCGTCGCGGACGCCGCCGCCGCCGACACCGCCGGGGCTACAGCCACGCCCGCTGGTGGCGCAACTCGGGACTCCGAATTAGCCATCACCGGGCAATGGGTAGGCCCCAGTTAGGACAAGGCCAGCTCATCACCGATGCATCTCCGTCGTCGTCCGCCCACCGGCGACGCTTCAAGCGCCCCTCCGAAAGGCCACCGGGGTGGAAAGGCGTGGCATGGGGCGACGGGGAGGATGATGGGCGCGAGAGGGGGGCGGAAGGGTGGACGAGGAAGACGTCAAGGCTGGAGAGGGTCACACCCTTGTCCTCGTCATCTGAAGCTTCCTCGACAAGGACCAGCTCCTCGTCCACCGGCTTCGGCAGCGGCACTGCCGAGGAGGCCAGAGAAGGTTCCGTGCCGCAAACCACCGGGGGCGCCTCCGCGCGCGACGTGGGAGCCCCACACCTAGTCACCTCATGATCAGGGGGCTCAACCGCCCTCAAAAGGGGGGCGGTGGCATTGTCCCCGGTAGCGCAGGAAGCCGGCGTTTGGGCGTGCGGTGGCGGCCGGCTCACCGACGGTATCAACAGAGACCACGAGGTCGGTGAAGATCTCTAGATTGGTTTTGGGTAATTAATGACAACCTAGGACTAATCTCTATGCTTAAGTGTGATCTAGTATGAGATGAATCCTACTCAAGTCATGGTGCAAAGATGATCATGGTGGATGCACGGTGTTGGTCCAAAAGATGATCAAGGTTCATGGACTTGGGAAAACAAGATTGAGAGAAACAAAATGGGCTCAAGGCAAAGGTATATTTGATAGGGCCATTTTGTTTTTGCACTCAAGACACCATAGAGGGTGTGAGTGATTTAGGATCGATAGCCGAACTATTAAGAGGGGAATTATTTTGAAAACTTCGATCATCTTGTGCTACTAGGTTGAACAATCATGTGCATGCATTCTTAACCTAGAGAGCTAAGCAAACCTTTGAAATTGATTGTGAAAATGCTAACACACAAGCACATGGTGATGTACACTTGGTGGTGTTGGCACATTTGCAAAGGTGATGGTGTTTGCAGGGTTGAGATGGGTTTGGGTCCCTTTTTCCCTCCCCCCCGGGGATTCGGCGCTTTCAGGAAAGTGAGATGCATATTTTCTATTTCGCCGAATGCAATTTGTTGATGAAAACATGCTAGCTCTCGTGCACAAGTTGGTATACTTGTTGGGTAGCATGGTGGAGAAGTTAGCGTTTGTGACGGCTTGTAAAACAGAGTTTTACATGCGTCAGGCGCTCAGGTTGTGAGCATCGGACGCTGGGCTGAGCGTCCGGCACATGGTGGCGCTGAGCGGGTCGGCTGGTACCGTGTTGGCACGTCCGGCGGTTTCGCGTCGGACGCTGGGTGGCGCGAGGCCACTTCCAACGCTGCTGGAAGTGTTGGACGGGCGAGCAAGTGCTGGACGCGTCGGATGCCGAGGTGGAGCGTCCAACGGTCTGGCTAGGCTCATCTAACGGTGGGGCCTGTTTGACATCATCTCTGGACTATGTCCGACGCGGAGGAGCAGCGTCCGACGCGTGGTTGCTGAGCGCGCGGAAACGGTCGATTCAAACGGCTAGTGACACATGGCGCATGGAGGAGCGTCGGACGCTACTATGCAGCGTCCGAGGGTTGATCTTCTGGCGCGTCCGACGGTCACGTTTACAGCACTAACGGCTAGTTTTTGGGGCCACCTCTATAAATAGATGGTTGGCCGGTTGGAGGAGTTCTCTCTCACACTTTTGAATCATTGTTCATCCTCTTGAGCTAGAGACTCCACTCCCTCTCACTTGCTTGCATACTTGCTCATTCTTGGTGAGATTTGGGAGAAGATCTTAGTGCTTGGTTTGCATTGTTGCATTTAGTGGCACTTGAAGATCATTGTGGCCAGGCTAATTCTTTTGCCTCTTGGAGGGCACCGCTCCTAGACGGCTTGGTGATTTGGTGGAGGCGTTGGCAAGAGTTGGAGATTGTTCTTGGCCACCTCCGGTTGATTTGTGAGGGGTTCTTGTGCATCCCGTCGGAGCGACGAATTGCAACTCTAGTGGAATGCTCGTGTCTTGGGTACCTCACTTGTGAGTGATGGCTTTGGAGCTAGCAAGTGTCACCGCCTAGCTTGAGCACCATCCTTGTGTTGGTCGGCACAACCGGAGAGTAGCTTGTTGGTGTACAAGTGAACTCCGGGTGAATAAATCATCGTGTTCATTGTCTCTCTTGGTGATTGGCTTCATCTTATTGATTGTGATTGTATATCTTTCTCGGTGATTGGTTCATTGCCCCTACAAGTTGGTATAACAAGCTCTCTACTCAATTGCAATTACTTTGCCTCATATATATCTTGTGTAGCTTATAATTGTGTAGCTTGATAGCTTATAGTCGTTTAGTTGATTCTAGTTGATAGTGTAGTGCTAGTTGCTCTTGTAGTTGTGTAGTGCTATCATATAGGAGTAAATTAGCAACATAGCTTTGTGAGTGAATTAGAGATCATAGCTCAACTAGAATTGTGCAAATAGGTGGCTTGCCTAACCGTAGAGCTAGAGCAACCGCATTTACGCCGTTTGGTTTACTAACAAGTTTGCTCTAGTCATTTGTAGAAGTTTTATTAGGCTATTCACCCTCTCTAGCCATTTAGGACCTTACACCAAAAGAAGAGGCGCAAGAATCGTGGACGGCGAGGCAGATCCTCCGTGGTCGGCGGTGGCGACGATGACGGCGCCAGGAGCTCCCCCACCGGGTAGGATCGCAACGACGCACCCCGGTCGCCACGCAGCCACCCTCGCGCGAGCGGCGCGAACCATGTGCTTTGGGGAGAAGGCAAGCCCGGCCAAGGCGGTGCTCCCCCATCCACCATGTACACCCCCTCGCGAACATCGTAGGCCGGGAGCGAGGGAAGAGGAGGTGCCCACGGCCGCTGACGCCGCAGCGGCGGCGAGCCTCCCCCAGCATCCGCATCGACGAGAGGGGAAGAGGGATGGGAAGGTGGGGCTGTAGGGAGAGGGCGGGGAGAGGGAGGGGAGGGCGGATAGAGAGCGTGTACTCGGTCCGGCGTCCGGCGGCGTAGCGACGGGCGGACGGGCGGGGCCGCGCCCCTAGGTCTCCGCCGGGCGGCCGGGAGCAGCCGAGGCCGCGCGACCCACATCCGAGTTGAGAAGGAGAGGGGGAGGGGAGGGTAGCGAGGGGAGGCGGGGGGAGGGCGCCGGCGTCGTGGCGACGGCCGGCGCCCGGGCGGTGGGCGGCGAGAGGGGCAGCAGGTGGCTCGGTGACGGAGCGCTCTCCTAGTAATAAGATCTTGTATTATAATTTTATTTTACAAGCGCACTTCAACAATAGTTTGTTTGTTTTCCCAAGTAGAGGTTACACAATGGTCGATTGCCTTTTCCCCTCCCCCGGGTTAGGGCTACATGAACAAGGGCGGCCGGGGCGATCTCGTTCTTCCGCCGGCGAGGTCGTCGTTCCCCTTCGCCTCGGCGGCCCTCGGGGCCTGGAGGTGTGGGGGGACCGGCGGCTCCCCGTCCGGCGGCGTAGGGTAGGTCCTAGGTTGTCTAGGTGGTGTGTTCCGGCGGCGGCGGCGGCGGCGGCGACGCGCAGCCATGGAATAAGTTGCCCAGCTCCTCTCCGTCTCGGGCCGTGCTTCTCTCGGCACCGCCGACGAGCTTGGGATCCTAGGAGTCCGCAGCGGCCGCAGCCGTTGTCGGCGGAGCGGCGGTGCTCGTGCTGTGTTGTTGGTCAAGGATGCGAAGGCGACTGAGGGCATGGAGGCAAGTGGGAGCGTGTGGGATCGAGGTCTCTCCTGGCGGCATAGGTCGTCGGCGAGCTCGTCCATGGCGGAGTGGATACGGCCCCACTGCAACGATGGATTCGACGGCGCGCCGCCATCGCCGATTCAAGTCGGAAAGTGATCCCGACGGACGGGCGTTCAACAAATTCTTCGCCACCGCGAGATTGTGCGTCCCGCTGCAGTCCATCTCCATGCCGGGCGGCTTCCTTCGGCTGAAGATGCTCCAACTTTGGCGGCGACGGCGAACTTCGGCGGATCCCGTCGGTGTCGGTCGGTGCTGCATACCGACTTCAATGGGGAAAAGGATCTATGTGTAATTTTGAAATCTGTGGAGGTCTTTTTCGCAAATAGCTTGGACAGCTGTCTTCCGTATCTTTATACGGTGTATTTGTATTTATACTGTACTGTTTTCCATATTTAATACAGATATACTAATAAAAAAAAAAAGTAGAGGTTACACACAACAACATGCGACTGTGGTTCCCAACAGAAATCTTGCCACTCTGCGCATGGGCTTGTGGCCACTGGCCAGCGTAGCCTTGGCCCCATGATTAGTGGGTTTTGACTGCTCGGCCGGGCCCGGAGCAAGCCCATGCTTCTTCATTCCAGAGTGAAAAAAAATTCGCAAACTAATGGTTGTTCATCATATCAACTCAAAAAAAAAAAAATTGTTGTTCATCATATATAAAGTCTTATTCCATGCTGACAAATTTGTGTTCCTTTCAAAAAAATTCTAATAATTAATCAGTCTAGAACGTGCTCGGGATGTAGCTGGAATGGAAAAAGCACAATAATTAATTAATTAATCCAGTATACTTGGAGGTAGTTTGCGTTTGAAAAAAAAAGTAGCAAGGGAATGTTCAAGGGTGGCATCCTTAACAATTCCCAAAGGTCTCGATATATATATGACACATGAACATCTCTTCTAGAAATTCTCAAGATCTTATAATGACAGTGAACAATAATGCTAGGAAATAAGCAGAAGCTTTTTCTCCTTAACTGACAATTATTACGAGAATTCTAGTACTGTTCTTTAATAATGATGTTCAAGTACAATCATTCCCAAGATCTCACTAGCAAATTATTTGCCTTCTATAGTACTGTTCTTTAATCAATCTTTTAACTGAAACTTAGAATCTCAAACGTGTAGTAAATACACCAAGTGAAGGGATGCTTGGGTCGAAGATTAGTGGCCATATATGTATAGTATCTCGATCATACCGATGCAAGTACATAGCGACAGCAAAATAAGAATTAAAAAAAACTTTCGTAGAGAAGGAATCGGAGATATGTGTTTTTGGCTGCACTGCTGCTTTGGCTGATAAGCCGTTTGGCTGCACTGCTGCTTTTGTTGTAAGAGAAAAACACCGCACCATGGCTGATAAGCCGGCTAATGTGTGTTGTTTTGTTGTGAGAGAAAATAATGTACCATTGCTGATAAGCCGGACGGCCTGTAAGACTCCCAGTGGCGGAGATAAAGGGGGCTGAGGGGGCCAGGCACCTCCAAACGTTTCATGCCCCCAAATTAATACACCCAATTAGCCACTTAATGTTCCAATTAGCTAGTTAATAATGTTATTTGTATTCAAATTTTCTTCTTAATAGCATCTTATATAATTATAATTTGTCTTTTATTGTTTTCATCATCTCTTTTGTTTTTTATCTAGCTGGTCCTCACAGTACACTCTCTAATTAGTTTGTTAAATGTAATTAGTGATTATTAGTTGCTCTCCCTCTATATTGAACTCCAATAACATTTATATTATTTAGAATTAGTCTTCTTGTTATCTTTCTTATAATTATGATTATTTTTTCTGGTCCAATAATTAGATTGATTGGGTGAGCGTTAAAGACCTAGGGCTAATTAATTTTATTCTTTTTTCTCTGGAATATTCATTGTTTTCTCCTTTATTTTTAGATTTCTTTTATATCGTAGCACAACCATTTATTTGTGTCGGTGTGTTGGAACCGGGGTCCCCGACGCACCGGACAAGTAAATCGAATGCGGGTCATAACTTGCTCCTAGCTATGATGGGGGTACAAGATGCATTACAGATTTAGACTGGTTCGGGCGGAATGTCCCTACGCCCAAAGGATAATCGTTGCTCATGTGGTTTTGCGCCGTTGAGGTGCTTGTGTAGGGGTTACAAGCTGTCGAGAGAGGAGCGAATCCCAAGTCTCTCGAAAAGGTGATCGAGCCTAAGTGCCAACATCGGTGGCGCTAGGGAGTGAGTGGTTTTTGTCTTGTCCTTCGCTTCTTTTCTCTCCCGATGGGGTCCTGCCCTGTCCTTTTATAGCTGAAGGGAGGGGCCAGGTTACAGTGCATGGTCGTAATGTAGAGGAAAAAGAAAGAGAAAACAAAAGAATGAAGGAAGGCCGCGTGAGTCGTAGGCAGGGCCGTCCTTCTTCTTCTAGTCGGCGTGGGAGGCACGCGGTGGGCGCCGTGGACCGCCCATTCCAAAGTCCGTCCTTCAGTCTTTGTTGGCGCATGGCGTAGCCATTTCGTCCCTCGCGCATTTCTGGCGGGGATGGAAGTGCAGGTCATCTGGATTCGCGCGAGACAGTGATTAGGCAGAACAGTACGCGGTGCTCCGTTGACTGTAGGGCGCGCTCCATGCCTTGGCTTCTGTAGGACATGGCCGTCAATGGTGACCACCCGTCCTTCGCCACACGGCTTGTCCTGTTGATGGAGTGAAAGTCCATGCATGACCGGATTTTACGGCCTTGTTACCGCTTTACCCAAAGCCGGAGTGTGGCCGTCGCCATAACAGAGTGGTGGTGAGGCCGTCGTACACCGGACGCATGAGCACGCGCGCGAGCATCAAACGACAACACACCGGCTCCCGAGCGCCCGCTCCCCGGGCGACTCGGGGCACCTCCTCCACCCCGCCGGGGCCCCCCCGGGCTCCCCCTCCGGCCGCCGGCGGGCCCCGGCCTCTGCCTCAAAATGGGGCACCGCCGGCCACTTCTCCCCTCCTCCCCGGCTCCCCCCTCCCCCACCTCCCCCCTCCATCGGCAACCGCCGGCGAGCTCGGCTTTGGGCGGCCGGCCCGGCCGGATCCGCGCTCCCCCAGCCGGATCCGCCTGCGGGCGACATCCCCCTCCCCTCCGCGCCATTTCCGCGGGCTCCGTCGCCGGCGGCGACGCCCGACCCGGCGGTGGTGGCTTGGCTGGCCGGCCTTGGCCGGCGGTGGGTGGCCGATCCGGCCCCGCCCCCGCCCCGGATCTTGATGCCGGCTGGCGCCCCTCCGGCCCCCATCCCGTCTCTCCTCGCCGTCGGGCGCGTCCTCGATCCGCCGGGCGGCGGCGGCCTTTGGGGGCTCGGATGGGCGCTGGCCTCTCCTCCCCCGTGACTTCCTTGGGAGGCCTATGGACAGCGGCCATGGGGTAGGAGTGGCGTCGCCGATCCTCCTCGTGGTGGAAGGGGCGAAAGCTCGGACGACGGTGATGCTTCAGGCGCCATGCACCTCCTTGGAGGCGTCGTCGTTCTTCCACACGCCAGCCGGGCGCTGGGCTGGATCGGTGACTGTCCCTTCCTTCGCTCGTCCCGGGCCGGCCGTGGCGCCGCCGTGGTGGTGGGGCCGAGGTGGTTCTCGCGTGCGTCTCATGCTTTGTGGTGGCGCCGCACGCATACCGGCCTTCTCACCGCACGGACGTTGGAGGCGGGATTCGTGCGCTTTGTCGTGGGTGGTGGTCCGTCTTTGCGTGCTACGGTCGAAAGACCTTTGGTGCTCTCTTCGCTGTTGTCGGCGATTCGCGAACGCCGATATCCTTCCCCGAAGGCAACGCTTGAGCATTCCGGCAGCCTCTACGGCCGCGTCCCCCCTTCATGGTCGGTTTGCTCGTCCCCGCCGATTCTTTGGTGCTTCATGTTTACCTCTCCCGGTGTGTCTAGCATGTGGTGTCCGCAGCTCTAGTGGTTCTCGCCCGGCGGATGCTTTGTCGCCGAGGTGCTCTTCGTTGTGCGGGCGGATGCTTTGCCGCCGCTTCTCTAGGTCGTTCCCGGCAGTGCTTTGCCGCCTTTCACGAGCTTGCGTTTCCGGTGTGCGCGCGTGCTACCGAGGTCGCGGGCCGCTACGAGCTTGCGTTTCCGGTATGTTGCCGAGGTCGCGGCCGTTACGAGCTTGCGCTTTGGTGCACGCGGGCCGCCGAGGTCGTGGTCGCCTATGACGGATGCTTTCCCGCCGGAGCGGTCGTCTTCTTCCGGCAGATGTTTTGCTGCCGTGGTTGGTCCGGACGGATGCTTGGCCGTCGGTCCTCTAGCGGATGCTTTACCGCTTTGTCATTACCTACGCACAATCGCTAGCCACCGGTGTTGTGTATTGGTTATAATAGGATCAGCTATTGGGGTTGTTAGATGGAGGGTTCGCCCCGCCCCTCACCACCATTTGCTTGTTGTTTGTTTGTGCCCGTGTGGTTCGTGAGTAACTGTGGATTACTTGCGAATTATTTGTAAACTTCCCACTTCTCTTAATGAAATACGTGCCAATGGTACGCCTTCGAAAAAAAAAAGGCCGTCGTACACCCGAAAGTACTCGATGACCACGTGCACGCTGTTGGCGCTCGGGTCTACGCCGTTACCGCGACCGCGCCCCGCCGTCCAGGGCTATGCGATCCCCCTCGACTTGGAAGAAATCCAGGGAGTGAGGGTGCGCCTGGGGTGATGACGTCAGATAGGGTCGGGCGAACCGGTTCTTGTGCCCGAAGGTCCCTTCGCCCCGACCTTCGGGGTCGGCGCCAAAAAAAATCAGCACCACCAACAAAGGTGCTTTTCTCTCACAATAAATCAAAGATCACCAAACCAGCTAGCGATTTTTCTCTCAAAATAAATCAATACCAGCTAGCCAAAGACCAGCCAAATTTAACAAGTTGAAGAGCTCCTTGCAGGATTGGTGCATGCCCGAGGGGGCCACGGGCGAACAGCAGTCGCACAGTGTCTGGCGCCCGACGGTGGGTGCGGATCAAAGCTGAGTTTTGTAAATGGGCCGGAGTTGATGGGCTGCTGGCGCAACAGGGGCCATATCGAGATATCGTTGATGGGCCGCCCGCGCACCACATATCCCTTGGTTTTGGGTATGTATTTTTTACGTACCCGACAATTTGGTTGTTATTTATACGGTAACAGTCATTGACGGGCGTCCGGGACGGCCGGACGCGCTCGTTGCTTGGGCCGCGCAAGAAACCCCGGCCCACGGAAAATACCGTAACAGCTTAGGTGCCCGTCATGTTCCCGACTTGGATCTCAATCCCTGACCGATTCCCCATTCCCCACCCTCTCTCTCACTGCGGGGGCTCTCGCGGCGCTCTGCTTGCTCGCGGTAGCGCCAGCGGCGATTGCCGCCGGCGTCGACTCCGGTTGCTGGGTTCGCCACGCACCCTCCTGCTGCTCTGCCCCTCGTCATCAACTCCAGATTCTAGGTTCGCGTCGCCTCTCCTCGCTGCTGTGCCCCTCGTCGTCGACTCTGGATTCTAGGTTCGTCGCTGTCCTCCTGTTCCTCGACCTCCACCTTTCCTCTCGTCATCTACGCCGTACGCGCTCAGCTTTGTCACCATGGTTACCATG
This sequence comes from Hyparrhenia diplandra, assembly GCA_015847255.1. Lineage (NCBI taxonomy): Eukaryota > Viridiplantae > Streptophyta > Magnoliopsida > Poales > Poaceae > Hyparrhenia > Hyparrhenia diplandra. The sequence continues at coordinate 276,856 of JADLZK010010757.1, read as the reverse complement.
AACGCCGACCCGATTCCGTCCAAGCTGACGACGATGCTCCCCTTCGTCTCTATGTTGCAGGGTGCTGCTGTTCGTCACGAGGAGGGCATCGACGCTGTCGGCATCTGGTTCATTGTCGCGTTGTTGTTTGCCTTGAGGAGTACTTGCTACCTCAGCTTATTTTATTGGCTCATTTTTATGCATCAATGTATTACTCTCGCTGCCTGCTGTGGCTTTTCAATTCCAATTCAGTGATGCGTGGTGAATTTACTATATGCATGATCCTGCACAATTCTGAACATAACTCATTTCTATTCCTATTTGCTAAGGACATCGAGTCTGCACTGTAATACCAGTAGCATTCCTCCTCTCCTTGCATTCATGCTTGCAGTGTGCAGCCTAGTGAGCCACACCACCCACAGGCCCTAATCCGCATTGCGCTTCTCCATGGCCAAGCAAGCTTGAGCTCGAGCTCTCCCATGGGTTTTTCATTAGAGATTTTTTAGATGTAACAGTACTTGAATTTTGATGTTTCATTAGAGGATTTTCAGATGTAACGGTAGTCATCTGTGTGTACTTGCATCTTATGTTTGTTTGTTTCAATAGATGTCTTTCAGTTGTAACAATACTTGAATTTGGCTGTTTCATTAGAGGATTTTTCACATGTAACAATAGTCATCTATGTGTACTTACATCTCATGTTTGGTTGTTTCAATATAGGATTTTCAGATGTAACAATATTATAAATTGATTGTTTCATTGGAGGATGTTTTGATTGTTTCATTAGAGGCCTTCAGATGCAACAATATTGGAATTTTGGTTGTTTCATTAGAGGATGTTTGGCTGTTTCATCGTGAGAATTTGTTAGCGAACCGGGAGGTAGTCGGTACATGGAGCACCCGAACAAATGCCGATGGCAACCAAGTCCCTGACAAAGTGCAAGTCGATCTCCACATGCTTCGGCCCGTGATGCTTTGAACGGGGTTGGTGGAGAGGTAGACGGCGCCGACATTGTCACAATGAGACAAGTGTGGTCTTTGTCGGTGGGGGCGTGAAGCTCGGCCCAAGAGCCGACGGCCGAAGCCTCCGCCACACCGTTAGCCACGCCCGGTACTCGCCTGCGCACCGGAGCGGGAGACGACCGATTGCCGCTGAGGACCAGGGAGACGAGGTTCCGCCAAGAAAGACGGCATACCCGGAGGTAGAGCGGCGAGTGTCGGGACGCCCGACCCGGTCGGCGTCGGTGTAGACGACGAGCTCGGTGAGGGTGACCGGTGGATCATCGGGCCGAGTCAACGCGGTGCCACGAACATAGCGGAAGGCGCTTCATCGCCGCAAGATGGGGTGCCCGTGGATCATGCATGTGAAGACGGACTGGCGAATCTGCGCACGCGATGATGTCGCCCGTGAAGGTGAGGTAACGCAATGCACCGGCCCCGGACCGGAAGGCGTGAGGATCCGCCACGGGGTCGCCGCCATCGCCAGAGAGCCGCCGAGTATCGACCGGAGTAGCACACGGGCCGACAAGCCGTCATCCTAGCCCGCCGAGGATATCCGGAGCATACCGTCGCCGGTGCGGGAAGAACCCCGAAGGGGCGAGTCTCCACAAAGGACCCCGGTGAAGTGGTGAAGGGGACCGAGGTCCTTCATGGCAAACTCTGGCCAGAAGCCGATATGACACGCCGAAGAAGCCGCTGGGGCCGGAGGCGGTGAGGACAATGTCATCAACATATAGCGTAAGGTGCAAGCGCCTCGGCTCCATGGCGATAGACGAACAGAGAAGTGTCGGACTTGGCCTCTCGGAAACCCAAAGTGAGGAGGAAGGTGGCAAACCGAGAGTACCAAGCACGAGGAGCCTGCTTGAGACCATACAGGGACTTGTTGAGCTTGCAAACCAGTCCTACCGACCGAGTCGACAAATCCCGGTTGGGCCGACCGCGATGAACCGTCTCGCACAATGTGCCATGGAGGAATGCATTCTTCACATCTAGCTGATGCACTGGCCAAGAGCGGGATAGAGCAAGTGAAAGCACTGTGCGAACTGTAGCAGGCTTGACCACCGGACTGAAGGTCTCATCATAGTCAACCCCGGGGCGCTGGGTGAAGCCTCTGAGGACCCAGCGAGCCTTGTAGCGTTCCAGACTGCCATCTGCCCGACGCTTATGTGTCCAGATCCACTTGCCGGTGACCACATTTCCACCAGAGGGACGCGGCACAAGGTCCCATGTCTGGTTGGCAAGAAGAGCCTCATGCTCCTCTTCCATCGCGCGCCGCCAGTTAGGATCCGCCAATGCGCCGCGAGACGAGGAGGAAGGAATCGGAGAGACCGGCCGAATCGCTCTCGGTGGCGGAGAGGGGTCGCGGGGACGGAGAACCCCCCGCCGCATGGCGAGTCACCATCGGGTGAGTGTGACGGGGTCTCGGCCAAGGATCTGCGGGTGGTAGACCGCAGGGTAACCACGGACCTGCCGTGGTGGAGGTGGGGGCGGTGGTGGGGAGGAGCCGGAGGCCGGGACAGAGGCACCGGGCGCCGGGCCGCGCGGCAGAACGTACACTGCGCGTCGGCCGCCACGCCCCGGGTCCCCGCTGCGCGAGCGAGGAACGGCGCGAGGCTCGAGGCGCCGCGCGTGGCGCGGCCGGGTGCTCGGGGGCCACACGTGGGCGCAAAGCGGGGGCCGGGAGCCGCCGGGCGCAGCCACAGGCGTCGCCGCCGCGCGGGGCGCAGTGCGCGCCGGGGCAGCGCTGGGCGCAGGGGAGGCCGGGGCCGCCCGGGGGCCCCGCCGGGGCGCCGGGGCGGGCGCAGGCGGGGGCACGGGCCGCGCGTGGCGCAGTGGGGCTCGGGGCTGCGGCGGGCGCAGTGGGATGCCGGGCCCCGGCGTGTGGCCCGAGTGGCGCCCTCGAGTACTGTGGAGAAAGGCCGAACGGGCCCGGTGCGAACCGCCGGTCGGGGAAACATGGACTCCAACTCAGGATCAGGGGAAGGCGTAGAAGAGGTGGAGTACGGGAAATCCGACTCGTCGAAGACGACGTGCCTGGAGATAAGCACCCGGCGAGAAGTGAGGTCGTAGCAACGGTACCCCTTATGATCAGGGGAGTAGCCTAGAAACACACACCGTGTCGAGCGGGGCGCCAACTTGTGAGGAGTAGTGGCAGCGAGGTTAGGGTAACAAGCGCAACCGAAGACACGGAGGTGATCATAGCGAGGAGGTGTACCGAAGAGGGCATGGTGTGGAGTGGGAGCAGGAGAAGCCGTAGAAGGAAGCCGGTTGAGCAGGTAGGTGGCGGTGTGTAGGCTCTCGGCCCAGAAGCGCGCGGGCAGAGAGGCCTGAAGAAGGAGAGTGCGCATGACATCGTTTGTGGTGCGAATCATCCGCTCAGCCTTGCCGGATCGGGGAAGAGGTGTACGGGCAAGACATGCGAGCCGAACACCATGAGCGAGAAAGAAGGAGCGGGAGGTGTTGTTATCGAACTCACGCCCGTTGTCACACCGGACGGCCTTGATGGTGAGGCCGAACTGAGTGGACACCCAGGCAAAGAAGTGGAGGAGGGTGGAAAAGGTCTCAGACTTGGCGCGTAGAGGGAAAGTCCAAGAGTAGTGAGAGAAATCATCGAGTACGACCAGGATAATACTTATAGCCTAAATGCTAGGAATGTGAGAAGTCCACGGATCACAAAGAACAAGAGCAAAGGCATGCGTCGCACGCCAAGAAGAAGAAGGAAAAAGGAAGGCGATATGGCGACCCAACCGCACGCATGGCGTAGATGCTCATCGAAGCCCGAGGTGCAAGGAAGGTGGGCACTACGACCGAAAGCCGAGCCAAAGCGCCACGGCCGGGGGACCGGCGGGCGGTGCCGTAGAGGTAGAGGGAGTAGTGGCAAGGGCACCAAGTGGAGGGCGGTATAGCGGAAGAGGAAGGCGGAGGGAGTAAAGGGGTCCCGAGCCGTCACAATGAGGAGTGGACGCCTCGAGAGGCGGAATCCTTCACGGTGAGACCTCAGAGTCAAATTCAACGTAACAAGAGTTGTCGGCAGAACCGGGCGGATGGAAAGAAGGTTATGGACGATCCGAGGAGCAACAAGGACAGCGGGAAGGCGAAAAGGGACCGGGGGCGTAACCCACGGAGGTGACAGAAGACAAGACCCATTCCCAACCATGATCGAAGAGGGACAGGAAGGGTGAGGTGGGCGAAGAGAAGAAAGGATGCCTAGGCATGAGGGGTAGTGTGGAAGGAAGCCCCGAGTCGGCGATCCACTCGGTGGAGACAGTGGTGCAACCCCCATGGTGTCAATGCTTGCGCCCGATTGCCCTGATCCCACCCCCGGCCAGACAGGCCCGGGCGGAGCAAATGATCAGGCCGGCCCGACAGAGGTGTCGGGGGCAATGGTGCCGAAGGAGGTGGCGAAGGCCGTCGGGGTCCCAACCGAGGTCCGGGCGAGACGCCGGAGATGGCGCCCACGAGACGCCGGAGAAGCACAGCAAGCATGGCCGCCGGGCGGTGGCGTGTCGGTGGCGGTCGTGCCCGCGGCCTGGAGGCCGCGCCCCACATGGTCGACCACCACGGGCGGCCCCCAACCCCGCCCCGGCTCGGAGGGAGGAGGAAACGCCGGCAGCGGCGGTTGGGGTAGGGGCTAGGTGGCTCGAGTCGCAGCCGGGCGGGCCGCAACGCAACGGTGCCGAGTCGACGATCCAGCTGCCCGACGGGGAGGTCCCACGAGGCCCGGGCGGATTGGAGGGGGCAGCCGGCGGCGTCGTCGAGTAGGGGGGCGGCGGCGGCTTCGGGCCGCCCCCAAGACGGCGCGGCGGGGCGCGCCCGGCCGTGCTCACGAGCTGCGGCGGCAGCCGCGTAGGAGCCGGAGTAGGGGATCGGCGGCGCGCTGGCCGCCCACCAAGACGGCGGCGGGGCCGCGCCCAGTGCGTGCTCGCCGCAGCCCGCAAAGCGGCCGCGCGTAGGAGAGTGGAGGAGAGGCCCACCCGGCAAAGGAGCCGCTCCCGTGCGGCCCGATAGGGGAAGAGAAGGAAGGGGGCGGCGAGTGGTGGAGCGACGAGGGCCGAGCTCGCGCGCGGCCAAGCCAAGCTGGACCCACTTCCGAGCGCCAGCGCGGTGCGGAGGCCGGCGCCAGCGCCGGCGCGCGAGGCGCCTGACCCCGGTGGGAGGCCGGCGCCCGGTAGCCGCCCCGCCCCCGCCGAGCCGCGTCGGGGGGTCGCGGCGCCAGCGCCGCCGCGGCTGCGCGCGGCGGCGACGGCAGCGAGGGGACTCGCGCGCTGCGCCAGGCGGCCCGCCAGCGTGCCGGGCGTCCCGGCGTCGAGCCCTCGTCTGCGGCGTCGCGTGCACCCGCCGCAGCGTAGGAGAAGCTAGAGAAGGTGGAGAGGGGAGGGAAGAGGGGCGGCCGCCGCCGGAGGGCGGCGCGCCGGCGGCCATGGCCATGGGGTGGCGGCGGGGGTGTACGGCCGGGATCGGGAAGGGAATTTTGTTTAGGCTGATACCATGTTAGGGAATATTCTTCTCTATTCCTCCAAACCCTAGAGGGTGGGCAATATAGTTCTTTACACATGGGCCACATGGGCCTAGCCTCATGGGCCTTTACACATATACACTAACAGAATTTTCACATGGAACAATATTAGAAATTGGTTGTTTCATTAGAGGATGTTTGGTTGTTTCATCAGAGGACTTCAGATGTAACAATATTGGAATTTTGGTTGTTTCATTAGAGGATGTTTGGCTGTTTCATCAGAGAATTTCAGATGTAACAATATTGGAATATTGGTTGTTTCATAATGTGGATCTGTCTGTTGCTTCTATTGTGAACGAATTTTGGGATCTTGGTATTTTTGGAGGGCTTTTGCTGCGCATCTGCATCAGTTCACATTCTTTTGAGCATTCAACATCTAGCTAGGATTACTGGTTAGACACACTTTTATGGTCAAGGAATCTGAGGTTTCCTTTGGATTATGGGAGTTTTTTGTTCATGTCTGCAACTTGATTATTCTGACCACCTTGGAAACCAAGGTTCCTCACCGTTTAGGAACTGCATGTGCCTCACATGCTTATGTGTTGTAGTGTCATTACAATGTATGTATTTGATGCACGCCTCTTTGGTGATGTGTTAAATTTTTTTTCTAGATCATTGTCCCATTCTTATTTTTATCTCATTATAATTTATTTCTTATGTGGCTCCCTTCAGGGTACAACTGTGGTCTTTCTATTGCTAATGAACGATATCTCATTCATCAAGGAGAACTACTGAATTAGCCAAGGAGATCTCATTACTCTGTGTGTAGTTCATCTAGCGATACTAGAGTTCATTGTAGTTGGGTTTCTCATCTCGGGATCCTGTTTTGGATACTACACACAATTGCATGTGCAGTATGGCAAAAGCACATGAGTCTATTTTATGCCATTTCTGAGTCTGTAATCGACCATGTTGAACTGGTATTAGTTACCTGTTGCAAATACTTAAATCTTATGTTGCAATGATGAAAATCTAAATTATTAATATGTTTTTTTTTTCATTTGCTTCCATAGGTTGTTTCAGTGGTTTGAAATAATAATATGTTGCAAGTACTTTCATCTTATGTTTTTAATGCTCCAAAATAATATGTTGCAATGCTTCTTATAACTTGAGAGTGCCTGATGGACCATGTTGAACTAGTATCATCGTATTGTTGCAAGTAGCTCCTTATGATGTCGCAACGCTCCTTATAACTTGAGAGTGCCTGATGGACCATGTTCAACTAGTATTAGTGGCATGTTGCAAGTAGTTTCTTATGATGTCTCAATGATCGTTATAACATGAGAGTGTCCGGTGGACAATATTCAACTAGTACTAACAATTCATCTCTAGTACTAACAATTCATCTCTTCTAATATACTCTTGCCGTAGTTGCTCTACTTTATAATGAAACATCTGCTACACTACTACTGAAACATGAAGCAAACTCAACCGCAACAATGAAATATGGTTGTCATGTGTTTTCATGATGCCCCTGTTGATGGGCGGGTGTCGACAGAGGAGAGCCGGGCGACCCTCGCCGCGATTTGGTACTAGAGGGCGACGGAGGAGAGCCGGTGACCCTGCTTGTGATTTGGTATTGGATTGGGCTGGAGTGGGTGATGAAGAAGAGCCGGCACAGCAAGGATGGGCGGGCAATGACGGAGGAAAGACTACACAAATACGGCGGCGAAACGGCGGGAAGAAGCGCCGGAGGTTCTCGCAGCGGAAGCGGGTCGACGGCCGGTGGGTCGCGCCCAGCGTCGGCGCTCCTCTACTCCTCCCAATTGGCGTTGTATTTTGTGGACCCTAAGTAGTTTGAATGAACCATGTACCACCTCTATTTGGTACCAAGTACTTGCTGCTACTCATGACTGAGATGTTTTTCATTTCTGAGACCGTAATCAAATAGTGCTCTATTTCAAATACTTGGGATGATATGTTTCAGTGCTCTGTTTTAAATACTTGGCATGATATGTTTCAGTGCTTGGAAAATTATGTCTCAGCTTCTCAAATTGTTTGTTTCGGTTTTCGAAATTATATGTTTCAAGTAATTTCCATCTTAGTTGCTTCATTTTTTTCTCAAGCACTTCCTTATGAATTCTATAAGCTTTTAATCAACTATGTTGCACTGGCATTAGTGCTCTGTTTCAAATACTTGAAATGGTATGTTTCAAATGTTCAAATATTTTATGTTTCAGCTTCTCCCATTATTTGTTTCAGTACTCGAAAAAATATGTTTCAAATGTTTCACTACTCTCATCCGAAGCAACAAGACATCCCAAAGAGAAACTATCGCCCGTGAGCTCACAAGAATATGGTCCATCGACACTCTCATGTTATAACGAGCACTGAGACATCATAAGAAACTACTTGCAAAGATGCCACTAATACTAGTTGAACATAGTCCATCGACTCTCAAGTTATAAGGAGCGTTGCGACATCATAAGGAACTACTTGCAACAATACGATGATACTAGTTCAACATGGTCCATCGTGGCACTCTCAAGTTATAAGGAGCATTGCAACATATTATTTTGGAGCATTAAAAACATAAGATGAAAGTACTTGCAACATATTATTATTTCAAACCACTGAAACAACCTATGGAAGCAAATGAAAAAAAAAAAAAAACATATTAATAATTTAGATTTTCATCATTGCAACATAAGATTTAAGTATTTGCAACAGGCAACTAATACCAGTTCAACATGGTCGACATGACTTAAATGGCATAAAATAGACTCATGTGCTTTTGCCATACTGCACATGCAATTGTGTGTAGTATCCAAAACAGGATCCCGAGATGAGAAACCCAACTACAATGAACTCTAGTATCGCTAGATGAACTACACACAGAGTAATGAGATCTCCTTGGCTAATTCAAAGTAGTTCTCCTTGATGAATGAGATATCGTTCATTAGCAATAGAAAGACCACAGCTGTACCCTGAAGGGAGCCACATAAGAAATAAATTATAATGAGATAAAAATAAGAATAGGACAACGATCTAGAAAAAAAAAAATTTAACACATCACCAAAGAGGCGTACCATGCACATATAATGATATCTAGTAGATATACTTATTCAAGTGCAATGTTATTCTTTAATAAAAGTGAATGTCTTAATATGTCTCACATAAACACAACTTAGTGTCTCGTACAACTATAACTTAATGTGTCTTCTTTGTATATATATTTCTTAACATTTTAGCTAGAAAAATCTATAGCTTTAACTTTGTTCTTTTTATTAGGAATAACTTCACTACTGCCATATATTTTTTACGTCTCTAGTGAAGATAAAGGGTAGGAGAAATCAGCTAAGGTCTCACAGACATATATTATGGACAAATTACGAGATGTTGAATTGATATTGAGTAGTTGTACTACCCTCACTGACCTATTAGTTGAATTCAAATAATTAAACATCACATGCCATCGAGTGGGAGAGGAGTTTCCGGATGTTTCAGAAGTAGATCAAGCGAGCATTCACTATCTACATCCTTTTATTTATGCATTCACTGTCGCCGCTCAGCAATCTCCAATTAGCCTATCAATCTATACCATCATCAATAAATGAAAGAGAATCCGCTGCCCAAGGTTTAAACATCCCAACATGGCTACAAAATCAATCCAAAGCTTGCAGTGTAGGCAAATAAAGCGGCAAGGACACACCAACCTGGCACTAGCAGGCTAGCAGCCGCAGCACACGCAAGGCAACAAGCAAACGATGGCGGCGAGGCTTGCCTCTGTCTCTATTCACCTCATTATGCTCCTCGTCGTTGTCCATGCCGCCGACTCCCACGCGCCGCTGGCCTCCAAGACCATGGACCAGACCTGTGCCAAGACCACGTCGGGAATTTTTCTACTTGCATCGAAATCAGAGAATGAACTATTGTATAGAAACTTGTCACACCCTTCTCAGAATAGAAACTTGTTCAGTCATTTTAACAAACACATAGCAGGTAGAACGGTAGAACATGGCTTACACTGCACGGAGCCACGGTACAGCTTGGAAGCTCCTAGGCACAGTAGTTGCCTCCCTCCCTGCTGCCCGGGACACCACAGAAGCTCAATGGCTGGCCGGGCACAACGCACCTCCGGCAAGCCAGGCGTGGGTGACGCCGAGACACCGCAGCAGCTCGGCGGCAGTTGGCCACGCTGCTGCGACGAGCGGTACCCACCCTCGGCGTTGGTTGACTTGTTTCAGCCGTCGAGATCCAGGAGCTGGGAGCGGCGGCGTGGTGGAGCCCTGACCCCAGCAGCGGGTGGGCGGCATCGGGCGGGGGGCGGCAAGTGCATCGTTGGAGCGGGGGGTGGTGGCGGGCGCCGTGCCAGGCGGCGGTTAGCAGAAGGCGGTGGTAGGAGCCGCAGCCGAGCTGCAGTTCGCGCGGGGAGGTGGCGCCCGGCCGAGGCCGACGGTGGGAATTGATGGGCTGGTGGGCCGGCTTGCCCGGCGTCCGGACGGAAGCCGTTCGGACGTCCGGCGCGCTATCGCGCCCGTTATTTATACTCAGTAATGGCTATACCACCACTTAGTGAACCCAAGCAGCCACTCCGGCTCATCAGCGGAGTACAAAGATTTGTATAAAAGAGAAACACTATAATTTTTAGATTTTAGATAAATATTTCTACAAAACAATGCCAATTAAAATCCAACTGCACTTCCTCAGTGTTGTTTGTTTGGTTATAAATAACCTGGACTTTGTATCCGGGTTCGTGTCACCTTGTACTTTGCTGTAAGGGACTGTACCTGTATCAGTCGGTGTTGTAGTCACCTTGTGTACTCTTTTGTATTTCAATGAAATTCTATGCATCCGTGCAGTGTCATCATGTGTATTATTAAGACCGCAAAAAGTTCACTTTAGGCCTTTCAACTTTCATAAAAGTTCGTTTTTCATCCCTGGACTCCAAAACGGGAAAAAATACACCCTCGACTTTTGAAACAATTCATTTTACGTCCCTGGCCCGATTATGAACAGTTTTGAAAGCGGTTTCGTCTTTTTTATTTATTTTGGCTGAATTTTTACAAAATTATAGTAAATCATAGAAAACTCATAAAATAGAAAATTCAATTTTATTAGACTCCATATGAGTAGGTCTATACAGTGAACATATAATATATTATACTTTAATATAAAGTTTTGTTATACCTTTAGATATATGTTTTTTTCAGTAATTAATTGAAATAATTCATAGCTGCAGTTTCTATGGTCTAATTATGGTGAAATTTTTATGATGCGCTAATTATTATATGCTTGAACTGTAGTAAAAATTTTATACTCATTGGATCATGTATAACTTAATTATAGATTTATTTAGGTTTATGTTTGTTAAATCTAAATAAATCTATAACCGCTTGCCCTCCCGCGCTCTCCCGCCGGCCACGCCTCTCCTAGCGCTCGTCTCACCCAGCGCCTGTCGGCCACACCTCTTCGTCCACAGCTGGTCCCCTCGCCCACGTTCGAGAGGTGGCATGACGCTGTCCATTGTTTTGTTTTTTCTTGCCCTTAATTTGGACAAATATACCTAACATATTCCCCAGGCAAGATGTCCCAGTTTTCCTCGACTCCCTAGCGGTGGGCTCGTCCCATCCCCGTAACAATCCCCCATCCTGTCCCTCGAACCACACAGACCCTAACTTCTTGACAATTCGACGGCACATTACGTCAGGCACCTAGAGGGCGTCCACGAGTAGACACATCTTTTGCCCTACCGGAAGCGGTCCGTGCAGGGGAGCCAGCTTGAGTTTGCTCTATAAAGTCACGACGCAACTTTCCAACTATCTCCTGTGTCCTCCTCTCAAAAAAAAAAAAAAAAAAAAAAAAACTATCTCCTGTGTCCAATCCATTCAAGATCCAACTCCTCCTAAGAACTCAGTCTTGTAGCTCCTGCCTTTTTCACAATAACGCTGGCGAGAGCACTCCAGTTTCACGCAGGAATTTGTGTGCTAAGCCAGCCATCCCGCGCGCTGCCTCGCCTGCATGGGTGCTCAACGCGCCGGCCCTCCCGCACACCACCTCGCTTGGTGGTATACCCGAGCACGGCCTGAAGCATGGGAAATCGGCCTGGCCCAAACACGGCACGACCCATTTTGATTCATGCTTGGGCTAGCCCGAAGCCCGCTCCAGGCCGTGCGTGAGCCGCCACCCCAGCCCGCCGGGCGGCACGGCCCGACACGAAATTAAACAAGGCCCGGTTGGGATGGCCTACTAACGGCCCAACATCTCTATTCCTAGATCCTAACCCTAAAACTCCACATGTCTCCACCCCAACCAGGTCGGTAGCCACAACCGGACCCCCACCCCCACTCCCCAGCGCCGCCCGCACGCAACGCAAGTCGCGTACTCACGCTCCGCCTCCGCGCCACCGCTAGTTGCACTCCATCTCCTCCCTTCGCATGGCGAAACCACGCCACGAAGGCACGCCCGATCGAGCACCCCCGCCCTACACACCGGTAGAGCTCCCCTTCCTCCTCGTGATGCGGCAGCGAGCACCCTCCCTCTTGCCTGCGCGTGGCGGGTGCTCCTCCCACCGAACGAGCCGAAGGGCGACGACGGGCGCCAAAGGCCGGGCCGCCCCGGCCCATTTGCCGCGCGCCACGAGCCCAACCGTGGCGGCTTCCGGCGGCGGCCGGGGTCCCGCGCAGCCCCAAATCCGGTGGGCGGCGTCTCCTTCCCCCCTCTCTCGGGCATTGGGCTGGCTTTGGTGTGCTATTGGGCCCCGTGCTCATCGGGCTGGCCTGGCACGGAAATCGGCCCATGTGCCGTGCCTGTGCCGTCGGCTAGGCCCGGTGGCCTGGATCGGCACGGCACAGCGGGCCCATGGGCCAAACAGGCCCGTGCCCTAGTGTCACAGAACCAAAATTATAAGTGTCGAAGTACGAAAATCCAATCACGAAAGTGATCAAACCTTGACTTGACTCCATATAAATTGGCCTATGAACTGAAATCCATCCGATTTCAAACCGAACAACCAGGACCGTAATCATATAGAGATGTGCAACAATTGCGTAAACCATTTCGCAGAGAAGTAAGAGGGAATATATTACATAACGGAGTACTAAAATTATTACAAGTTCAGTGGTAGCAGCGGAATTCAAAGTAGTTTAGAACAGATTCTGAAACGGAATTACATAAGCCAGTCCAGGATCACATCTAACAACAGCAGGAGGTAAGGGATACGGAGACCATGCCCTCTGTTCTAGTCTTCATCCCTAGTAGGGAGAAGGCAGTACTTGCAGCACCCAGTGTAGAACACATCATCTGCATCAAGAGGGAATAAACCCTGAGTACGAGAAGGTATTCAGCTAGACTTACCCATCATAAACCAGAAATAAAGACTCCAAGGATTATGCATGGCTTTATAAAGTGGCTAGCTCATTTTCTTTGCATAAAAAGCATAAGTAGAGACTATGCATGGAAACACCATGTTTTAATGTAACATAATTATCTTGTAGTTTGCATCTAGCCTATGATAACAGGCAAGAAAGGTAACAACCAACACTCGTTGACCATGAGGGTACAACGATCCATGAGCCCAACAGAGACTAATAACTAACCATCATCACATATGCCTTGCAAGAATTAGGAAAGGTTTGCTACATTGGAGATAAACCATCAGGTGCTCACTAACCAGGAGCGATGGCGATTCGAATCGATTACTGACCAGCTGGCGGGGTATTCCTAACACTCACCCGGCAAGTCCCGCTAAGGATAGCCGTAGATAACCTTTCATCAACTCAGGAATCGCGGACCCGATCCGTGCCGGTATTCGCGGGGAGCACCATTGCCGGAAACCAGCATAGGAATTATATAACCTCGCCTCACAGTCGCGCCGGCCTCCCGTTTTTATTGCCCTTTATTGTAACGGCTTTCACGGCCTGAGTTGAGGTACTTGGCTTCGCGGTCGACAACCTTGGGTCGGCCAACTAAGTGATAGGCTGCGTTCAACACAAGAGGGAAAGGCTCCAAGATCCAAGTCCTTAATCGACTTAGATGGGACTAACGACTCCTAGGACCTTCATGTCCTGTAGCCTCCCATTTCCCGCCCAGTCTCCCAACTTTTGTTTGCAAATATATGGTGCCACCATAATCATATATCCAATTGATTCATGTGTTTAGCCTATCTCTCACAGAAGACATTATCTCCTGACCTCTACCGTTTAAAGCTTAACTAAGCATCTAAACGATCCCTGTACTAAATAGGATATTTAGTGGACAAGGATGGAATATATGCATCAAGTGTTTCACAAGAAACTCCTATCACGTAATGCATTAAACAGCATAAAAGGACGCAAGTAAGATTATTATGAAATCATAGGACATAAGAATGCTCCGTGGCTTGCCTTTCACGAATGTGGCGGGCTCGCTCGTGGGCTGAACGACGGCGTGGGCGGCGGCGGCCATGGCGGCAAGATGGTGTCACGCTTCGGGAAGGAAGAGCGGCGAGGGAGAGTGAGGGAGGGAGAGTGAGCGAATGCGGGGAGAGGGTGAGGTGCCCCGCGTGGCGCGGCGTTGCCACCTCGCCCGATGGGACGGCCGTCCCCCTCGCAGGCCCGGGCTCGCGGCGACGGCTCACGCGTGGGCGGCCACGCTGCACGCGGCGGCCAAGGGCCGGGGACACATCGGCCCCGCCCCGCCGACGGGTTAACCCCCTAAACTCGTCATTAGCCACTAAACCAAGCCGAACTAGACCAAAGTCATTTAAGAGAAAATGTTAGTCATGAAAAGTTGTACAAACCATCTTAAGACACTTTGCCATAAAACTGCCTAAATTTTGAATTACAAATCAAAATAGCAAGATCATACAACACTTAGTAAAAATCAGGATTTAATTTAAATCTCCAAACTTGACCTTACTGTTTTGACTTGATACTCCATTTTCTAGGCATTTTCATGACTTGCACCTTTAACAAAGTTTGTAGCTCAATAAATTTGGGACACCTTTTATTAAGCACTCCACCACGAAAAATAAAGTTATCACGCACTTTTGAAAAGCCCCAACAAAACAGTTTGAAAGGGTTAAAACAAAACAAACCACCTTGCCAACTATTAGCTAGGGTCAAGACCTATACAAGCATGGTTGCAAAACATCACCAAAGTATTACTAAGTGACCTTAGAGATTAACAAGGTCATGACATCACAAGATAAGCATTATTTAAGCACACATCATAATTCAAGAATTAAGTAAACATATAAACAACCAAAAGAATGATGATGCTTATGACATGGTCATGCTATGCCCATGAGATGAAATGCAATGCAAAGAGAAGCCAAACACCAGAGGTGTTATAGCCTTCCCCCTTATAAAAATATCGCCCTAAGATTTGGAAGGCGTACCAATCCTCAACGAAGGATGGATAGTTTCTCTTTAAATAATCCTCCGTCTCCCAAGTGTCATCATTTTCCAGGTGATTACTCCAAATCACCTTGTACATCTTAACCACTTGGTTCCAAAAAAGTAACCCTTTCTTTAGTATCCACTACTCTCATGGGTTTTTCTTCATAGGACAAATCTGACTTTAACTTGAGATTCCCAAGTTCCACTCTTTCCTCCGGAATGCGAAGGCATTTCTTTAACCGAGAGACATGGAAAACAGGGGAAACAAGTTCAAGCTCCGATGGTAACTCAAGTCTGTAAGCCACTTTGCCACTCTTCTCCAAAATCCGATATGGACCAACATATCTTGGAGACAACTTACGCTTCACTCCGAAACGTTTGACACCTTGCATAGGAGACACTTTCAAATACACAAAGTCACCAACCTCAAACTCAATCGGTTTCCTTCTCCTATCTGCATAACTCTTCTGCCTAGCCTGAGCTGATGCCATATTCTTCTGAATCTTCCGGACCTGTTTCTCAGCCTGCTTAACAAAGTCAATCCCATAATACCTCCTTTCTCCTGATTCAACCCAATTCAAAGGAGTTCTGCAGTTCCGACCATACAAAGCTTCGAAAGGTGCCATCTTTATGCTCTCTTGATAGCTATTATTATAAGAAAACTCAGCCAATGGCAACCATTTGGTCCAAGGTCCCTTGCAAGTAAGAACACAAGAACGAAGCATATCCTCAAGAATTTGATTAGTACTCTCCGTCTGACCTGATGTCTGTGGGTGACAACCCGAACTTTGGTTCTGATTAGTACCCAAGTGTTCCTGCAATCATTCCCAGAAATGATTTGTGAACTGCACTCCACGATCAGATACAATGGTCTTAGGAACACCATGCAAATGAACCACTTGCTCAAAGTAAATGTCTGCATAGTTGGACGCATGGAACGAAGTCTTCACAGGAATGAAATGTGCAGACTTGGTCAACTGATCAATGATCACCCAAATAGAATCAAATCCCTTTTCAGTAGTCGGCAACCCAACAATGAAATCCATAGAGATCTCTTCCCATTTCCACCCTAGGATAGACAGAGGTTGTAATAGTCCAGGCTTCATGTGAATGGCCTTGACACGATAACAATTGTCGCACCGGGCAACAAATGCAGCAATCTCTTTCTTCATTTTGGTCCACCAATAGAGAGGCTTTAGATCATGATACATCTTGCTACCTCCCGGATGGATAGACAATTTGGAAGAATGGGCTTCCGTTAAGATCTTATTTTTCAACTCCTGATCTTTAGGAACTACAAGACGTGTTTTGAACCAAAGCACTCCATTCTCATCGATCCGAAAATGCTGATGCTTATCTGGCTCTTCTTGCATCTTCCGCTTGATATGTGATATTCCCACATCACCTTGTTGCAACTCGATCACCTTGCTTCGGATAGAACTCTCCACTGCCACGGTATTAAGAACAACGGGGTGGAGTAGCCTAGACAGATACAAGTTGTCGTCCGCAAGCAAATTGCGATGAACCTTTCTGCTAAGAGCATCGGCTACAACATTTGCCTTGCCAGGACGATAATGCACTTGAAGTTCATAATCCTTGATCAACTCCAACCATCTCCTTTGGCGCATATTCAATTCTGGCTGTGTGAAAATATACTTGAGACTCTTATGGTCAGTGTACAAATTACACAAGTTACCCATCAAGTAATGTCTCTACGTTTTTAAGGCATGAACAACTGCAGCAAGCTCTAAATCATGAGTTGGATAATTTACTTCATGCTTCCTCAACTGCCTCGAAGCATAAGCAATTACATGACCTTCTTTCATGAGCACACATCCCAAACCAGTGCCCGAAGCATCACAAAACACATCAAAAGGTTTCTCAATATCAGGCTGTGCCAACACAGGAGCTGAAGTCAAAAGCTTCCTCAGAGTATAGAAAGCTTCATCACACTCTGGTGTCCACACAAACTTCTCATCCTTTTGCAGCAACTAAGTCATAGGCTTGGCTATTTTAGAGAAATTCTGAATGAATCTTCGGTAATAACCAGCAAGACCTAGAAAACTGCGAACCTCGTGAACTGAAGTAGGAGGTTTCCAATCAAGCACCTCTTGCACTTTTGAAGGGTCAACCAAAATACCTTCATCAGACAAGATGTGACCAAGAAAAGGAACCTTCCTGAGCCAAAACTCACACTTGCTGAACTTAGCATAAAGCTGATGCTCACGTAATCGAGTCATGACTATCCTCAGATGCTCTGCATGCTCTTCTTCATTCTGAGAATATATCAATATATCATCGATAAACACCACCACAAACTTATCCAACTCAGGCATGAATACTGAATTCATCAGATACATGAAATGAGCAGGAGCATTAGTCAACCCAAACGACATGACCAAATACTCATACAAACCATACCGAGTGGAAAAAGCTATTTTGGGTACATCCTCAGGACGAATCTGAGGATATCCAGACCTCAAGTCAATCTTAGAGAACACCTTGGCCTTAGATAACTGATCAAACAAAATATCAATGCGGGGAAGAGGATACTTGTTCTTGACAGTTACCGCATTGAGTGGGCGATAATCGACACACATATGCAACGTCTGATCCTTCTTCTTCACAAAGATAGCAGGGCAACCCCATGGAGAAGAACTAGGACGAATGAAACCCTTGTCCAATAATTCCTCCAACTGCTTCTTCATCTCCCTTAATTCATTTGGTGGCATCCGCTACGACCTTCTAGAAATAGGAGCGGTACCCAGAAACAACTCAATCTTGAACTCTACATCACGATCTAGAGGTAATCCTGGTAAATCCTCAGGAAAAACATCCGAAAACTCACATACAATAGGCACTTTCGCAATCTGCTTTGCCTCAACCGCATTCACGGTATGATGTAGCACAATGTCATGAGGTAACTCAACAAGGAATCCTTCCTTAGTGTTAGGATCTCTCAACATAACCACACGAGTGGAGGTATCAATAAGAACTCCCTGACCACTCATCCAATTCATACCCAAAATGACATCAATACCAAGACCGGGAAGTATCACTAGATCAACGGTATATTTTCTACCCCCAATCTCAAGTTGAACTGCCCTCACTATCTGATTAGTAGAAAGTTCATGACCAGCAGCACTAATGCAATATGCACCTGATCCCAAGGTGTCTACTGACAGATTATGCTTAGATATGAAGATGGGACTCACAAATGAATGCGATGCACCAGAATCAAATAGCACAATTGCAGGGTTCTGATTCACAAGAAACATACCAGCAGTAACAGTCTCACCAGATGGAATTTCTTTGACATTGGTGAAGTTAACATGCCCCTGGCACACATATCCTGTTGGCTTCTTCCTGGGTTGAGGGCATCGATTAGCCCAATGCCCGGTCTTGTCGGCCCGGTGAAACGGCCCTACCCTGAAGTACCCTTGGGAAGAGCAACAAAGAAACCCTTGCGATAACCCGTCCTTGCTTGGTTCTTCTTCTGTGGCGGGCGATACTTGGCATTAGCAGGCGAAAGACGATACTGCGGCCTTGCTGCCACAGGCGCCTTGGACTGCGAACTAGTACCCTCAAATGGACGCTTGCGAACCTTGGAAACAGAGTAGACATTGTTGTTGTTCTCTTGAGTCCAAGCATCACTCACAAGGTCATTGAATGCAGCACGGAGGTTTGTTCTCATAGTCTTCTTCAGCTTGGGACTAAGCCCACGCTTGAAAGCGGCAATCCTCTTGGGCTCAGTGTCAACCTGATCCTCAGCATACCTGGCCAGGTGGTTGAACTCACAGAGATACTCATTCAAGCACTTATTCCCCTGACTTAGAGCCATGAACTCTGCATACTTTGCCTCCATCAAGCCAACAGGAATGTACTTCCCTCTGATGGCATTGCGAAACACATTCCAATCAACCATAGTGTTAGCAGGTATAGCTCTGCGGAAATTGCCCCACCAGATACCAGCAGGACCATGCAACTGATGTGCAGCATATTCCACCTTCAACTCCTCAGTGAGCCTCAGAAGACGAAACTTCTACTCTATGGTATAGAGCCACTCATCAGCCTGCAGTGGCTCCTCAGCTTCCTTGAAGATAGGAGGCTTGGTATCCATAAAGTCCTTGAAACTGCTGTACTGGTTTGGTGGAGGACCTTGCTCCACATGGCGATCCTCACGCGCCTCCATCCTGCGAATGGTTTCAGCCATCATCCGCTGGTTCTCCACAATCGAATGCATGAGTGCATCCGGAGTAGGTGGTGGAGGTGGTGGCGGTGGTTCACGCTCCCTGCCCGAACCAGAGCGAGTGTTGTACGACATCTGTAGAGGCACATCCATGGTAAGTACTTGATGAAGATTAATAAATTGCAGATGAATTATATACTGATGCACCACTGATTTTATTGTAGAAGAAATGTTCATACAACAAACAGAAGCATAATAATCATTCCGCAATAAATCATCATCTTCCCTACACATAGTGTTACATCGCGATGAAGACAACGCCATGGTTTCACATGGTTAAAGGAAACTGAAACATGTGATTGCAATACTTTGCACTACGGCACAAGAACCATTGTAACTATCACCTCACATGTTAGTTCAAACCATTGCCCAAAGAGAAGGAGAAATCCATCACATTGCACACGGCATAAACTAGTCAACTGTAAGCCACACTTGTCCTTAACATATCGATGAGATCGTTCAACAAGTTCAAGCTTACATCCCAACATCCAAGTTGACATCACAGGTACATAGAGGTCCATATGTCACATAGTTACAGCCAGATAGAGAGTTCTCTTACAACACAGCCAGAGCTACCACAAGAAGACAACACCAACAGTTAGCACTATCTCCATTACAAAGTGCTAACACTACACTAGTTGACCTACTCCACGACAGGAACCACCTTGTCGATCACTGCCTCGCCGTGCACGTCTACAGCCACAGGTGCAACTCCCACGACCGGACCTACCTGTATGTCGTCTGGTGCCACAAGCACCTATGCACCATCCTCCCCCGGTACTGGAACTGGCGGTGGAATAGGGTGCAGGAGGTTGTTGAGACAGTGGATCTCAACCTGCCCATCGACCATCTATTGCCCCAACAGGTTCAGGCTGGCAAGTGTAAGGTCCTAGATGGCTAGAGAGGGGGTGAATAGCCTTTAAAAAAAATCTACAAAGTCACTTAGCAAACCGATTAGTAAAACAAAAGGTGTTAATGCGGATTGCGCTAGCTCTAATGTCTTGCAAGCCTTCTAGTGACAATTCTTGATATATATACTATGATCTCTATGTCACACAAGTGCTATGTCACTACTCTATCTAGTGAGCAATCCTGGATAAGCCTTATGCTAGCAAGAACACCTACACAAACACAAGCTAGCTCTCTACTCAAGATAAACTTGGAAAGTTAATGCAAGAGAGGAAAGCTTGTTATACCGACAGGTAGGGGCAAAGATCCAATCACCGATGAAGAATAAGATCAACAACAATATAATAAAGAAGCCAATCACCAAGACAATGAGACAATCGATTTATCCCGGGGTTCACACACGCACCGGTGGCTACGTCCTCGTTGTGTCGACCAACACCTCGATTGTCCTTGGGATTGGCGGTGCCCTTGCCAATGCCGGCCCCTCGAGGCTCTCCAAGGCACCACGCACAAGTGTGGTAGCTCAATGACATGAGCAA
Organism: Hyparrhenia diplandra; assembly: GCA_015847255.1. Classification (NCBI taxonomy): domain Eukaryota; kingdom Viridiplantae; phylum Streptophyta; class Magnoliopsida; order Poales; family Poaceae; genus Hyparrhenia; species Hyparrhenia diplandra. Next base: position 256,346 of record JADLZK010010757.1, on the reverse strand, counting down.
TTTACTAGAGTGGCTTTTGGCGCTCCACCGGGGAATAAGCCCAAGAACCCCTCACAAAACAACCGGAGGTGGCCAAGAACAATCTCCAACTCTTGCCAACGCCTCCACAATCACCGAGCCGGTCTAGGAGTGGTGCTCTCCAAGAGCAACAAGAAATCCACCGGCAACGACGACCCTCAAGTGCCTCTAAATGCAACTCTCAAAGCAATGTACTTGAATCACCACCAATCTCTCAAGAATGTGCTCACAAGCAAGAGAGGAGAGTGGGGAGATGATTTTGCTAAGCTCAAGTTCAATAGAATGAGTGAAAATGTCTAAGAGAGTGAGCAATGGCCGGCCACCCATCTATAAATAGAGGTGGGGCAAAAACTAGCCGTTGGTTGCCAGAAAAGCACGCGCGCGGACGCTGCCCGGAGGAAGGCCCGGGACGCGCCCGTCGCGTTGAACATTTGAAATCCGACCATTGCCGCCGCTGCCGCACACACCGGACGCCGCCCCGCAGCGGCTATCAAAACCCGCCCACGCCGGACACTGCCCGCGGCGCCGGGCGCACCAGCGCTTCGGTGCCAAGCCGCGCTCAACACAAAGACCGGATGCTTGGGGTTCCGCGCCGCGTCCGGTGCTCACCGGTGGGCGCTTCGCACAGCCACGCGCTGCCCGAGCCAGCCATAGCACGGACGTGGACCCGGCGTCCGACGCCGCCTTGGCGGCGTCCGGCGCCTACAAAAAACATGTTTTGCAGCCCGTCGACGCCGCTAACTCCTCCACCTTTGCAAATGTGCTAACACCACCACGTGTACATCTCCATGTGCTCGTGTGTTAGCATTTTCACAATGAATTTGAAAGGTTTTGGTTGGCACAAAATGTGGCGCACTGTGCCTCACACACAGCAAGCCGGAAAGCGTGGCTTCAAATGGTTGCCCGGGCGGTTGGAATCTGGAAACGTGCGGTCGGTTTGACCTGAAACTCTTGGCGCCGCTTGCTTCGGAGGACTTTGTTGCTCTTGTTTTTGGAGAAGGACAACAAGCATTTTTGTCGGTACCTTGCTCACATGCCTTCTCGACTATAGCTTTCAACTCCTGCGGCGGATCATCCAACGTCACGTCCCAAAGCATCACCATTCGCGATCTCAGGCATCTTGAATTTCTTTGGTGTCCCACTGGGCGTGCCAAAAAGTGTGTTGGCACAAAATGTGGCGCACTGTGCCTCACACACAGCAAGCCAGAAAGCGTGGCTTCAAACGATTGCCCGGGCGGTTGGAATTCGTAAACGTGCCAGTCAGTTTGACCTGAAACTAACAAGGGATGAAACTGTAAGATATAAAAGCTGGAACATGCCAGGTGTGACCAGACAGTTCCATATATACGGCCCTGAAGCCACTTACGACGACATATAGCTATGAAAGCTATCTGCCAACAGGTTTATGAAGCATTCGGCTATTATGAAGTAAAGCATATGAAACATGATTACCGAATGTAAGTAAAGAAGGCATGCTTGAACAAGTAAAACTGGTCATTAACATCAAATATTATTCAAAAGCATATAACATTGACCAATAAAAACGTCAAACATGATAGATATGAAATAGGTAGCTCGTACATATAAATCTAATCTAGATAATGCATGCATAGGCCTAATTCGACTAGTCTGCCGCATGTCTAGCTTCCTTAAACCCGTCAAGCATAAAACCTAAGTAACTAGTGCCTGCCGCACGGCCACCACGTTACTCAAAATCTACGCCACTCCCTACAACTAACCAGCGCCTGCCGCACAGCCACCACGTTGAGAAGTAGAAAGCTAAAAGCATTGTATGTATCTAAACAGATCTATTAATATTCGCTACTCGTGAAAGCATAACCGTATTCGGCAACTTTGCCGAATCGGGGTCCATGAAGAAGGAACAAGCATGCAAAAGTAAACAAAAGCTATCAGATTGAATCGAATTCTAGTCCACCGGATGACTAGCTCTAAAGCAACCCAAAAACCTGCATCTGCCGTATGATACCTAGTTCTGTCAAGGCCTACTTACGTTTAACAGGCTTGAACCTGCAACACGTGACAACCTAGACTGATCTAGCTCGGCTATTGAAGACACATGATCTGCTTATGATGGCAGGATGAACATAAAACATAAATACATCTAAGTAGACCATAAAAGAATATGAAGCCGAGCCTTATCAATCTCGATTGGGCAATGAAGTGTTACAAATATATAAATATGAATAAAGAAACATACAACACGTGGTAACTTAATGAATCTACTAGATCTTGCCAAATCTAATAGAGCTGATAACTATCTTGCCTCGCTAAGCTATCAAGCAAACGCCTACCGCACGGCCATCCGGTCGAGATAACAAAGCATAAGTGAAGACTTCCCACTATCAAAGGCGCCGCGCTGCGGCCATCCGGTCGAGATAAATGAGACTACTTGCTACTAAGCAAACGCTGCCGCCGCGCCATTCGGAAGTAAGCAAGGTTGCTTGAACTTCACGGGTCGACGGATCGATGATTCCTCTCGAAGAACTTCGAAGACACGACAAAAGTACTGAAGTTGGCATGGGGCCGGTTGATTGTGTTTGGTTGTGAACAGATATTGCAACGGCCAAGGGTTTATATTTATACCCTGGACTTAACACGAGTCCTAGAAGATTACAATTATAAGGGATAATCGCTAAAATAAGATAACTTAAGCTCCAAGCCTTCTCGGAGTCCTTGTGGCCCTCATCATCGAGAATTCTTCTCCTAATCGGCTACTCATCCGCTTTTCTTTTGCTTTCCGAATGCCTTTCAAGATAGCCGACCGTATGTCACTTGCCGAATCTCCATGAATAGCCGACCGCGTGAGCGCTTGCCGAATGTTGTATGTACTCATATCTTGCCGAATGCCTCCTTCGTCGAATAAATTTTCATTATTAGCATCTTGCTCGCCCACCCATCATCTTCTCAGGTTTACCAAAATCCAGTGTTAACACATGCCCTTTCAATTTTGGGATAAAGATCTTTTATTCCAAAATTGACCATAACTTGCTTAAACTCATTTTAGGTCAACACTGTTCGAAGCTTCACTTCTCCACCTGCTCATCGTAGCCACCTCCCAAATCTCCGAAACCCTAGAGCTCCTTGAATCAAGCTTCAAATCTTCAATGGCGACTCAAGACGAAATCCTGCGGGTAATCTTGCTTACCTTTACGCATTCGGCAATTTTCTTCTCACGAATTTTTCTTCCCGATTCTTATTTTTCCTCTTTCCCCAAAGGGAATGAAGGATGAGATCTTGATCCCAATTGCTGAGAACTCAGATTCTTACTTTCTTGGCCTGATGGAAAATCCGGATCCAAAGGAAGTTCATTGAAAAATAATCCCAAAGAATTCCTTTCAAATCACGGGATATCGAGCTAAGATTGTGGCCAAATACTTTCAAGACCTGGCCGTTTCCTCCAATTGCAAGATGGCGAGATTGGTACCGGAGGATACATATTGCAGCTGCAAACAAAGATTGGAATTGGGATGGCATAGATATAAGCCAATGGTTAGAATTGTCTCTGTCAGAAACACCCAAGAATGAAAATCTCCTGATAGCAGCAGCTCACTTCTGGTCTGATGCCACTAATGCCTTTATTTTTGGCCATGGTCCAATGACTCCTACCTTGGCCGACGTATTTATGATGACAGGCCTGAATATAACAGAGGCAGTTTATCCCTTCAAGAACAAGCACTCCAGCTCCCAGAAAGCCGTCAAATCAGGAGGTGGATACATTCAATATATCAGAACATATAAATCGAAGGGTCCTATCTCTGAAAAAGAGTATAAGGCCTTTCTGAACATGTGGCTATGCAGATTTATTTTCTGTGGAAAGTCCAATGAGCCAACTTTAAATCATATGGTGATGGCTGAGGATCTGGTTGCTGGCACTTTGATTCCTCTAGGCAAGTATCTTCTAGGAGCTGCCTATCACATGATGCATCAGATCACTATTCGGATGTATAAAGGAGGAGAAATCTCCGGTGTGAATGGCCCCTGGTGGTTGATCCAGATGTGGCTATAATTATATATGCACCAGATAGTCCCCATCGAACTCCACAACTTGGACTTCCCCTCAATCAATTATTCTGAAGGGGAAACAAAGATCGACCAAAGCTTGTCGGACATATGGAGAGGTCGCATCTTCAATTGTCATTGACATGGATATTGGTCATTTATTCAAGCTTTTCTTCATAGGATTTGATAACTTGATCTGGCTCCCTTATAAAGAAAATGAAGATTTTATCTTTCCTTGCAAGTTTAGCTATGAATCGGCTGCGGGGATAAGATTTCTACGAAGTTTTCAATTCTCTCATCAAGCACCGCATCTTACCAGCAGAATTCAATCATGGAAGAAAGCTGCATCCTACTTATGAGATTTATAATCCAAATATGGTGGCGGACAGCTTGGATGTGGCCAATTGCCCCCAAGGCTATTCTTCTCTGAAACCATAAAACTCAGGGAAGAAATAAAAGAAGAAACAGAGGCCAAAAGAGTGTTTGAGCTTGGATGCAATTTGCCAATATATGCTCCTAACCCATTTGGGTTAACAGAAATGGTACATCCATCATTTACCTCCTGGTGGCAGGAATGGCACAGTCACATTTTCAATACATCGGTGCATCCCTTATGCTAACATTTAAGTCCTCAATTCGAATCGACAAATGGGTAATTCCTTTTTACTCATCTTTTTGAACCGATTGGCCATCCTCACATATTTCTAATAAACATCTCGCTATGTTCGGGATATTGAACCCGCTCCTCCCTCTAGAGCAATCTAGTACTACCATCTTTGGATCAAAACCTATCTTGGGTTTCAATGCCCCATCTCTGGCATCTTTGATGAAGATCCCCGCAACTTAGGACACAACTTCTTCTAAGAAGAATAGCAAAAGAAAAGCTTTAGCTGGGTCAAGCAAGGGCACCAATGTATCCAGAAAGCCAAGAACTAAAAGGGCCAAACCATCTCCCAAGGTATAAGAATCTCTTGATCTTCATACAATAATGAATTTGGCCTTTTATTGTACTCACTTTCTTTTGCTGCCACAAGTTAGTTCTTCAAGGCTAATAAATGTCACATTAACTGATGAAGAAATTCTAAAAATCAGTGAGCAAATTGGTAATAGTCTTTCGATTATACTTGTAATTTTTTTCTTCCAAACTGCTCATGTTACTAACAATTCACAATTCTTATCAGAAACAAATGCCATTCTGGATGACATGGCGGAGAAGTCTTCTTCCAACCTTTTAGGCTCATCATCTCTTGGTATTCAATTGAGCCCTCCTCAGCAACAAAAGCTAGAAGATCAGGGCATATCTGAGCAACCATCTCCAAACATTCAGCCAAGTCCTCCCAGGCATCAAGATTCTGAAGGTCAGAATGCACTTGGGCAATCACCCCGTGGTATTCAATCAAGTCCTCTTCAGCAACAAATTCTTAAGGATCAGGCTGTACAAGGATCTCCTACCTCTATGCACTTATCTGAAGCTGGTAGTCCAAACCAAGATAATGCTTAGTCTAGTGCAAATCCTGTCCATTCTTCAAATGACAGTGCAGAGAATTTAAAAAAGCCTGACCAAAAGGTATCATTTTGCTTTAATTTTTTATAATAAGCTGAATATCATCCAACCGACTAACTCTTTCTTTCAGGATGAGATTAAGCCGACTGCCAGCTACTCCTTTACTGTTTATGAATATGTTGCTGAAAAAGGTGAAGAGGCCACTTCCCAACAGAGACAGCCGAGTAAAGAAGCTTCTTCAAGTCAAATGCTCTCTGAAGAAAACCAAGCTCGGTTAAAAAGTATAATTTCTTTATTATACAGAGATGTAAATGTCTTGGTTCAGGATGCAGATCAAATAAAGGATCTAATGGAGCTAATTGATCAAGAAATCCCTTCTTCCCTTAGAGTTATACTAGATTCTACAGCCCACTTGGATAATCATTTTGCTGTAGTAAAAAGGGCCAGCAAAAATATAGCTCTAAGGTCTATCCTGCTTGGTGATAGATCTGTGAAGAAGCAGGAAGCCAAAGATTTGCATTCCCATATTCAGGCTAATAAAAGTTCCTTGAAAACATTGCAGCTTGAACTGGAATCCTTGGAGAATGAGAAAGCCAATCTAGAGGCTCAACTGGCACTGTTAAACTCCAAGATTAAGGATCACAAGGAAAAGATGGCCAATCTTCCCAAGTCTATAGAAGCAGCCCAAAGGAAAATAGCAGCAACCATAAAGGAGGACCAGCAAATCAAAGCCAAACTTGCCAAGATACCTGGCTCTGAGGAGGATGACAAAAAGGTACTGTCAGATATTAGCCATGTCAAGACTGAGGCCATGAATGCAATTAAGCACTTCTTGAACATGTAAAAATGTTTGCCTGTAACAAACTTAAACATTGTATGCTTGATTGTATCCTTTTGAGTTCTGCCACCACTTGTACTCTGAATTGTTTTTATTCTCTGCCAAAATTCAGTTCTTCTGATAAGTTTTTAGCCATAACTTCTATTTTACCTTTGTAACCGAATCACCCTAGAGATAGCCAAATTTTCTCTGGAAGCAATGAGCGGTCTATCTTAGCCGCATTCGGCTAGTTCGATTGCATTGGGCTAAATTTTGTGTTCTGGTCCATTTTGCCGATTGAGGACGTTACCAACCGAAAATAGGGGATTTAGCCGAATCAATTCATCTCAGCAACGGCTCAAAAGGAAAACGCTTGGCATTCCCGATCACGGGATACGTGCCACGATCTTCAATCGTGATCCGCCACGATCTCTCCGGGCCGGCTTATAAATAAAGGCTCCCCGAGCTCCATAGTCACAAACCAGAAAACCCTCTCTGCTTCTGCCTCCTCATTTCTTTCAAGCCAACCAAAAAACCACCCAAGAGCACCAAGCATCCTGGTGCACCAATGGCAAACGGAGATGATCGTGGAAAGCGCGCCGCCGCTGATCAGCCGGAGGGGAGCCGCGCAGCACGTCGCCAGCGCCATGGGTAAGATTAAATCTCCTCTTGCCCCCTTGCGGTTTTATTCTCTATTTCTGATCCAATCTTGACTTCTCTCAATCTATCAGGATGATTCCTCTCACTAGTCAGAGGCATCTCCTTCCACCGCCAACGGTGACTCAACCGAGCACTGCTGACGAGCCTGTCCCTGTGTCTAGTTCTTCGAGCTCTTCGAGCTCGTCGGCGGCGACCAGCGAACACGACCCCCATCCTTGGTATTCTTTGGAAGAGGAGGGGAAGGAGCCCCAGTATGAGCATTGGGAGGCCGTCGGGGTTCCGCAATAAGGGGGATGAGTCCTGGAAGGAGTTCGAGAAGGTCTCCAAGCAATTCGGCCATGATGAAGCCGAATGGAACCATCAAAGGAGACAATTGCTGCGGCGCTATCGCCGGTTAGATTGAAATCCCTCTCAAAGTTCATTCTCATTCTTTACCGGCTCTTCCTTCAACCGATTGGTTTCTTCTCATGCAGCCCCGACCGACGAGAACAACCGCCAAGGCAGCGGCGAACAAGATTGCCGACAAGGTGAACGCCCAAGGGGAGACTCGGAGGCGCGCCTTTGAAGCGTGAGAGAGCCGCATCGGCGAGGTCGCCGTCCACGGCATCCATTTGGGTGCTACCATGGGGTTGGCGGCCATGTCCACCTGCACCAATGAGGACTACTCCGTATTGCGGTTGGCTTCTCGCGATGGAGCTCCTAAGATGTTGAGAACATCGACGAGCTTCTAGAGATTTATGAAGATCACGCCATCGTCGTCGAGTCCACCGACGCCCATTCCGTCCCCCGAACAAGCTATTCCAAAGAGTAGTTTGTATTAGGATTGATCTTGGGCAATAATAAACTTGTTCCATGGTGCTTTAATCTCTTCTATGATTGCTCTAATTTTGTAATGGTAGATTTTTGTTATCCTTCCAAGCAAATTGATCTGAGAATACCGAATACGCGGTTTCAACTTAGCCGATTAGATCCGGCTGTCGCAAGAAAATAATATAAAATTCCGCTTCTGGAGAACTCTTGCACTGTTCGATATTCCATTTAATGAAATTCAGCTTTCTCTCCTCCCAAGATATCTACTAATAGTTATATGCTAAGGCCACCCCTTGTAAGCCAGCTCTGAATTGATGCGGATACTTACCGAAAGTGATCAAAAAATTGCATCCGTGAGGTAATAGATAATGAGAGTAACCGATTGGTTTGATGATTTTTGTTTGTATTTTGCCCTAAAGGCGACACATACCGTGTCGGCTATTCTCCAAACTCACAGAGTATTTTTCTCTTCAAGGCGATGTTGAAACATCGGCTATTCATGTTAATCTCGGCTTTCATGAACCAACCTTAATGCTAGGATAATATTTCTTGAGATACCTCCCATTGACGGCTTTGGTAAATTCTTCTCCAAATAAAGATTTTAAAATATATGCGTTACCAGGCACACATCTTTGTATCCAAAAAGGTCCTTCCCAATTTGGAGACCACTTGCCGAATGCTTTGTCTTTTCGTTCCAATCGGCAAATGAGCCTTCCAAACCAAATCTCCTTCTGCAAATTGTTTCACCCTAACCTTTTGTTATAGTATTTGGCAACACGCATTTTATTTTTCTCAATATTTTCCAATGCCCCGAGACGAATTTGATGCAAATCTTCTAACTCGTCTATCATGAGACTTTTATAGTCCTTAGTTCCTAAATCCTTTTGTAACATGACTCTCCTTGAACCCGACCGCATCTCCCATGGCAACACAAAGATGATGTCCATAAACTAACTCATAAGGAGATGTATGAGTAGATCCATGGCAAGCCATTCAAGAGTAAGCCATAAAGCCTCATTAAGAACCAAATGCCACTTCCTTGGTTTCTCATCAATTTTCTTCCGAATAATTTTGATCATAATCTTATTTGATGCTTCTCGCCTAGCCATTGGCTTGTGCATAATAAGGAGAAGAATTATATAGCTTGATCCCCATGCTCTCGGCAAAATCACAAAACTCTGAAGAAGTAAACTGAGTTCCTTGATCGGTTGTTATAGTTTGAGGGATCCCAAACCTGTAAATTATATGCTTTTTGACAAAACTGATCATATTCTCAGATGTGACCTTCTTCAAAGGAATAGCTTCAACCCACTTGGTAAAATAATCTGTAGCCAAGAGTATGAATTTGTGCCCCTTACTGGATGGTGGATGAATTTGTCCAATCAAATCTATGCCCCATCCTCGGAATGGCCAAGGCTTGATTATTGGATTCATGGCGATCTTTGGAGCTCTTTGAATATTGCGAATCTCGACAATCCTGACATCCTTTATAATATTCAAAGCAATCTTCTAACATAGTCGGCCAAAAATAACCTGTCCTTCTAATTATCCACTTCATTCGGTAAGCCGACTGATGTGCACCACATAAACCATCATGCACTTCACTCATCATCCTCTTTGCTTCTTCTTGATCTAAACATTTAAGTAATACTCCATCTATGGATTTATAATATAACTGATCATTAAGTAGCACAAACCTGATAGCCTTATACCTGAGCTTTTGGGAAACTTTCTATGATGGGCTCCTCAGATAATTGGCAATTTCAGTCCTCCAATCATTAATCGCTTGATCGCTTGCGAAAGCATATTCATCTACAAAGAAAAACCTCTTGATTCTCTCGATATCCGTAAGCACTCTGAGCTAACCTGTTTGCTTCCTCATTGTGCTCCCTGGGAATGTGATGTAAGGTTACTACCCGAAAGCTTTTCAAGAGCTCGTTGCATTCTTCATAGTAAACTCTTAGCATATTATTTTTGCACTCATATTGGCTGAGCAATTGGTTAATTACTAATTCGAGTCTCCAAAAATCTCAATCGCAACAACCTAGGCTTCTTTAAGAAACCTGAAGCCCCTTAAGCAATGCCTCATACTCTGCTTGATTATTAGTAACATGAGGCCCAATGGGAATAGCATATTCAAAAATTATACCTCGTGGAGATATCAACAAAATTTCAACACCACCACCTTTTTCACAGGATACACCATCAAAGAACAAAACCCAAGGTGCAATATCAATTATTTCAACAGAAAGATCATGATGTTGAGTAATGAAATCAGCCATAACCTGACCTTTAACTGCTTTTGCCGATTCAAATCTTAAATCAAATTCAGACAAAGCTAGAACCCCACTTGCCGATTGTACCATTCAAAATCGGCATTGATAACATGTGTTTAATTACATCAAACTTAGAAACCACCACACATTCAAAGATTTAACAAGTAATGCCGAAATTTGGTACATGAGTAATAAACACATAAGCAAAGTTTCTCTATTGCCGAATACCTTGTCTCTGGATCTAACAACTTTCGGCTAAGGTAAGCTACTACTCTTTCCTTCCCTTCAAATTCTTGCATAAGGGCCAATCCTATCGTTAGGCTATCGGCCGCCACGTACAACTTGAAAGGCTTGTCAAGCTGTGGAGGTACCAGTACAGGTGGTGCCTTCATATACTCCTTGATTTCCTCAAAAGCCATTTGTTGTGCGTCACCCCTTACAAATACTTGATCTTTCTTGATCTTCAATAATGGAGAGAAAGGCAAGACTCTTTTCTCGATAAATTGGATATGAATCTTCTTACAAAATTAATCTTGCCAAGCAATGACTACAATTCTGTGAGATTGGTTGGAGGAATAACTTTATCTATGGCTTCCATACTTTTCTTTCCTACTGCAATTCCTCCTTTATGAACCAAAAACCCTAAGAACTCACCGTACCGAGACCCCAAAGGCACACTTATTCAGGTTCATCTTCATACCATGCTTCCTAGTGCACTCCAAAGTTCTTTTCAAATCGGCTATATGTCCTTCATAATCTCTGGACTTGACCACCACATCATCAATATAAATTTCTACAATTTTGTCGATCAACTCATGAAAGATATAATTCATGGCCCTTTGATAAGTTGCACTGGTATTTTTCAATCCAAATGTCATAACAATCCACTCGAACAAGCCAATATGCCCAGGACATCTGAAAGCTGTCTTTGAGATATCTTCAATGGCCATGAAAACCCAGCATTACCATCCATGAAACTGATGACTTCGTGACCGGCAGCTGCATCAACCAACAAATCGGCAACTGGCATTGGGTATCCATCCATTGGTGTGGCTTTATTGAGATCTCTGAAGTCTATGCACACCCTCATCTTTCCATTCTTTTTGTACACAGGGACTATGCTTGAAATCCACTCTGCATATCTGCATGGCCGAATGAAATTAGCCTCTAACAATCTTTCAATCTCTTTCTTTATGTCGGCCAAAACATCTTCTTTATATATTTTTCGAGGAGGCTGCTTGTATGGCCGATGCCCAGGTTTAATCAGCAATCGATGCTCAATAATGGAACGATTCAATCCAGGCATTTTTGAATAATCCCAAGCAAAACAATCTTTATATTCTTTTAGAAGATTTATCAATTCTAACCTAAATTCTTGATTTAAACCAAAGATCGATATATGTCGGCCTTGGCTTGTCTCCATCACCAATGTCCACCTCTTCTAATTTGTCGGCCGACATAAAACCACGTCCTAGCTTTCCCTTGTTGCCATCGATTGGATTACCCATTCAAAATTGCTGTGATAGCCGACTGCTTGGATCGGTTGTTGATCTCTGTTGAACACGTTCATAGGACCTTCTCCCCAATCTTTCCCTGAGAAGCAATCAACACCATCATATTCCCAATAAGTTGGTTTGGCAGTAGCCACACTTACCGAATCGTCGGCTGAACAATCTCCACATCATCTCCAACCCACTGGATAAGCACCTGATGCATAGTTGAAGGGATGCAACAGTTAGCATGGATCCAATCTCTCCCCAGAAGTAGACTGTATGCCCCTTGCCATCAATGACAAAGAAGGTAGTAATCAATGTCTTGGACCCAATCATCAGCTCAACATGCACAGCTCCTCGGGTGTCGGCGTTGCCGAGAAAGTCTCTAAGAATCATATCAGTCTTCAACAAATCCTCATTAGTCAATCCAAGCTTCTTGAAAGTAGTGTATGGCATGACATTGATAGCAGCTCCTCCATCAACAAACATCTTAGTCAAAGGCTTACCATTGACATATCCTTTCAAGTAGAGTGGCTTCAAATGCCTATTCTTCATTGGTTTGTCAAAGACCGCTGTTTTGTCAAAATAAGCTGGGCCATCAAGTCTTGAAACTCGGTCTCATCAAAGTTAGAGTAAACTTCATCTTGAACATATTGACCTTCAGGAGCCATGAACTCTGATGGAAGGAAGAAAGTCATGCATGTTTTAGCCGAAGGACCAGACCCGTCAGGTTTCTTCTTAGGGCACCACACCTGTTTCCTTTCGGCTGCTGCTTGTTTAAGCTCCTTGTTCCTCAAGTGTTGAACTCTTCTCTTCTGGCTCTTCCTCAATCCTGGAGGGCACCATTGACCTTTCTGCCACACATACTCATGATACACTTCCTCTTCATCATATTCTTCATACTCATCCCAGTCTTGATCGGCAAACCGCTTTCCCTGCCGATTGTCAGAACCATTTATTTTTAAACGCCGATCGACTTCTGGATATTGAATTCCAAGTCTTTCATGGACGGGTCGGCGGTTGGCTCTAGCCTGCCTGTACTCGAAGTACTGATCACTGCATTCAGGGCAGTTATTCCTAGTCGGCAGTTTTAAACCTTCATTCCAGCAGTGCCTGAAGAAGGAGCATCCCCAATGAGATTGCTCTTGCTCTCTCATGTACTCTTCCTGCTCTCTCTGGTACATCTCCTCTTCATATCTCTGACGTTCCTCAGCAAATCTTTGCTGTTGATAGCGCTCTCTTTCTTGCTGCCTTTGCCATTTGTTTAGAAGAATACGTGAGGTGACTCTAGGCCTTGATGTCTCACCTCTTTCTGTTCAGCTATTCTGAAACCGAACCCTCTGCTATAGCTCTTCATTTGAGATTTGCCGATTGGGATTGACAGAACCGCTCTCTCTTGCTCTATCAGAGGTCAACACCTTCATCTTTCCTTTACCTTTAGGATCGTTGAAAGACACCATATTCATAGAGAAACTCACCATGCCTGTTGGAAAAGGATTACCATCAACTTTCATCTTGCCATCAAACCTCAAGTGTCCCTCTTGAATAGCTCTCTGAATTCTCACTCGGAATACTCGACAATCATTGATGGAATGAGAATTGGTATTATGGAAGCCACAGTATTTCTTATCTTTCACCCCTTCTGGATGCAGCATAGGATGTCCCTCAGATAGCTTGACATGTCCTTCCTTCACCAGTAGCTCAAAGAGCTTATCTGCCTTGGAAACATCAAAATCATAAGACCCTTTGTTTTGCCTCATCCATCGTTGATTAACCTGAGTAGGCTCCTTCGCCCAAACCAGTTCTGCTGCAGCTATCTCATCTTCATCTTCACACTCTTCTGCTTGTTCCAGGAATTGCTAATACATGTCCACAGCAGCATTGGTTTTCTGGAAGCGGTTATCCCTTCTGAACCCTTTAGCTTGATTACTCATTAAAGCCAAACACTGTGACAGCTGGCGAAGATCTTCAAAGTCCATGCCGAATAGCTTCTCCCTGACATTCGGCTGCATACCTACTATAGCCATCCCTGGTAGTTGATCATCTGGTAAAGTCAGAGAGTAGCAAAGATTTTTGGTCTCTCTAAACCTACGAAGATATTCCTGTGGAGTTTTATTAGCTTTCTGCCTCAGGCTCATGAGATCAACCAGCTTCTTCTCATTGGTGCCTGTGAAGAAATATGAGTGGAATTTTTATTCTAACTCCGCCCAGATACCAATAGAATTAGCTGGCAAAGATGAAAACCATGTGAAAGCCAACCCAGTGAGAGACAAAGGAAAATATCTAATCCTCCAAGCTTCATCTGTAGAGGCTTCTCCCAGCTGTATCAGGTATCTACTGATGTGCTCTATGGTGCTAGTATCATCTTGGCCAGAGAACTTGGTGAATTTCATTGGAGGCTTGACTCTCGGAGGAAGCGCCACCTTGTTGTACCACTCTGGATATGGAGACTTGTACACATAGGACTGGCCTTTAGGCTTTAAGCCAAATTGATTCTGCATCATATCAGCCATCCTGTGCATGATGAGATCAATGCTTGAGTCTGAAGCTCCTTGTGTCTACCCTCCAGAAAGTTGTCCTGAAGCACTCCTATATCCTGGATTAGGGAAAGCATTAAGAGCACTGTAATCAGTAAACTCCTAATATCCATCTCCAAACATGTTCTTCTGCAGCCTATTATTCATCAGAGAAATTTTATAAGCCGATCCTGGCACATTTCCTGTTGTGCCAAACATGAGCTGACCATAAGTTGCAGGATTCGACTGTTGCTTGGGATCGAGAGGTGCTGTTCCTCCTTTTGGGGCTTCTCCTGATCCAGCTGCTCCAATATCTCTAGCAGTCTTCCCTTGAGTTTTGGTGTGGAAGTACGTAGGCCCTTGGATTGGTCCTATAGACTCTTCAAAATACTTATCAGCTGCAGGACCGAAAGTATCTTTCATGATGGAACGAAAAGTGTTGAGAAATGCTGAATGATGGTTCGTCATAGCTTCTCCCAAAACCTTGTACATCAGCTCTTCCATCCTTCGAGCGTCTTCTTCTTCAGTGTAGTCTGTCTGACGTGGAAGGAGAACTCTTGGCAGCGCTTGCTTCTGGAGGACTTTGTTGCTCTTGTTTTTAGAGAAGGACAACAAGCATTTTTGCTGGTACTGCTCACATGCCTTCTCGACTATAGCTTTCAACTCCTCTGGCAGATCATCCAATGTCACATCCAGAGCATCAAATATTATTCAAAAGCATATAACATTGACCAATGAAAACGTCAAACATGATAGATATGAAATAGGTAGCTCGTACATATAAATCTAATCTAGATAATGCATGCATAGGCCTAATTCGACTAGTCTGCCGCACGTCTAGCTTCCTTAAACCCGTCAAGCATAAAACCTAAGTAACCAGCGCCTGCCGCACGGCCACCACGTTACTCAAAATCTACGCCACTCCCTACAACTAACCAGCGCCTGCCGTACGGCCACCACGTTGAGAAGTAGAAAGCTAAAAGCATTATATGTATCTAAATAGATCTATAAACATTCGCTACTCGTGAAAGCATAACTGTATTCGACAACTTTGCTGAATCGGGGTCCATGAAGAAGGAACAAGCATGCAAACGTAAACAAAACCTATCAGATTGAATTGAATTCTAGTCCACCGGATGACTAGCTCTAAAGTAACCCAAAAACCTGAATCTGCCACATGATACCTAGTTCTGTCAAGGCCTACTTACGTTTAACAGGCTTGAACCCGCAACACGTGACAACCTAGACTGATCTAGCTCGGCTATTGAAGACACATGATCTGCTTATGACGGCAAGATGAACATAAAACATAAATACATCTAAGTAGACCATAAAAGAATATGAAGCCGAGCCTTATCAATCTAGATTGGGCAATGAAGTGTTACAAATATATAAATATGAATAAAGAAACATGCAACACGTGGTAACTTAATGAGTCTACTAGATCTTGCCAAATCTAATAGAGCCGATAACTATCTTGCCTCGTTAAGCTATCAAGCAAACGCCTACCGCACGGCCATCCAGTCAAGATAACAAAGCATAAGCGAAGACTTCAGCTATCAAGCAGACGCTTGCCGCACGGCCATCCAGTCGAGATAAACGAGACTACTTGCTCTGAAACAAAACGCTGCCGCCGCGGCCATTCGGTCAGTAAGCAAGGTTGCCAGAACTTACGGAGGTCGACGGATCGATGATTCCTCTTGAAGAACTCGACGACACGACAAAAGGACTCGAAGTTGGCACGGGGCCGGTTGATTGTGTTTGGTTGTGAACAGATATTACAATGGCCAAGGGTTTATATTTATACCCTGGACTTAACACGAGTCCTAGAAGATTACAATTATAAGGGATAATCCCTAAAATAAGATAACTTAAGCTCCAAGCCTTCTCGGAGTCCTTGTTCCCCTCATCATCGAGAATTCTTCTCCTAATCGGCTACTCATCCGCTTTTCTTTTTGCTTCCCGAATGCCTTTCAAGATAGCCAACCGTATGTCACTTGCCGAATCTCCATGAATAGCCGATCAGCGTGGCGCTTGCCGAATCTTTGTATGTACTCATATCTTGTTGAATGCCTCCTTCTGTCAAATAAATTTTTATTATTAGCATCTTGCACTGGCCCACCCGTCATCTTCTCAGGTTTACCAAAATCTAGTGTTAATAGTTTTGAGTTAGCTCTCTAGGTTAGAATGCATACATATGATTGTTGAACCTAGAGGCACATGAGGATCGATGTTCCCGAGGTTTTCCCCTCTTTATAGTCCGACTATCGATCCTAAATTACTCACACCCTCTATGGTGTCTTGAGTGTGAAATCAAAATGGCCCTAATGGTATACCTTTGCCTTAAGTCCATTTTGATCACCTCGATCTCAATTCCACGCCAAGCGAGCACTTGATCACCTTTTGGATTACCTCAATCCATCCACCATGACCACCATGCTTCACCCTTAGTTTGACCAATCTCCAATCTAATCAAACACTTAGCATCGAGAGATTAGTCCTTAGGATGTCACTAATTAGCCAAAACCAAACTAGAGATCTTCAGCAAGGGCCCCGGCGATACCGCGAGCCTGACCGCCACGAACCAAGTCTACCCCTCTAACAGACCTCGTCAGCCGAGTAGAGAGGACATTCGCGAGTGCACTCAGCCAACTGGATCTGCAGAGCGTTCCGCTCGAAAGCAAGCTCTCGGCACTGCTGCTGAAGACTCCTCACAGTCACATTCAGGTCCCGAACCTAACGACTGTGCCGTGCTGTGTAGCCCCTCCGCGCGCGTGACGTGTGAAAGGCGTGGTCCGCCACGTCGATCACACCGAAGAGAGCGTCACGTGTCACGGGACTTACCTACAGCACCGCCAACATGGCCCTCATAGCAGCCATGCCTGTCGGTCCTAGCTCCTCCTCAGGTGGCACATCGCGTGGAAAGGACGCTGCCGACCCCCCTACAAACTCGACACTATGGTCCACGACCATGTGGATCGGGCGTCCAATGCAGCGATCCGAGCCGCCTCCCACCGGGTACGGCCGTCGGACCGCCGGACCAACCTTCCCACAAAGGGTCGGTGGGGTGTGGACCAAAGGTCGAGTCACGCGTGCCCCACTGTAGGTCTCCCAACGGCGCCTCCTCGTCCGACACGTAGCGGGGTGGCTCCTCGTAGCCGACGGGGCTAAGCACCTCCCACAAAAGTGCGGGCGTGCCCCACACCTCCGGAAGCTCAAAGGGCTGAGGTGAACCGGCCATCTGTAGCAACAGATGAGAGAGTGAGTGAGTAGGATTACTCTTAAAGAATTAAATTATCCCTTAATTCAAGACAAGACAATTTTATAGGGGAGACATGCATATGGAATGACAAGAATGCACAACAATATGCATGCACGTGTCGTACGTCCTCACAACCTAAATTTCTTTCAGATTCTAGCATACTATACGGTGGCATACATACGTACTCTCATATATATGGATCTAGTCGATCTACATGGAACGTTGTTATGTACCTGCAGAAGATTTCATTTCAGCCCGAACCCCACATGAATGCATGAATTTAAATTACTCATACCTTTGTTCAAACAGCGGCGAACACACTTTATACACTGCACACCAGTGTACCCATACACAAGTCTACAGTGCACACTACCCGAACTTGGAGCTCTCAATGGAACGTCCATATGACATATACTGGATATGCCATACTTCAGTTATTAACCCCCTAGATCTGCTGTTGTCCGATCATGCTCACACAACTCACACTTACCAGGGCGTAGAGGCAATTGATCCATACATAACTACTCAAATGAGTAGCCCCCATACATTCAACCGCATGAGCGATCCTAGCATAAACAATAAAATATGATGCATCCCGAAGTTAGCCAATACTTATGAGCCACCTAACAATCCTTATCTGGGCAATAAGACACATGATCCCTGGCTTATTAGAGAAGAATTTAGGATTTCCATCAAAATATTTTTTTTGTTTTTGAAAACTCAATTGTTGCTTTTACGCTACATTACGCTCTGATGCCAGCTATCACAGAACCAAAATTATAAGTGTCGAAGTACGAAAATCCAATCACGAAAGTGATCAAACCCCGACTTGACTCCATATTAAATTGGCCTATGAACTGAAATCCATCCGATTTCAAACCGAACAACCAGGACCGTAATCATGTAGAGATGTGCAACAATTGCGTAAAACCATTTCACGTAGAAGTAAGAGGGAATATATTACATAACGGAGTACTTGAAATTATTACAAGTTCGGTGGTAGCGGGGAATTCAAAGTAGTTTAGAAATGTGTCGAAACGGAATTACATAAGCCGATCCGGGATCACATCTCACAACAAATAGGAGGTAAGGGATACGGAGACCATGCCCTCTGGTCTAGTCTTCATCCCCAAGGAGAAGGCGTACTTTTGCACCGACCCGTAGAACACATCATCTGCAACAAGAGGGAATAAACCCCCGAGTACGAGAAGGTACTCGGCTAGACTTACCCGTCATAAACCAGAAATAAAAACTCAAAGGATTATGCATGGCTTTATAAAGTGGCTAGCTCATTTTCTTTGCATAAAAAGCATAAGTAGAGACTACGCATGGAAACATCATGTTTGAATGTAACATAATCATCTTGTAGTTTGCATCTAGCCTATGATAACAGACAAGAAAGGTAACAACCAACACTCGTTGACCATGAGGGTACAACGATCCATGAGCCCAACAGAGACTAATAACTAACCATCATCACATATGCCTTGCAAGAATTAGGAAAGGTTTGCTACATTGGAGATAAACCATCAGGTGCTCACTAACCTGGAGCGATGGCGATTCGAATCGATTACTGACCAGCTGGCGGGGTATTCCTAACACTCACCCGGCAAGTCCTGCTAAGGATAGCCGTAGATAACCTTTCATCAACTCAGGAATCGCGGACCCGATCCGTGCCGGTATTCGCGGGGAGCACCATTGCCGGAAACCAGCATAGGAATTATATACACCTCGCATCACAGTCGCGCCGGCCTCCCGTTGATACCGCCCTTTCACGTAACAGCTTTCACAGCCTGAGTTGAGGTACTTGGCTTCGCGGTCGACAACCTCGGGTCGGCCAACTAAGTGATAGGCTACGCTCAACATGGGAGGGAAAGGCTCCAAGATCCAAGTCCTTAATCGACTTAGACGGGACTAACGACTCCCAGGACCTCCATGTCCTGTAGCCTCCCATTTCCCGCCCAGTCTCCCTACTTTTGTTTGCAAATATATGGTACCACCATAATCATATATCCAATCGATTCATGTGTTTAGCCTATCTCTCGCAGAAGACATTATCTCCTGACTTCTACCGTTTAAAGCTTAACTAAGCATCTAAATAGGATATCAGGTGATATTTAGTGGACAAGGATGGAATATATGCATCAAGAGTTTCACAAGCAACTCCTATCACGTAATGCATTAAACAGCATAAAAGGACGCAAATAAGATAATTATGAAATCATAGGACATAAGAATGCTCCGGGGCTTGCCTTTCACGAACGTGGCAGGCTCGTGGGCTGGACACTCAAGAACGATCTCTTCGCCAAGTCCTGGTCCTGCTAGCTGGCCCGTCACCTCCTCGGGAACCTCCTCCATGTTTGGACACGTCCCCTCGAACTCCAGTAGTGTCGGACCTTCCGGAACACCCTTCTCACACAATCTAACATATAGCTACTCGTCGTCAGAGAGAGGTTGAGCACCTTGCACGAGCGACGAAACGGATTGGATGACGATGTAGAGCAGAGCAAGGCGGAGATTTTGACAGTAGGGATTTGGAATTGATGGCGGGGTTAGGCGGGGACGACGGTGCGGACGGCGGCAGCCATGGCGGCAGCGGTGTCGCGCTCGGGAAGGAAGAGCGAGCGAGGGAGAGTGAGGGAGGGAGAGTGAGCGAGTGCGGGAGAGGGTGAGGTGCCCCGTGTGAGCGCGGCGTTGCCACCTCGCCCGATGGGACGGCCATCCCGGCAGGCTGGCTCATGCGCGGCTCGACGCGTGGGCGGTCACGCGGCCAAGCCAAGGGCGGGGGACCCATCGGCCCCTCCTGCCGCCGGCGGGTTAACCCCCTAAACTCGTCATTAGCCACTAAACCAAGCTGAACTAGACCAAAGTCATTTAAGAGAAAATGTTAGTCATGAAAAGTTGTACAAACCATCTTAAGACACTTTGCCATAAAACTGCCTAAATTTTGAATTACAAATCAAAATAGCAAGATCATACAACACTTAGTAAAAATCAGGATTTAATTTAAATCTTCAAACTTGACCTTACTGTTTTGACTTGATACTCCATTTTCTAGGCATTTTCATGACTTGCACCTTTAACAAAGTTTGTAGCTCAATAAATTTGGGACACCTTTTATTAAGCACTCCACCACAGAAAATAAAGTTATCATGCACTTTTGAAAAGCCCCAACAAAACACCTTGAAAGGGTTAAAACAAAACAAACCACCTTGCCAACTATTAGCTAGGGTCAAGACCTATACAAACACGGTTGCAAAACATCACCAAAGTATTACTAAGTGACCTTAGAGATTAACAAGGTCATGACATCACAAGATAAGCATTATTTAAGCACACATCATAATTCAAGAATTAAGTAAACATATAAACCACCAAAAGAATGATGATGCTTATGACATGGTCATGCTATGCTCATGACATGAAATGCGATGCAAAGAGAAGCCAAACACCAGAGGTGTTATACCTAGCGGCCCGTGCCGGCCCATTGCTCAGGACTACTTGGTGGACCGCGTGCTGCCTCGCCTGCTGGCCGTGAGTTATAGTTCCAGTCATCCCGAGCACCACCTCACCTGCTTCGAGAGCCGAGCTAACCGTTTCGTGCGTCACCGCTGTGCTGGCCGTCCTGCTTGACCGCCTCGTTTGCCGGCCATCCTGACCACCTTACCTGCCTATCGTTGTGTGCGTCCACATCCCCAAGCACAAAACGACACTAGTGCCGGCCCTAGGGGGTGGCAAGGGGTGCGAAGGCCGAGGGCCCATGCGGGGTAGGGGCCTAAGCCCAGGTATACAAACCCCCAGGCCCTATAGTCTATTAGGCATTAGCAAACAAATGAGAAGAGAGGCAGAGACCTGGTGAGGCAAGAAGACAACGTTGGCCTTTTTCTTCAAGCTTTCTTTCCTAGTTTCCCTTCCGCCATGGCCCTCGGGAAGAGAGAAGGTGAGGAGCCACGCCGCACAATCTGATTGTGATTCAACGATACGCTGACGCGCACACGCGGTACGTGGCGAGTCGGCGACCAGGCAGGGCTCCATGACGATGACACCTTGATCTTGGTTTTTGGCTTCTTGCGAATTGTGATCGCCGATCAGGCGATTAGTTGTTTCAATTCAGGTCCAGGCCCTAGACATTTTTCCCTGTTCATTTTTTAATTCAAATTAATTATTTGCATTGTATTCCATACTTCTAGTACTTTGTACTCGTATAGTCATGTTTTTTTCTATTTCTTCCTTAAGTTAATCGTATTAGTTCTAGAAGTACAATTAGCTTCCTTGATAATTATCAGACATGTTAAATTAAAAATATCTTATTGAATTTGCTTTCGCTTTCCAAGTAAAATTAGCACCTATATATATTATAAGATTTTATACATGGTCTAGATTGTCATGACGAGTTCGCCAGAGGGCCCTCAAAATCCTAGGACCGGCAGAGATTGACAGATGAAGCCGACGCCCGCCGGATGTTTGATGAAATGATGATCCACGACCATGAGCGTGACGGCATCTGCATGAAGAGCGTGCATTAGCAGGGCCTCACCGCCTCCAAGGACGATGAAAGTCCCACGTGGTGGTGGCCGCGGCGGCGCAGCAGCTCTAAATCTACTGGCAGTGGCAGCGGCAGCAACGACATAGTATACATGCACGCGTTGTTGCTCCAGTGTGCGCAGGCCATGGCCACGCACGATACGGGAAGCCACCTCTACCACTCGTTCATGCTCCGCTGCACCTCCGTTGTGAACTTCCTCAGGGCTTACCGCCTCTTCATGGCCGCTTGCTGCTACAAGATTGTTGACTACGGCCTCGGCTACAGGTCCCTGTGGCCGGACCTGCTGCGTGTCCTCACCGCAAGGGAGGGCAACCTGCAGGACCTAATCGGGATCCCCGGCATTGACCTGCCACATACTGCTGCCGGAGTGGACGAAAAGTGCTGTGTTGCAAGCTTTTGCTTTGAATGCGTGCTGAGTCGTTGGATAGGGAATGGACAGTGGAGATTACACGAAATTTATAATGTAACTTTGCTCTGTAAAGTCACCCAATCTGATTTGGGGGGTGTGGGGTGGGTGGCAACGGAGCCGAGCGCACCAGGCATCTTCGCTTTTCCGTGAACCTAGCATTTGATGGTTGAACATGTGGAGTAAGCTCTAGCTGCAGCGAACATGTGGAGTAAGCTCTAGATGCATGCTAGCTATTCGTATCTACTCTGTCTATATTTTATATTTGAATCGACCAATCATTTCCCGTTGACTTTGAATAATTGTATCATTCTACTCTCTCTGTCCCCTTTTTATCTTTGGTTCTTACCTTTTGAAAATATTAATTTTTACGGTACATAATTAATATTCTAAGGCAGAGCATTAAATCTATTTTCGTAATAAATTTATTTAAAGATATAAATGTTACTAACATTTTTTATAAATTCAGGTAAATTTAATATAGTTTGACTAGCATGAATACCATAGCGGCAGATAAAATGGATGGAGAGAGTATACGTCTTCATCTATAATTAATTACATATATGTATTAGCTCTATTTTGGCAAGCAAGTTGTACAAGCTGATGGCATCTTAAGACAGTACTATATGTGTATGTATATATATGATGTAGTTTAAAACAGCATAGCAACCATCACACGACGTAACCATGCGTGCATAAACACTACTATATGTGTATGTATATATATGATGTAGTTTAAAACAGCATAGCAACCATCACACGACGTAACCATGCGTGCATAAACACTACCTAGGATTTAACAAGCTCCTATGAGGCTGTCTATCCAGCACCCATGTATTTTTAGGAGTTCCAATACATAATTTTTTTTTTTTTTAGCCATAGGATGAAGATCCAATAGTCTCCGGCCTTCTTCTTCCTCAAGAAATCACTACAATCACCATAGATTACAGATCATAGAAACATTTTTTTTTTATGGAAGGATAGACAATCATAGATAGAGGTGGAGAGGAGGAGGAGGCGGCGGATCCGCCGCCGCCAGCGGCAAATCCGCCACCAGCGACGCCGCCGCTGCCACCACTGCCATGGCCGGCGCGGGCGCCGGCGCACGAGCGTGGGCCGTGCTCGCCGTGGCCGCTAGTGGTCATCACCGGGCGCGTGGCGGGCGCGTCGGGGCGCGGGGTCGGGCATGCGTCGGGAGGGACGGAGGAAGAAGGAGGGAGGGAGAGAGGAATGAGGCATGGGCCCCAAAGTCATAGACACAGAAAAAATCATGTGTTGGAACTCTAAAAACACATGGGTGTTGTTTAGCATTTATCTTTTAGAAATCCTTATAGTTTCACACATTTAAATTATTAGTATTTCTTATACTGAATCTAAAAGCATAAATCTTATGTCATAAGTCTATACAAATTTTTGGAAATCATTGATTAAAGATACAAATATTTGACTTAGGACAAAGTTAATATGACATCTAATTAAAAAAATGGAGGGAGTAGGTTAATGTTTGTTCAAGAAAGAAAGGAATAATCTTGTGCGGTAAAGTCATTCCAAGATGGAAACAACACAAGTGCTAGAGTTCTCGTGATCCCAACAATTCTAACACCCTCTACAGTTATAGCAGGAGCGCGGCATGGCAGATAGTAAGACTAGAAAAGAAGTCGAAGATCGGAACACTTTTCAGATGTAGCTAGAAACTATTTGAAGAGGCCCATGTGTGTCTCTAGAAATCCTAGAGGCAAGCTAAAACTCGGCTACCTCGAGGGATCAGTTTCTAGAGGCAGGCCGAATCTCAGCTGCCTTTAGAAATCATTTCAAAATTTCAAAATCAAGCCAAAAAATAGAAAAAAAAATCATCTAGGACAAGTTCACCAACCAACTCGCTTAGGTCACGCAACATACGAGTTGACCATTTTTCAAGAGAAATACGTGTGTGTGGCCACACAGTTTCGAACTCAATATCTCTAGCCTCGCTGATACATTCTTTTGTATTCACCTTTGTTAATATTGTAAGGGAGCGTATCATGTGCAACCATCGTTCGTGTGCAACCTTTGCAACTTCCAACCACAAACGTAAGATCTGCATCCGATGGCCAGATTGAGAGGTGGAAAATTTTAACACTTAAAACCCCCACCATTACATTTGCTAACAAAAAAAAAATCCCCTAATCCCAACCTGTAGCCCGTCAGTTTCCTCACGTACGTCGTTTCCTCACGAGCGCCGTGAGCCTCGATCGTACGCCGCCGCCACATCTGAAATTCCTCGTCGTAGTCCACGTTGGCCTCGTCGTAGTCCGCCGTATCAAGTCCTCGTTCGCGGAGATGGCTGACGACGCCGCGGCGGCCGGGCTAGACGGCTGCATACCGGAGGACACCGTCGCCATGGAACGTGACGACGCCGCGGCTATGGCAGGTACGAGTACATCCGTACTGCTAGATGTGTTGATATGGCCATTGACGATGATTTCTGCGGGGCCTCCCTGATTTGTTGCAAAGGTTGGCAGAGCGCAGGCTGAAAGGCACATCATTGGATGGGTAGGTTAGAACCGAGTTTCATCATGGACATGGACTTGTTTTTTGCGTACAGGCACAGGCATGGACTCCGTCGCCGGCGCGGCCATGGAGATCGACGACGTCGCCGGCGCGAGATCGGCGACTGGCGCGGCGTACGATCGAGGCTCACGGCCGGCGCTCGTGAGGAAACGGCGTTAAACTGACGGGCTACGGGATTGGGATTAGCGGATTTTTTTGTTAGCAAATGTAATGGAGGGTTTAAGTGTTAAAATTTCTCACCTTTGAATCTGGCCATCGGATGCAGATCTTACGTTTGTGGTTGGAAGTTGCAAAGGTTGCACACGAACGATGGTTGCATACGATACGCTCCCATATTGTAATACAGAGACCTTAAATGTAATCAAATGAAAAATGTTTGAACTGAAAAGTTTTAGATCTCTTTGAGTACTATAACTTTGCTTTAGATCTTTTCTTCATTTGAGGTCATTTGGAAGTTCCAATCGTACTGAAACCACCACTTTTAGTTTCGAATGAAAATTTTCAAGTACGTCTATTCACCCCCTCTCTAGGGAAATATAGGGTCCAACGATAATATCTGATCAACCATGTGAGCCATGAGATGTGGTATCATATTGAAAAAAAGCTAGAGGAAACTATATCTCAAGTTGGTTTTGGGTCTCCGCTGTGAATTCCTTTATAGAGTCAAGCTCATTTTCATCGATCGCCTTTTATGAAATCTTGGTGGAGAATAACACATACAAGTGAAACCATACGAACAAATAACGGGAAGGAGGAAGTTGGGGAGGTGCACCATACCTATGGTTGCTCAAGGGTAAGCAAGTGACCTAGAATTTGAGAGGTTTATAGAACACAAGTATGAGGGTTGAAGAAGTTAGGATTTGAGAGACGTAAAAGGTATACGTAAAAGCTCTTGTCTCTATATTTGTAGCTAGGGTGCAGTGGCGGGGCTTGGTTAGAAATTTAGGTGGGGCAGACTATGTACACAGTTAAGGCCTGACATTAGGACCTTGTCCATGGCCACGCCGCTGGCCAGCTCCAGCGTCGGTAAACTGCTCCGGTCATTTGGCGGGCTTCATCTTGGATGACGGCGGTGGCGCGCTAAGGGCGGCGCGGTTGCAGCCTGATGCGCAGGCAGAGCGGTGACTGGGGTCGGCGGCCGCCGTCGCCCGTCGAACGGTCGAAGCTCTTGGAGTCCGGGGGGAATTGGGGATCGACCGGGGGAAACTAGGTCCGGCCGTTGATTTCGTGATGGCTGATGTGGTCGCTTGATAGGATGATGCCTCATGGGCTCTCTTCTATTGGGCCTTTGACCTTCGATCGCACATGTTGGCCCTCTCTCAAAAACACGCCCCAGGCTCCAAAACGCGCCGCCGGATGGCGGACGACCTTACCGCTCGACCACCGCAGCTGAGGAAGACGATAGGGTACTAGAGCTTTCCCGCCAGCGGTAGGTGGGGCAGCCGCCCCACCCTGCCGTATGGGTAGCTCCGCCTCTGCTAGGGAGGGGTGGTCTTATCTTAGTTGGAATCTTTTACAACTAGAATTCTAGATGATTCCTACAGTTAGGTTCAAATTGGTTCAATTTTGCTGAAACAGCCCAACCAGAAACAATTAGGCCATAGTTAGCCCAAAACGGTTGTCAACATGTTGCAATGAGATCTTCAACTACCTTTTGCCTTTATTCACTTGACTTGATCGACTTGGGGCTAATCTAGTCTAGTTAGTGTTAGTTAACACTTGGAGGATTCAAACACTGTGCACATCCCACACTTGGTCATTCACTTCATGACTTGTTAAAGTGTGTGGCCAATTTTGGCGCAGCTCGCTATATAACCATGAGCCGGCACCCCCTAGGCCCAAGTCCACCAGAGATGCAACAAACCAAGGCTTTAGACCTAACTCAACCAAAGGATTATCCTAATAGCTATGCTCCTCCATTAATTTCCGATGTGGGACTAAACCTAACAACCTTTCCCGACCATTATATATCAGACCAAACTCTTCACATCACATAACACCATGTGTGATTTCCAGAAGACATTACTGAGACCCGAGTCCAATGCTCACATACAACCTTGTGACCCTCTGAGATGCTAATGGGCTCCCCCATCACCATGTGATTGGTGATATTATCTAGGTTTTTCGAGATGGGCCCTGATCACTTTGTTAGAGTGCGCAGTGGATCCAGGCCTAGGTCCATGGGTTCCATAACAATATAAGGCCGTAAGCCTAACTCAACCCACAAGACAAGGCTAATAGGTGAGGTTGCCCCGCCTTATATGTTGTCCCCCTAGCCCACCTCAGTTTTCGACGTGGGACTAAATCTAACATGACTACCGCCACTACAACATACTATGGCTAGCTATAGTGAATAAGAAATTTGGATGTGTGTTGGTGAGGTCATGTGTTCCTTGCTCTATGGATGTAGATGGAATGGAAACACAATAATTAGTTAATTAATATAGTAGGTTGAAGCAGTTCATATTTGAAGCAAAATGGACTAGGAAGGGAATGCTAAAGGGTGGCATTCTAGTGTGAAAAATAGCGCTCACAACGGACTCGGCGCAGGGCGCGTCCGGTGCCAGCATCAGGCATGTCCGTTTAGCAGGCTACGGCAACGCGCGGTGTGCTGACCGGACGCACCGGCGCGTCCGGTTGTTTGACCTGGCACGTCCTGTGCAACATTGACTTGCACAATTTGAGTTTTTACCACTGAAGATCGAGCGGCTGGTTTTGAATCGCAGTGACATATGGCACAAACCGGTACACCAGATGCTGCACCACTAGACTCGACACGTTCGGTGGGCGCGTCCGGTGCGTGTGCAGATTGCCCACCGAGGGGGCAATGGCTAGCTCATTTGAGGGAAGGCTATATATGTTTTGGCCGGCTCCAAGTGATCTCTCTTGGCACTTTGAAGCATTTGTCATCCCTTTGAGCTAAAGCATCTCCCTCCCACTCATCTCTCTTGTTTGCTTGCAAAATCAAAGTGAGATCGAATGATTTCAAGTGCATTTACTTATGTGATTGCATCTAGTGGCACTTGGGGATTCTTTTGCCGTGGATCTCTTGTTACTCTTAGTGATCGCCGTCACCTAGCCGGCTTAGAGACGTGGAGAAGTTGTGGCAAGAGTTGATGATTGTTCTTGGGCATCTCCCGGTGGTTTGTGAGGGGTTGTTGTGTCTTCTCCCGACGGAGCACCAAAGGCAACTCTAGTGGATTGCACATCATTGAGCTACCTCACTTGTGGGTAGGTTCTCGCGGTGCCCTTGGTGGGGCGAGGTACATGCAACACCTCTTAGCCACCGAGCCACCAAGTGTTGGTTGATACAACGGGGACTAGCTTGCTGACAAGCAAGTGAACATCGGAAGAAAAATCATTTTGTCATCTTGTCTCCAAGTGATTGATTGGGTTTCATCGGTATTCATATATTGAGCTTGCTTTTTTGGTGATTGGTTCATCTTCTCTACACTGGTGATTTAAAATTCTATCTCTACCTTGTATTTATTAGCTTGTTTTGTGTAGTGGTAGTGGTGACTAGTTGAGTAGAAGTAGCTCTTATAGTTGTTTTAGCCTTGCTTCTTGTCCACTAGTGGTAAAGTAGTGACTTAGTTCTTGTATGATATAGAGATTATAATCAGCTAGAATTATTTGCCTTCTAGTACTGTTCTTTAATTAATCTTTTAACTGAAACTTGGGATCTCAAACGTGTATAGTAAAAGCACCGCCGCGTGAAGGGATGCATGGGTCGAAGATTAGTGACCATATGTATAGTATCTCGATCATACCGATGCAATACAAGTATATATCGACAGCAAAATAAAATGAAAAAAACTCGCGTAGAGATGGAATCACGATATCTGTTTGGCTGATGGTTTCTATGACTGATAAACCGGCTGATACTATTTTGTTGTGAGAGAAAAACACCATAACATGCTGATAAGCCGGCCGGATAAGTTCGAGCAAACATGGACGTTTGCTGCACCTGCAGGACGATCCAGAGGGCCCACGTTTTGTTGGCGAGGATCATGAAGAACGTTCCTTTCACCCACGTCATCCTGCTGCTCGGATGATGACGATTGTTGTTCCATGCGTGCGCGACAGCGAAGGCGCGGTGGCGATTCAGGGGCTCAGCGCCGGCCCCGCGTACAAGTGCGCACATGGGATTCTGAACTTTCCACATATACAAGTATCATATCGAGTCTTTGTAGAAGTCATATTATATATACCATTCTAAGACGGGTGCAGTGTACTCTGAACATTCGAGGAATCGTGGAAGTTGTGTGGTAATATACACCGCTCTGTCTTTGCATTTTATTATACTACTGCATAAATATAAATATATGATACTCCCACTTACAGTTTAAAGAAGGAAACAAGACCGTTTTGCTGCGTAGATCTCTAGAAGCGGTGTTAGCTAGGCTCCAATAGAAAAAGCTCACATAAGATTCATTTTTGCAGTGCACAGTTGCGAAGATTCGTAATTGACCATCTATCCCAACTTGCCAACTTGGCATTTAGCTGATCAATGTGATAATTCACAATTTGGACGGCCAGAATGTGAACTTACACGGTAATTAATCACTATATATATGGCAGGAGTTATCATCACACCAACTAACTGATCAGTGTGTATCACACTATAAAAGAGCAAGTTTTTTGAGGGGGACTTTTCCTCTATAATAACCATTCGATCTAGGTGCCATGCTATTTGAGCCCTCCGCCATCCAAGATCTTACTTGTCAGACTCCTCCTAAGCCAAGATTCCTCCTAAACACCAATACCTTACCTTGATAATCCTGGTGCGCGCGTTTCCTTTGATGTGGCATATGACGGGACTAG
Organism: Hyparrhenia diplandra; assembly: GCA_015847255.1. NCBI lineage: Eukaryota > Viridiplantae > Streptophyta > Magnoliopsida > Poales > Poaceae > Hyparrhenia > Hyparrhenia diplandra. The sequence goes on along the minus strand of JADLZK010010757.1, from coordinate 226,644 downwards.
GACTCTAGAGTGTACGTGGGGTAGAGGGTAAATAAAAGGACAGAAAGATGACGTGTAGTAATAATTATCATAATCCCTAAGGCCATGTTTGGTTTGTAGGGAGACTTTTTTTTTAGTTGGGACTAAAAAAAAATAGGAGTTGCTATAACACAGTCGTCTGAAAAAAAGGTAGATTTTCAGTCGACAAGCAGGGCCCTTGGATGTGCATCCAACGGCTAGGTCTGCTGACTGTGTTCTTTCTGTCAATTTCTGTTGTGCATCCAACCCGCGAATCCAACACAGCAAGCTACCGGGCCCGCAAAACATTAATGGGCGCAAGCTCCGAAACCCGGTAACTCAAGTTTGTGCTCATTTGGGCCACAATCCAGCTATAAGCCCAACAAGCATACATAAAACCATAAATTTTGGGCCACAATGAAGCTATAAGCCCAGTAATAAGCATACATAAATTTGATTATGGATCCTAGTATGTTGAGATCTGCTCTCGTTCTCCTTTCCTTCTCCTATCTTTCTCTAGTGCAGAAGATGGCAACTCATCCATTGCTGTTGCTGCTGCCCCATCTGCTCCAAAGAACATCATAAATTTGATTATGGATCCTAGTATGTTGAGATCTGCTCTCGTTCTCCTTTCCTTCTCCTATCTTTCTCTAGTGCAGAAGATGGCAACTCATCCATTGCTGTTGCTGCTGCCCCATCTGCTCCAAAGAACATAGTTACAGACAATTAGTCACATGCTGACACGCATGGGCATAAGGAAAACAAACGAGAAACATGAAGTGTCCAGTGCGGCTACAAGTTCCTCTACAGAAAATGAAACTGAGAAGTGTAATGCAGGTACAGCAAAACAGTTTCTGCATGAGGTTCAGGTTTAGATGGGGCTAGTGTATAGTAAGTATGGCCAATGGACCCACGGTTGTTTCCTTTCTTCAGTACAACATATATAAGCTGACACAATCACAGAAGACAAGTGACAACGTATTCCAAAATTTGTCCTACAACTTGGGTGGAAACATACAACAAGCAAAAGAAATCAATGCAAGTTTCCAAAATTTAGACTACTGAGTCTAGCTAACTGAAAACTAGAAGGGCATGTTCCAATTGGATGCTAGTTTAGCACATTTCTAGATTTTAGTGTTTTTGGAAACCCAAAGTTGTGGAGCGCTATAGCAGATGGGAGCAACTTCAGATAACCAGACAAGGGATATCAGTTTAGTTAGATCTGATAAACAAAGGCCATACAACAAACAAAATAGTAGGAAAGTTATAGTTAAAGACCAGATATTACACATGAGAAATACAATAATTGCAGTAATTTAGGTGTGCAATTTACTACTAACAAATGTGCAATCAAGAAGTACTAAAAAAGTACTAGGATTATAGAAGCTGTCAATGTACTCAAAAACAAGTACATTGAGTCTACCCTATCATAGATCTCAGAATGCAATTCAGAGTACCACAGACTATTGGTGTACCCAACCACAGAGCACAAATCACAGATTAGACTATTGGTGTACCCAACCACGGATAAAAGTTTGAGCTATTAGATCATGCCTCTGCTAATAAAAGGTCAAGCTTCAACAAAAAAAGTTTGCATCATGGAAAGAGTAAACCCAATAAAAGGTACCTTTAGGTCTTGCACCAAAATAAGAGCTGCCCTGTCACAAGTCACCTCTACAGCTCGTAGCCATCTAAATATTTGCTCTTCCAGGAAGCCAGCAACCATTCCAAAACCTGAAGAAAGTGCACGTACTTACCATGAGATGCGGTTCAAATGAGGTGTATTTTAGGTACATAACCCACCCTTCTAATAAAATTTTAAGTGGTTCGATGGTCTACCAGGGGTAGTATATGCTCCCATTGTGAGTTTATTGGCGAAAGTGAGCCATACACCATGATTGCACTTCAGGTGACCCAGCTCATGAGCCAAAACAGCCTAATGGAAACAAAGTCTATATGATGAGTAACCGATGCATTCAGACACTAGGTAAGCAAATAATATTCTTATTTTGATTGTTCATCTAGGCAATACCAGCTGAAGACTTTGTTTAAACACAACACTACCTGCAATTCCTTTGGAGTAAGCAGCTCCACAAGGCTTGTGTGAACGACAATGAATGATTTTTTGCCATTGATTGCTAAGGTGTAAGCATTTAGAACAGGATTCTACCTTATGTACAAGTCAGGAGCATCTATGTTCAAGAGCGTTGCAGCCTCAGCCAGCAGTTGGTGAAGATCTGGAAGCTGAAGAGAGAACAAATCATTAGCTCCCTGAATTACATGTGGTGATAGACAAAACAAAAACCATAAGGCCTGGACAGAAGAGAGCAACACACTATGCACTACACTTAGGCATATCATGTCATGCTTCATGTCTAATTTGTTTTGCAAACAAAAAAGAATTTGCTACATTGAATTTAAAGAACTGCAGTTTGATGCCCACATGTACATGAATGCGGTCCTCAACATATATATATGCACTGGTATGATCAAGTTCACTACTAACAAATGTTATTACTGCTATGAAATGGAGTTTATATTTGAGTTTACAAATAGAAGTTCACTAGTAAAGTCTCATTGCATACTTGTGAACACGCCACTAGTATGCACTAAACTGTATTTCAACACTAGTGAAACAATAAGGACATATTTTGTTGTCTGACAAATCACAAACAACAAATTTTAACATGTTTTAGCACAGAGCACAAGAGGCAAATTTTTTCTATGAAACGACAGGGGACAAATAATAGGTGCAGGATAAATAATAGGTGCGTGTTGGAACAAATCACAAGGATAAGGATAATTTTTTTTTCTAGGGAAGGACAGGGATAAAAACTTGGTGTGATCAAAATTAATAGAGGAAAAGATGTGTTAGCACAAATCACATAGACAATTTTTTCTATGCAAAGACAAGAACAAAAACTTGGTGCGGGCAAGCACAAATCACAATTAACAAAAAGGTGTTCTAGTGCAAATCACAAGAGACAAAAATGAAAAATATTACAAATTACAGAAAGATAATGATAAAATTGCACTTGTCAACTAGTGCAATTTCTATTATTGACAAACGGAATAACCAATGCCAGAGCACCAAGTCATCAAATCAAACCAAAAATGATTTGTCATATCGAAACAGGTTAAGTGCACCCGCTCGTTCACCGCTTGCTCCCCGCCACCAGCTGCCACCCCGCCGCGGGCGCTAGGGTTCGGGGTTCCGCGGAGCTCCGGCCCCCCTAGCTAGGCCCGAGCTCCGTCGAACCCTAAGCGCCCGCGGCCCACCCTCTTCCACCATAGAGGAAACAGAGATTTCTATAGGAAGGACAACTTACAGAGAGGAGGGGCCACCGGAGCCGTCATCGCCGTCGCCACCACTGAGTCGTGCTTGCCGGGTAGGGGGCGGGCGTCCGCCTAGAAGGAGAAATGACAATTTCTATTTGCAAAAATAGAACATATAAGGTATAGTCATATAGCCATACATGCAAATCAAAACAAATGCCAAGACTTACCCCCCGACGAACAACTACAACCACTTTAGCCCCTTCATTTGCTTCTGGACAAAATCCTTGTTCCAAAGAATCAACAAAACAATAAACAAAGATGTGGTGTGTGTTGTCACAAATCACAAGAAACAAGCATTGTGCAACAAGAACTCACACAAAAAGTTTATCTATAGTTGTTAGGTGCTTCTAGGGCAGGGAGAGATAGAGAGATAGATAATGGTTGGATGGGTGCTTGGGGAATAAGAGAAACAGACACGATCAAGGTCCAGGCAATGGCAAAAGTCACAAAGAACAGAAATACAATGACAAATGAGGTCTAAAGCGGCCTGTTCATCATCAAAAAGTTGGTCAAGTCTCAACTACAAGTGGAACCATACTTTGGGAAGCGTACTCACTCACTAATACATAGGTGTAATGTACAAATATGATTTTCAAAAATTGCAAAAAAAAAATATGAAAATTGCACATTTAAAATAGTACAAATAGTACTTATTGTTAATGCAATTTAAATGTAAATGTATACAAATACAAAATCCGGCTCATGCATGTGGAGAAAATCACCGGCTACTCAAAATGACTACCATTTCACTACAACTCAACCCGGATAAGCAAGGACTGTTGGAAGGGAGAGGGCATGCTACTCACACTCCATAAGTGCAAAAGGGTGTTTAGTGTTGTAGTGAAAGAATCGAAATATTCTTAGTGATGTAGTAAGGCTATTCCAAGCTATATGAATCACAATCTATCGACCATATTAGGTGTATCATCAAAACATGAAAAGTAAGACTGTTCCAAGGATGGTATGGTTACTTGGCAGCTTAAACTTATACAACTCTACACCATTGCATAGGGCTCATCCGAGGAGGCAGATGTTTTGGAGGAGCCACCTCCTACAAAATGTTGAGCCCTACCAAATATGTCCTAATAACTGATGTTTCTATTAAAAGGTGTGCCACAGAAATATGTCAAATATTTCTTGATGCTCTTAAAATGAATATGTTCTAAACGAGGCGCCATAGCGTCAAATAGTCCCTTTAGCAAGTTTAGTCATTCAGTTGAAACTCTTTCTGAAACTGCCGTAGGATATTGCACATGTCAAACACCATGATTACAGTAACTGAAATGTGCAATTTACTACTAATAAACATGCAATCAAGAAATGTCTACTAACCAGTAGGATCAAAATCAGGAGCTGCAATTTGAGTCAAATGATATTCTTTTGAATGACAGGGAATAGTTTTTGGGTCTAAAACATGCAAATCAGGAAAACAAACACTTTGGACATTCTTTCACACCGTAATTTCACTTTTTATTGGACTAAAAGCAAATAGAAAAAATGGTGTGAATTAGTGATGAGGCGTTCATATAATAAAATAAACATGCATGAGGAGGGCTCGTCCACAAGGATCTATGCATATAGGGAGAGAAAGTTAACTGGCAGTAAAGCTGCAAGTGTTCCAAGTGATAGGTAATCAATGGTACTTACTGATGTATTGTTTTGATTCTTGGCAGACCTAGCCACCAGTATGAACTTTTGATATGCTGATACTTCAATACCTACACAAACCAATAAATGCATAAGCAACAGTCAGGGATTATGTAGGAAACCGACAAAGAATTCGGTTCAATCATGACCAACAAGAACAAAGATATATATATGTCATCATGGACAGAGGGAAAAAAAAAAAAAAAAAAACGTCTAGAGTTCGATGAGGCATAATTGTCCATGTAGATAGACCTTTGCAAAGGTGTCATGCTACTATGTTTGCAGGATCTTTCAGATTTTGGAAGGCCATATAGTGAGTGACCATTCTTATTTATTCGATTAGAGTCTGCATTAGCTACATAAACCCAGTGAAAAAAAAAACAAATTCTACTCAGTTGAAGACATACTCAGACAAAAAAGCAATGCTGAATATGCTGAGCACACTACCTATCAAATTAATAATTGAGCTGCGTGGACATTGACAAGTGCTCCGCAGCGTGTCTCATGGCACTGATGATGGGCATCACATGCTCCTCCAATGTACTTGGAAGTTGGAGCGAGCAGCTAGGAATAGCATTTTCACATTCATCACTCTCCTTCCAATAAGTAAGTTATTTGCATACAAGTGGCAAAATTAATACATTATCTGAAATGATCGCCCATCCCATGAAGATACAAATATAAACAAAATGATAAAAGGGGACCAAAACAGCTTGGCACAATAGTTGAATAGCAATCCCCATTTACTCGTGCCCGTTAACATGTATAGATGCACTCACAAAAAGAAAACAATAGTTTAGATGTACCCTAATGCATTCAGGACAGATTAACTAACTAATCCTCCTTCCCAGAATTCTGAACACACATGTTACATTTCTCAGTTTCATCTTTGACATTTACAGGAAAAAAAACTAAGCACGAATCTAATTTGCATCTCACCCTGCTGGAAGCCACAAATCCATGTAGGGTTCCTGCTGCCACTTCATTAGTACTACTACTCCTGGAAATGCAGGTGCAACATGGAGTTCAGACAGTGACAAGTGAGTGACATACAGATCCATATTTCCCTCCAAAGACCCTCCAAATGTCATCTCCATCCTCGTCACTTCTACAGAATAACAGAGCTTGTCAACACAATAAAATTGGGGATGATAAAATTGAATAGATCGAGAGATACTTAGCGAAAACGGACAGACCCGAACGCCATTCCGACTAATCCCCCACCAGACAAGGAAAATCCCCATGCAATCTTGCTTCTTTGTTGTCTGCTACATAGAACTTGTGGGCTGCATCAAACCACATTTGATCTGAGTAAGCACTTGTAAAAACTTTTCAAGCCTTCACATAAGCACACTCAAAGAGGTCAGTCCTTCAGCTAAATTTAGAAAACTGAATGACACATATTTAGTTTTCTCCTACAGCTATACAACATATTCAATTTTCTAAAAAAAAAGTAGATCAGATCGATACACACATTCAGTTTCATCCTATACCTATACAACATTCAGTTTTCTACACTAGCAAAACTTGACAAATAGCAGAGTCAAGAGGACAACAAAAAGGGCTGTCAAACTGGACTGACGCACAGAAACAACATGCCGCTATCGTTGTACATTTAATTAGCTATTTAGAAAACTACTGATTATTCTCATTACACAGATATAGCTATCCGAACCAACGGAAATTCTGAATCTATCGTTGTATATTTAATTAGCTACTGAATCTATCGCTGTTCATTTAGCAACATTTACAGATCCACAAATTCAAACATACCAAGAACAACCATAACAATCTCTGAATTGCCACCACATCAACCATATATATTTAGAAAACTACTGATTAGACATTTCAAGAAACAACATGCAACAACATGCAACCTCGGAGGAGTTCCTACACCCCACAACAAGTAGACATGAGATCGACTGAAGGAGCCAAAAATAGATAAAAAAAAAAAACTAGAATATGGTGGCACAAAAAATGCCTGGCGGCTCAGCCCCATCCCCACAAATAAAATGGCTATGGACTAGAATTTACACAATTATCGAGATAACAGCTAACATACAGGGTGACACTGCACTGCAACTTAATGAAATAAATGGCAAACATAGACTGTCAGCAGCTTTGGCACTAAACATAGACTACTGGAACATACTGCTTCCATACAACGATTGTTGAATGTTTAATGTGTTAATTGAATTTGGAGGAATGCTAAATGGAGCCCATGTTCACTGAGCATCGGTCAAATGGAAAAGGTAGATTCATGTGGTGAATGCTATATTTGCATGTTCAGATGTTCAGGGAACAAAACCAAGTGGACAACCATTTCCTGCATGGTTACATGTAAGCTAAAACTTATTGTGCTTAGGGTAGATTGATTCAGATTTGTGGCTTCATATGAGTGCTCAGACACTTTATATACAGAGGAATGAAACACATATTTTTGAGTAAAATACTTTACAATCATTAATCACTGGAAAATTAGCTATCATTACCTGTCTTTTTGATCTAAAACCATCACTCTGCCTCTGCAAGTGCAAGGCGCAGGTCACAGTTAAATGACAGCATAAAGTTATAGTTGAAGTGACAACCATAAACTTTGTAATGTGAAGAGAGAAACAAGCAGCCAAAGGTGGTGAGACAAAACTTGGTCATCTCCTCAAGTATTTTATCATGGCTAACCGAATACAAAATTAAGTTCTAGTTTCAGTCCACACAAGCATGAAAAATATACAATTACAGACAATTGTTGGCAATTCTTGCCAAGTCTGAAAAACTAATGCAAGCAAATACCAATTCTTGCCTTTTTATGTATATTTAAGGAATAGATAATTCTTCAGTTGCCAAGTCCGAAACTAATGCAAACAAATGCCAATTCTTGCCTTTTTTATGTATATTTAAGGAACAGATAATTCTTGATTGCCAAGTCCGAAAGACTAAAACTAATGCAAATAAATGCCATTTCTTGCCTTTTTTTTATGTATATTTAAGGAATAGATAATTCTTGAGAGACAGTACAAAGAAAGCAGGGCCGGCAGTTTTGTATTCCTAGGATAAGAGCGGAAGTGCGGGGAGGAACATACATGCAAATTGAGCAGGATCTCGGACCCAAAGAGGTGGTTGATAGCTGCAAGGTCATAGACACAAACAACAACCAACTTCGCTCCCATAAGCCCTGCGCAGAAGTGCGAGCATTAAAACTAAGACTGAAAGAACAAAAATCCTGAATAGACATAGCTAAAAATTAGCCTATTTAATTTGTTTGCTATCTGAATGGTTATAACGAAGCTACATATGAAGACAATACATATTACTACAATAGCAAACATGCATGATTTTTTAGCTTAATATAGCTACCGAGATAGCAAGCAACACAAAGTCACAAATGCATTGTTCACTGATCTAGCTTGCCTGAATTAGGTTCGGACCAAAAATTTAAAGAACCGCTGTCAACTGTGTGTAGACAAATTAAGGGAATTAATTGATTTGTCATCCACACACTTGAGCCTCCTCCAGCTCCAAACGAAACACAAATACACAATTTAGATGGTCATTGAGTCCAAAGCTAAAAAATCTTCGACAAAAGTTTCACTAATTTTTTTTTTCAGATGAACTCACTATCTCCTTACTCCCATTTCTTCCTATCTGAAATCACAACTGCATACGAGATCTACCTAAAGCGCCAAAAAATAGAACAAAAAAAACTGGCGCAAAAAAAATGCATGTTGCATCTATCCGTGGCGCCGGCTGCCGCATCCACACAAATCACTGTCAAAAATAGCCATGGCAGCCAAGCACATGCACAGCGCTGCAGCTCACGGCCAGCTAGTACATGCACAGAGATGTAGATGACCCTCGCCTACGCACCGCCCACCAACAAGCATCCCCAACCAGATCCGATAGACAGAGATGACATACTTGCCCCATGACCCAAGCACATGAGGAATCCATCCACTGACAGCATCCCCAATCCATATGCAACGGATCCACCATTTCGGCCAAACCTCAAACTCAAAGACAAATCCCCACCCAAATCAAACAACTACCAAACCAGCAAGGGAGGTACAACTACCAATCAAACCAGATCGAGCCAATCGAACCAGATCTCCATACAAAAAAACAATGCACAGAAGGCAGCCACCTGACAATATCTACAGATTTCGTAGCAAGGGGAGTCCCAAGTCGACGAGGGAGGACCTCCGGCGGGCCTGGACGGAGAGGAGCACGAAGAGGAGCAGAGGAATCGCCGGTCGCCCCCTCCGAGGAGCACGCACAGGGAGAGCGGAGAGAGGAAATGCCAGTGTCTTCTGGAAGCGGGGAGGAGAATGCGAATAGTGTCCAAATTGGATTGGCATCCAAGGCCAAATAGCGGTAGCGGGCGCGAACAGACCGAACCCGACAATGGCAAACGAACCCACACCCACGTTGCCTCGGCTCGCGCTAGCGTCGCCTGCGCGTGTGACGCGTGTCGACTGAACATGACGGACAGAGTTCAGACGACACAAAGATAGGAAAGATGACAAATAATACGGTAGAAAGACTAAATCATTAGCTTCAATGAGATTTAAACTCCATGAATATCAATTTCCTACTTCTTAATGCATATATTAGGAAAGACGGCAATGAGATTAGTAGTGTTCAGGAGCTTAATTATGATAAAAATATGTGTCTGTAGATGTGAGCAAATAACCGTAACCAGTTAGCAATATTTCGAAGATTGGATGATAATAATTAAAAAGAAAATAAGTCACACTTTTATGTGGTCATAACATCGATAATATTGTGACTCAAAAAAAAACATCGATAATATGGGTATAAATTTACAATATCTTACTAAGTATGTATGTGTCCAGTTAAAATGTTATCTTGATAGATTTTCTCTCTCATTGTAAGGCACAAAAATATTTACCCAAATATATCATAATTATAATTTTCATAATACACACGTCTTGGTAGAGTAAAATATCGAGCTTCAGCCCTTATTAGGATTGCACTGGTACATATGTATAGGTTCGAGACACATTTATTTAGATTAAATAAGACAATGGACTACTTAATATCTCAACTCTGGTGTAATTAGTTGCATCATTGGCTCAGTTGAATTCTAACAAAATCAAAACCATATCGATAACTTAGTGATGGAAAAATTATCGGAGTGTAAGTTGTCCTGAGTTTTTTTTTTTCCTTTTCCAGTTGCCGGTCCATGGGTTTCATCCTTCCACGTGTCGCTATAGTATTTGTTTGCGTGTCGCTGGAAGTATTTGTTTGTGTGCCTCTCGTGTTTGTACGTGGTTACAGTACATTCATTCAAAGAAGTAAAAGACAGCGCAAGGGGTCTTTTTGAAAGACCACCACCACTCGGAACCCTTATTACTACAACTAGAAAATAGAGGTTCCGAGTAGTACATGAGAGTAGTTCCTCTTGTATATCTTAGGCCCTGTTTGGTTTAGGGACTTTTTAGTTTCGAGATTAAAAAAGTCTCTCTTTTTTTTTTAGTCCCTAAACAACCAAACAGGAGGGACTTTTGGGACTAAAATTGGTATTTGGGACTAAAATAAAAAGTTTGGGACTAAAATAAAAAAGACCCTGTGAGAGAGTCTTTTTGGGACTTTTTTCTGGTACCCGCACTCATCTCGCCGGTCGTCTCGCGCCCTCACTCGACCCAGCGCTGCTCACTTTGCGGCGAGCGAATGAACCTACGCCCGCGCCACCCCACCCCGGGCGCTAGGCCGCCGCCCGCAAATACGTCCCTCCTGTTCAAACAAATACTATAGCGACACGTGGAAGGCGTCTCCACCCATCTTCCTCCTCCCCGCCCGCAAAAGGTCGGGCGCCGCCCAGCCCAACTTTCGTGGAGGACGGCTCCATCACCGCCGCCCGTCGCCATATGGGCGGATTTTGTTAGAATTCAACTGAGCCAATGGTGCCCACGGAGGCCATATCCGTTGAGATGGTGGCGTCCATTGTGGATTTAATCCAAGAAAGCGACGCTGAGGCGCTATACATATGTACCAGGCGGGATCCCGGATAAGGGCTGAAGCTCGATATTTTACTCTACCAAGACGTGTGATCCGATGAAAATTATAATTATGATATATTTGGCCGGGCGGACTTGTGCCATCCGAGAGAGAGAAAATCTATCAAGACGCCGGCAACGCCGCCGGAAAAACGGGCCGGATTGGGAGCCGCGGCGCCCATATTATGGACCTCGGGCGCCGACGCCGAGGCCCCCGACGGCATGGCCGCATGCCGAGCTGGTCCGGAGGTGCTTTTAATTATTACGCCCAAGGGCAACCCGGCGGCGTTCCTGGTTAGGGGCTGGAGGCGGCGTGGGTGGTGGAGGACCCATGAGCGAAGTTCGAGGCATGCTGGAGTACGCCTGAACAGCCTGCCGAGAACATGGACGCCGAGCCGTGCAGAATTTGGAGCAGGAAATTGCAATTTTAGTCCCTTCTCTCGCCCTTGATCCAAACATTTAGGGACTAAATTTTTTTCATCTTTCCTATCTTTGTGTCGTCCCGAACTCGTCCGTCATGTTTAGTCGACACGCCACACGCGCAGCGACGCTAGCGCGAGCCGAGGCAACGGGGTGTGGGTTCGTTTGCCATTGTCGGGTTCGGTCTGTTCGCGCCCGCTACCGCTATTTGGCCTTGGATGCCAATCCAATTTGGACACTATTCGCATTCTCCTCCCCGCTTCCGAAGACACCGGCATTTCCCTCTCCGCTCTCCCTGTGCGTGCTCCTCGGAGGGGGCGACCGGCGATTCCTCTGCTCCTCTTCGTGCTCCTCTCCGTCCAGGCCCGCCGGAGGTCCTCCCTCGTCGATTTGGGACTCCCCTTGCTACGAAATCTGTAGATATTGTCAGGTGGCTGCCTTCATTGCATTGTTTTTTGTATGGAGATCTGGTTCGATTGGCTCGATCTGGTTTGATTGGTAGTTGTACCTCCCTTGCTGGTTTGGTAGTTGTTTGATTTGGGTGGGGATTTGTCTTTGAGTTTGAGGTTTGGCGAAATGGTGGATCCGTTGCATATGGATTGGGGATGCTGTCAGTGGATGGATTCCTCATGTGCTTGGGTCATGGGAGCAGTATGTCATCTCAGTCTATCTGGATCTGGTTGGGGGATGCTTGTTGGTGGGCGGTGCGTAGGCGAGGGTCATCTGCATCTCTGTGCATGTACTAGCTGGCCGTGAGCTGCAGCGCTGTGCATGTGCTTGGCGCCCATGGCTATTTTTGACAGTGATTTGTGTGGATGCGGCAGCCGGCGCCACGGATAGATGCAACATGCATTTTTTTTTGCGCCAGTTTTTTGTTCTATTTTTTGGCGCTTTAGGTAGATCTCGTATGCAGTTGTGATTTCAGATAGGAAGAAATGGGAGTAAGGAGATAGTGAGTTCATCTGAAAAAAAAATTAGTGAAACTTTGTCGAAGATTTTTTAGCTTTGGACTCAATGACCATCTAAATTGTGTATTTGTGTTTCTGTTTGGAGCTGGAGGAGGCTCAAGTGTGTGGATGACAAATCAATTAATTCCCTTAATTCTGTCTACACAGTTGACAGTTCTTTAAATTTTTGGTCTGAACCTAATTCAGGCAAGCTAGATCAGTGAACAATGCATTTGTGACTTTGTGTTGCTTGCTATCTGGTAGCTATATTAAGCTAAAAATCATGCATGTTTGCTATTGTAGTAATATGTATTGTCTTCATATGTAGCTTCGTTATAACCATTCAGATAGCAGCAAATTAAATAGGCTAATTTTTAGCTATGTCTATTCAGGATTTTGTTCTTTCAGTCTTAGTTTTAATGCTCTGCACTTCTGCAGGGCTTATGGGAGCGAGTTGGTTGTTGTTTGTGTCTATGACCTTGCAGCTATCAACTACTGGGTCCAGAGATCCTGCTCAATTTGCATGTATGTTCCTCCTGCACTTCCGCTCTTATCCTAGGAATACAAAACTGTCGGCCCTGCTTTCTTTGTACTCTGTCTCTCAAGAATTATCTATTCCTTAAATATACATAAAAAAAAGGCAAGAAATGGCATTTATTTGCATTAGTTTTAGTCTTTCGGACTTGGCAAATCAAGAATTATCTGTTCCTTAAATATACATAAAAAGGCAAGAATTGGCATTTGTTTGCATTAGTTTCGGACTTGGCAAGTGAAGAATTATCTATTCCTTAAATATACATAAAAAGGCAAGAATTGGCATTTGCTTGCATTAGTTTCAGACTTGGCAAGAATTGCCAACAATTGTCTGTAATTGTATATTTTTCATGCTTGTGTGGACTGAAACTAGAACTTAATTTTGTATTCCGTTAGCCATGATAAAATACTTGAGGAGATGACCAAGTTTTGTCTCACCACCTTTGGCTGCTTGTTTTTCTCTCTTCACATTACAAAGTTTATGGTTGTCACTTCAACTATAACTTTATGCTGTCATTTAACTGTGATCTGCGCCTTGCACTTGCAGAGGCAGAGTGATGGTTTTAGATCAAAAAAGACAGTAATGATAGCTAATTTTCTAGTGATTAATGATTGTAAAGTATTTTACTCAAAAATATGTGTTTCATTCCTCTGTATATAAAGTGTCCGAGCACTCATATGAAGACACAAATCTGAATCAATCTACCCTAAGCACAATAAGTTTTAGCTTACATGTAACCATGCAGGAAATGGTTGTCCACTTGGTTTTGTTCCCCTGAACATCTGAACATGCAAATATAGCATTCACCACATGAATCTACCTTTTCCATTTGACCGATGCTCAGTGAACATGGGCTCCATTTAGCATTCCTCCAAATTCAATTAACACATTAAACATTCAACAATCGTTGTATGGAAGCAGTATGTTCCAAAGTAGTCTATGTTTAGTGCCAAAGCTGCTGACAGTCTATGTTTGCCATTTATTTCATTAAGTTGCAGTGCAGTGTCACCCTGTATGTTAGCTGTTATCTCTGATAATTGTGTAAATTCTAGTCCATAGCCATTTTATTTGTGGGGATGGGGCTGAGCCGCCAGGCATTTTTTGTGCCACCATATTCTAGTTTTTTTTTTATCTATTTTTGGCTCCTTCAGTCGATCTCATGTCTACTTGTTGTGGGGTGTAGGAACTCCTCCGAGGTTGCATGTTGTTGCATGTTGTTTCTTGAAATGTCTAATCAGTAGTTTTCTAAATATATATGGTTGATGTGGTGGCAATTCAGAGATTGTTATGGTTGTTCTTGGTATGTTTGAATTTGTGGATCTGTAAATGTTGCTAAATGAACAGCGATAGATTCAGTAGCTAATTAAATATACAACGATAGATTCAGAATTTCCGTTGGTTCGGATAGCTATATCTGTGTAATGAGAATAATCAGTAGTTTTCTAAATAGCTAATTAAATGTACAACGATAGCGGCATGTTGTTTCTGTGCGTCAGTCCAGTTTGACAGCCCCTTTGTTGTCCTCTTGACTCTGCTATTTGTCAAGTTTTGCTAGTGTAGAAAACTGAATGTTGTATAGGTATAGGATGAAACTGAATGTGTGTATCGATCTGATCTACTTTTTTTTTTTTAGAAAATTGAATATGTTGTATAGCTGTAGGAGAAAACTAAATATGTGTCATTCAGTTTTCTAAATTTAGCTGAAGGACTGACCTCTTCGAGTGTGCTTATGTGAAGGCTTGAAAAGTTTTTACTAGTGCTTACTCAGATCAAATGTGGTTTGATGCAGCCCACAAGTTCTATGTAGCAGACAACAAAGAAGCAAGATTGCATGGGGATTTTCCTTGTCTGGTGGGGGATTAGTCGGAATGGCGTTCGGTCTGTCCGTTTCGCTAAGTATCTCTCGATCTATTCAATTTTATCATCCCCAATTTTATTGTGTTGACAAGCTCTGTTATTCTGTAGAAGTGACGAGGATGGAGATGACATTTGGAGGGTCTTTGGAGGGAAATGGATCTGTATGTCACTCACTTGTCACTGTCTGAACTCCATGTTGCACCTGCATTTCCAGGAGTAGTAGTACTAATGAAGTGGCAGCAGGAACCCTACATGGATTTGTGGCTTCCAGCAGGGTGAGATGCAAATTAGATTCGTGCTTAGTTTTTTTTTCCTGTAAATGTCAAAGATGAAACTGAGAAATGTAACATGTGTGTTCAGAATTCTGGGAAGGAGGATTAGTTAGTTAATCTGTCCTGAATGCATTAGGGTACATCTAAACTATTGTTTTCTTTTTTTGTGAGTGCATCTATACATGTTAACGGGCACGAGTAAATGGGGATTGCTATTCAACTATTGTGCCAAGCTGTTTTGGTCCCCTTTTTATCATTTTGTTTATATTTGTATCTTCATGGGATGGGCGATCATTTCAGATAATGTATTAATTTTGCCACTTGTATGCAAATAACTTACTTATTGGAAGGAGAGTGATGAATGTGAAAATGCTATTCCTAGCTGCTCGCTCCAACTTCCAAGTACATTGGAGGAGCATGTGATGCCCATCATCAAGCAAAGCCATGAGACACGCCTGCGAGCACTTGTCAATGTCCACGCAGCTCAATTATTAATTTGATAGGTAGTGTGCTCAGCATATTCAGCATTGCTTTTTGTCCGAGTATGTCTTCAACTGAGTAGAATTTGTTTTTTTTTTTCACCGGGTTTATGTAGCTAATGCGGACTCTAATCGAATAAATAAGAATGGTCACTCACTATATGGCCTTCCAAAATCTGAAAGATCCTGCAAACATAGTAGCATGACACCTTTGCAAAGGTCTATCTACATGGACAATTATGCCTCATCGAACTCTAGACGTTTTTTTTTTTGTTTTTCCCTCTGTCCATGACGGACATATATATCTCTTTGTTCTTGTTGGTCATGATTGAACCGAATTCTTTGTCGGTTTCCTACATAATCCCTGACTGTTGCTTATGCATTTATTGGTTTGTGTAGGTATTGAAGTATCAAAGATATCAAAAGTTCATACTTGGGTGGCTAGGTCTGCCAAGAATCAAAACAATACATCAAGTAAGTACCATTGATTACCTATCACTTGGAACACTTGCAGCTTTTACTTGCCAGCTTAACTTTCTCTCCCTATACGCATAGATCCTTGTGGACGAGCCCTCCTCATGCATGTTTATTTTATTATATGAACGCCTCATCACTAATTCACACCATTTTTTCTATTTGCTTTTAGTCCAATAAAAAGTGAAATTACGGTGTGAAAGAATGTCCAAAGTGTTTGTTTTCCTGATTTGCATGTTTTAGACCCAAAAACTATTCCCCTGTCATTCAAAAAAGAATATCATTTGACTCAAATTGCAGCTCCCGATTTTGATCCTACTGGGTTAGTAGACATTTCTTGATTGCATGTTTATTAGTAGTAAATTGCACATTTCAGTTACTGTAATCATGGTGTTTGACATGTGCAATATCCTACTACGCGATTTTTCGAAAGAGTTTCAACTGAATGACTAAACTTGCTAAAGGGACTATTTGACGCTATGGCGCCTCGTTTAGAACATATTCATTTTAAGAGCATCAAGAAATATTTGACATATTTCTGTGGCACACCTTTTAATAGAAACATCGCTTATTAGGACATATTTGGTAGGGCTCAACATTTTGTAGGAGGTGGCTCCTCCAAAACATCTCTGCCTCCTCCAGATGAGCCCTATGCAATGGTGTAGAGTTGTATAAGTTTAAGCTGCCAAGTAACCATACCATCCTTGGAACAGTCTTACTTTTCATGTTTTGATGATACACCTAATATGGTCAGATAGATTGTGATTCATATAGCTTGGAATAGCCTTACTACATCACTAAGAATATTCTGATTCTTTCACTACAACACTAAACACCCTTTTGCACTTATGGAGTGTGAGTAGCATGCCCTCTCCCTTCCAACAGTCCTTGCTTATCCAGGTTGAGTTGTAGTGAAATGGTAGTCATTTTGAGTAGCCGGTGATTTTCTCCACATGCATGAGCCGGATTTTGTATTTGTATACATTTACATTTAAATTGCATTAACAATAAGTACTATTTGTACTATTTTAAATGTGCAATTTTCATATTTTTCTTTTGCAATTTTTGAAAATCATATTTGTACATTACACCTACTGTATTAGTGAGTACGCTTCCCTGCAGTATGGTTCCACTTGTAGTTGAGACTTGACCAACTTTTGATGATGAACAGGCCGCTTTAGACCACATTTGTCATTGTATTTCTGTTCTTTGTGACTTTTGCCATTGCCTGGACCTTGATCAGTGTCTGTTTCTCTTATTCCCCAAGCACCCATCCAACCATTATCTATCTCTCTATCTCTCTCCCTGCCCTAGAAGCACCTAACAACTATAGATAAACTTTTTGTGTGAGTTCTTGTTGCACAATGCTTGTTTCTTGTGATTTGTGACAACACACACCACATCTTTGTTTATTGTTTTGTTGATTCTTTGGAACAAGGATTTTGTCCAGAAGCAAATGAAGGGGCTAAAGTGGTTGTAGTTGTTCGTCGGGGTAAGTCTTGGCATTTGTTTACTGATTTGCATGTATGGCTATATGACTATACCTTATATGTTCTATTTTTGCAAATAGAAATTGTCATTTCTCCTTCTAGGCGGACGCCCGCCCCTACTCCGGCGCACGACTCCAGTGGTGGCGACGACGATGACGGCTCCGGTGGCCCCTCCTCTCTGTAAGTTGTCCTTCCTATAGAAATCTCTGTTTCCTCTATGGTGGAAGAGGGTGGTCGCCCACGGGCGCCCTAGACTCGCTAGGGCCGGCCCCTAGCTCGCCGAACCCTAGCGCCCCGGGGGGGGTGGCAGCTGGTGGCGGGGAGCAAGCGGTGAACGAGCGGGTGCACTTAACCTTTGTTTCGATATGACAAATCATTTTTGGTTTGATTTGATGACTTGGTGCTCGCATTGGTTATTCCGTTTGTCAATAATAGAAATTGCACTAGTTGACAAGTGCAATTTTATCATTATCTTTCTGTAATTTGTAATATTTTTCATTTTTGTCTCTTGTGATTTGCACTAGAACACCTTTTTTGTTAATTGTGATTTGTGCTTGCCCGCACCAAGTTTTTGTTCTTGTCTTTGCATAGAAAAAATTGTCTATGTGATTTGTGCTAACACATCTTTTCCTCTATTAATTTTGATCACACCAAGTTTTTATCCCTGTCCTTCCCTAGAAAAAAAATTATCCTTATCCTTGTGATTTGTTCCAACACGCACCTATTATTTATCCTGCACCTATTATTTGTCCCTGTCGTTTCATAGAAAAATTTGCCTCTTGTGCTCTGTGCTAAAACATGTTAAAATTTGTTGTTTGTGATTTGTCAGACAACAAAATATGTCCTTATTGTTTCACTAGTGTTGAAATACAGTTTAGTGCATACTAGTGGCGTGTTCACAAGTATGCAATGAGACTTTACTAGTGAACTTCTATTTGTAAACTCAAATATAAACTCCATTTCATAGCAGTAATAACATTTGTTAGTAGTGAACTTGATCATACCAGTGCATATATATATGTTGAGGACCGCATTCATGTACATGTGGGCATCAAACTGCAGTTCTTTAAATTCAATGTAGCAAATTCTTTTGTTTGCAAAACAAATTAGACATGAAGCATGACATGATATGCCTAAGTGTAGTGCATAGTGTGTTGCTCTCTTCTGTCCAGGCCTTATGGTTTTGTTTTGTCTATCACCACATGTAATTCAGGGAGCTAATGATTTGTTCTCTCTTCAGCTTCCAGATCTTCACCAACTGCTGGCTGAGGCTGCAACGCTCTTGAACATAGATGCTCCTGACTTGTACATAAGGTAGAATCCTGTTCTAAATGCTTACACCTTAGCAATCAATGGCAAAAAATCATTCATTGTCGTTCACACAAGCCTTGTGGAGCTGCTTACTCCAAAGGAATTGCAGGTAGTGTTGTGTTTAAACAAAGTCTTCAGCTGGTATTGCCTAGATGAACAATCAAAATAAGAATATTATTTGCTTACCTAGTGTCTGAATGCATCGGTTACTCATCATATAGACTTTGTTTCCATTAGGCTGTTTTGGCTCATGAGCTGGGTCACCTGAAGTGCAATCATGGTGTATGGCTCACTTTCGCCAATAAACTCACAATGGGAGCATATACTACCCCTGGTAGACCATCGAACCACTTAAAATTTTATTAGAAGGGTGGGTTATGTACCTAAAATACACCTCATTTGAACCGCATCTCATGGTAAGTACGTGCACTTTCTTCAGGTTTTGGAATGGTTGCTGGCTTCCTGGAAGAGCAAATATTTAGATGGCTACGAGCTGTAGAGGTGACTTGTGACAGGGCAGCTCTTATTTTGGTGCAAGACCTAAAGGTACCTTTTATTGGGTTTACTCTTTCCATGATGCAAACTTTTTTTGTTGAAGCTTGACCTTTTATTAGCAGAGGCATGATCTAATAGCTCAAACTTTTATCCGTGGTTGGGTACACCAATAGTCTAATCTGTGATTTGTGCTCTGTGGTTGGGTACACCAATAGTCTGTGGTACTCTGAATTGCATTCTGAGATCTATGATAGGGTAGACTCAATGTACTTGTTTTTGAGTACATTGACAGCTTCTATAATCCTAGTACTTTTTAGTACTTCTTGATTGCACATTTGTTAGTAGTAAATTGCACACCTAAATTACTGCAATTATTGTATTTCTCATGTGTAATATCTGGTCTTTAACTATAACTTTCCTACTATTTTGTTTGTTGTATGGCCTTTGTTTATCAGATCTAACTAAACTGATATCCCTTGTCTGGTTATCTGAAGTTGCTCCCATCTGCTATAGCGCTCCACAACTTTGGGTTTCCAAAAACACTAAAATCTAGAAATGTGCTAAACTAGCATCCAATTGGAACATGCCCTTCTAGTTTTCAGTTAGCTAGACTCAGTAGTCTAAATTTTGGAAACTTGCATTGATTTCTTTTGCTTGTTGTATGTTTCCACCCAAGTTGTAGGACAAATTTTGGAATACGTTGTCACTTGTCTTCTGTGATTGTGTCAGCTTATATATGTTGTACTGAAGAAAGGAAACAACCGTGGGTCCATTGGCCATACTTACTATACACTAGCCCCATCTAAACCTGAACCTCATGCAGAAACTGTTTTGCTGTACCTGCATTACACTTCTCAGTTTCATTTTCTGTAGAGGAACTTGTAGCCGCACTGGACACTTCATGTTTCTCGTTTGTTTTCCTTATGCCCATGCGTGTCAGCATGTGACTAATTGTCTGTAACTATGTTCTTTGGAGCAGATGGGGCAGCAGCAACAGCAATGGATGAGTTGCCATCTTCTGCACTAGAGAAAGATAGGAGAAGGAAAGGAGAACGAGAGCAGATCTCAACATACTAGGATCCATAATCAAATTTATGATGTTCTTTGGAGCAGATGGGGCAGCAGCAACAGCAATGGATGAGTTGCCATCTTCTGCACTAGAGAAAGATAGGAGAAGGAAAGGAGAATGAGAGCAGATCTCAACATACTAGGATCCATAATCAAATTTATGTATGCTTATTACTGGGCTTATAGCTTCATTGTGGCCCAAAATTTATGGTTTTATGTATGCTTGTTGGGCTTATAGCTGGATTGTGGCCCAAATGAGCACAAACTTGAGTTACCGGGTTTCGGAGCTTGCGCCCATTAATGTTTTGCGGGCCCGGTAGCTTGCTGTGTTGGATTCGCGGGTTGGTTTCGCGGACCCGTTAACAGAGACAACAGAAATTGACAGAAAGAACGCAGTCAGCAGACCTAGCCGTTGGATGCACATCCAAGGGCCCTGCTTGTCGACTGAAAATCTACCTTTTTTTCAGACGACTGTGTTATAGCAACTCCCATTATTTATTGTATAAAAATGTTTTTGATAAACACATGCGTGTCGCACATGCATATTTGCTAGTAATATAAACATCACAGGTTATATATTATTGACGTGCAACGGCACATTTGATCGATGAGCTGGGCCATGTGCACGCATGCATGGGATCCACGTCATGGTCATCGCGTGAGGCAATAGCATGTGTGCTCCAACTCCAGATCTCATCTATTCTTGCGTATGTGCATGTGCCATCGATCGTCTTTTACGAAATCTCGGGGAAGAATAACACACATGAGTGAAACCATCCGAACACCTAATGGGAATGAGGAAGTTGTGGAGGTGCACCATACCTATGGTTGCTCAAGTGTAAGCAAGCGACCTAGAATGCCCACAAACTCCATCGAGAAGCTTATAGAACACAAGGATGAGGGTTGAAGAAGTTAGGATTTGAGAGACGTTAAAGGTATACGTAAAAGCTCTTGTCGCTATATTTGTAGCTAGGGTGGGTGGTCTTATCTTAGTTAGAATCTTTTACAACTAGAATTCTAGATGATTCCTACAGTTAGGTTCAAATTGGTTCAATTTTGCAGAAATAGCCCAACCAGAAATAATTAGGCCATAGTTAGCCCAAAACGGTTGTCAACATGTTGCAATGAGCTCTTCAACTACCTTTTGCCTTTATTCACTTGCCTAGATCGACTTGGGGCTAATCTAGTCTACTTAGTGTTAGTTAACACTTGGGGGATTCAAACACGGTGCACATCCCACACTTGGTCATTCACTTCATGACTTGTTAAATTGTGCGGCCAATTTTGGCGCAGCTCACTATATAACCATGAGCCGGCACCCTGTTGACACTTGTTATCATATAAAATTATTAATCAATTAAACATGAGAAAGGGGTATAAATAATAAAAACAACCTAGAATAGGGGGTCACTAACATATTTCCATCAGTTTTGGTAATGTTGTGAATTGCAGGGACTAAACAGAAAAACAGCAGAGTTCGCGAGCCATACGACTACGCAACGCAACGCAATCCAACTCCGAGAAAGACTCTAGAAGGCTCCGGATTAATCCCGACGTGGACCAAACTTGACACCGAAGAAAACATCATCTAGAAGACTCTAGAAGCCACGACGCACGACGGGACCCGGGGGACTCCCCCTGGGCCGATCGGCCCAATAATGGGGCCGATCGGCCCTACTTGGCCGCCAAGCAAGCCCTGTCTCCGGAACCTTCCTCCACCGCCTCTAAGACGCAATCTAAACCGGTTGTTTAACGTCGGTTTGATCCGAGGGCGTCGGTAGAAGCACGAGATGAATCAAAGATTAGTACCACATCGCTGCTGAAGGCGAAGGGACATAAGAAGACCCATATATATAGACCCCTAGACCCCCCTTTTTTAGATCATCAAGTTCTCAATTCAGCAACAACGCTTCAAGATCCAAGTCATATCCCACGCTGTAGAAACATCGCTTTAGGAAGAGTAGCAATCAAGATTAGAACTAGTAGGAAGGGAGAAATCCGCTCCGGATCGTCGGAGGCCGGCTCAAGATCAGGCCTCGTTCTTGTAAGTTCTTCATTGTAAGTAGTCTTCAAGTTCCAGACACGTTCTTAATATGAATATCTTGATCATGTTTATATTCGAGATTATTTGTTCTAGTATTTACTTTGATTACACGTTTAGCATAGTTGAATTATCTTTATGTTTCATACATGGATTCGTATAGCGCTCATCTATTGATATCATGGGTGAGTGGTAGAGATGATGTAATCGTGGTGATTAGATCTTATTTACTCAAGTTTGCACCCTATGTGCCGGGTCGTGTGGTAGATCGTGGTGGTGACAAAGACCATTGAGTCCTTTGCAATCCATCCCCGTATGTAGGCCTAGCGGATGATATTATTCGGGTTGTTCTAAGTTTTCGCCTTAGTCTTCACGGATTCTCGTCCTCATGTAAGGATTTAATTAGTCTTTCTTCAATGATTGTTAGATGTATTGCACTAATTGAGTAGATCCTAACTTATAGTTTAGAGTTACATATTGGAGTTTCTAATGCTAGCTAGCCTATGAATTGCTATCGTCCACTGTTTGACACTTTCTATTTTCGCCCACTTAGATATGACTTTGGTTGAATCTATTTATCGAACTTTATCATTATCTTTATTGTGAACTTTGATCCTTGTTTAATTAATTGATAAGTTTAACACTTAAGCTTTGCACACGAGAGATGATTAAGATGTTTAGCACCTATGCATAGTTAATTCATGATAGAAGACTTCTTTCCCCGTGGTAGAATATAAATTCAACACCGGTTCTTACTCCCTGTTAAAATGCTACAATGGTATATTCATATCCGTAAACTTGATACCCAGCTTATAATTGTTTATTTACTTATTAAGAAGTTATCAAGGCATAGTACGAATATTTTATTCCTTGCATATTAGTAGTTTAACTATAGGGATGACAACCTTTTCGGATATGCTATGAACTGCAATGAATATTTCTTTTAGTTTTATCTCAAGCAACATCGATATTCTTTCTAAACGCCATTACTAGTTAGTGACGTTAGAAATACCAACAAGCATTTTTGGCGCCGTTGTTGGGAAAGAAAGTCTATAGCCCAATAAAATATAAATATAGGAATAACTTGCATACATCTCTCTCACGCATTGTAAAGTATTAAATTTATCAATTTCTTAAACAAGTTTACCCTCGTTATTATTCTTCCTATCTATTTTAGGGTAATGTATGAAAAGGAATCTTCCCGAAAACTTCCAAATCCGATCCAGAAAAACTTTTGAAGGAGGCAAGATCTAAGTTGAAGTCTCAACCTAAGATCACTACCTCGAAGACTCCTCCACGTCGCGAAGCTTAGCACCCGTGTTCAAGTCATGGCAAACAAGACCCTCCGCGAGTACTCACGACCGACTACGGCCAACATCCGCCTTGGACCGACGAATGATGTGGGAGACAAAGCTTTTGAGCTCAAGCCCGCACTCATCAACATGGTACAAGCTAGCCAATTCTGTGGAAAAGCCCATGAAGATGCCAATGCTCACCTACAATACTTCCTAGAGATCTGTGGCACCTTCACCATCAAAGATGTCTCAAGTGATGCAATCCTACTTCGTGCTTCCCATTCTCACTCTTGGGACGAGCGGCAAAGGTTCTACGCCAACAAAGACAAACTCACTACTTGGGCACTTTGCTCTACTGCCTTCCCGGCAAAGTTCTTCCCTATAGGCAAAACCAACGCCTTACGGGGAAAATCTCAAGTTTTCAGAAGAACACGACGAATCCGTTCAGGCGTGGGAACGCTTCAAGACTACATCACTCAATGCCCACACCATGGAATGGAGAACCGGCTACTCATGCAGACCTTCTACCACGGGCTTAACAACAACACCGTGTGAAACCATGGACGCCTAGCTGGAGGTGGTGCTTTCCCGTCCCTTACACTGAATCAAGCTATCGACCTTGTGGAGAAGATGGCATCAAACCAAGCTTGGAATGAGGACCGTCAACCCCACAAGAAAGAAAGAGGAATGCACCAAATGAAAGAGGTAGACATGCCGCCCGCCAAAATGGATTTAATTATGAAGAAGCTTGAAGACAAAGCCCCGAGAAAAAGGAAGTCATGCAACTCTTCGATTCCCGCATGACATGTGAAGAATGTGGCAACATCGACACTCGGGCAGCCAATGTCCCGAGCTAGAAGAGGACGTGAATTACATCAACAACAACAACAACCAAGATCGTCCTCCGAATCAAGGATGGAATCAACAGAGACCCAACTACCAAGGTAACTACTCGGGTAACTATCAAGGTAATAACTCTTTCAATAATTTCCCACCTTTAAGAGAGTTAGTACAAAACCAAGGTAGACTCATGGATAATCTGTCTAAGAAGTTAGCCTCCAATGATAAAATGCTAGAAACTATTAGTACTAAAATGGAAAGCTTTTCTTCCGCAATAAAGAACCAGCATAGCTTTAATAAAATGATAGAATCTCAATTGTCTCAGCCGGCTTTATCTGCCCCTATGCCTAACCTAGGTAAGATTCCGGGCCAGCCGGAAGAATTAGAATCTGCAAACCTTGTCGATATTTACTATGCGGTATTCGCACTCCAAGGATGCACGAGGAGGACTGAATTGTGCCGACCGGGTATGCCCGCCAAGAAAGGAGATCCAGGGAGACCGGTCGTCACCATTGAAATCGGCGCCCGCACCTACGACGCGCTCGTCGATTTTGGCTCAAGTGTCAACATCATGCCTAAGGTAAACCTTGAGCCGATTCAGATTTACTATACACAACCATGTGCCTACAACTTGCGGATCGGGCCGCTATGCTATCCCGAAGGCATCCCGGAAGACGTTTGTCTTTACATCGGTAAGCTCTATGTGGCCACCGATTTCGTGGTCCTGGATACGGGCAAAGGTAAGAACGCCCCGATCATTCTGGGCCGCCCCTTCCTTGCCACCACCAAGGCCATCATCTACGCCGACACCGCGAAGATCGTCTTCACCGTCAACAAACAGAGGGAGAGATTCAACTGCAGACATAAGACCCTAGCTCCCCTCGCTCCACTTGTGCCACTACCGTACCTCAAGTACACGCACCACCCGGCCGAGAAGAGGACAAAAAGAAGAAGCAAGAACAAGAAGAACCGTCAACCTCGACCACACGTGGAACGAGTCTTGATGATCAATCAAGTCCCAACAGAACGCAAGACTCGGCGCATTCCACCACCATTAGAGAAGCTAGACGACCACGAGTTCCGTCAATCCATTGCTCCATCAATCAATGGAACTTCCAAAGCAAGTTGTCCGCGACACGGGATCGCATCAACTTAATGTCAAAGGTAACGTATCAATTAATATATGGTAATCTGCCTTTGTGTTCCACCTATGTAATGCTACAGATGGCGGACCAATCATACCGAGTCCCGGAAGGTATTGCACGAAACGTCCCCGTCAAAATCAAAGACTTTTTTTACGTCCCTCACCGACTTTTTAGTCATGGACATGGGAGAAGAAGAACAAGATCCTCCCATAGTACTTGGAAGACCGTTCCTGAACACTACAAGAGCTATCATCTACATCAGGACGGGCGAGATCCACTTCCAGATTCAAGGTAAAAAGATACGCTGTTTCTTCAATACTTATACTAACTATGAACAGCCCCGAAGAAAGACCAAGAGCCAGAAACGTCTCCAGAGACTACAACAAAAGCTGGACTCGAAGATGGAGCACATTGAGAGAATAGAAAAAGACATCAAGGAAAAGTACACTCAGCTCCTACCCATCTTGAACGCTGCACCGGCTACACCTGAGAGGTCTCCACCAAAGAAACAATCCTGGAAAAAGAAAGAAGCTGCGCCTGCTAAGAAGAGCAACAAGAGTACACCTTCGGAGACCCAACCAGCGCCGGCATCAACAACTGAACAATCGACTTCCTCGGCCACTTCGTCTACGCCACCCTTTGAGATCATTGAAGGAACCTTACTAGGTACAACATTTATACGAGGGCCCATAGACGACACCACGCCATGGGAGTAAGTGCTTTAAACTCTCGCCGAGAGGTAACTCGGTATTTATCTGCATATTTAATTTTCTGCAAAGCATATTTCAATTAGCATGTTTACTTTAGCATTTTTTCTTTTTCTAAACCTGCACTTAGAAAATCTCAAAAATATGTTTGCTGCATTTGCATTAGTCTCCTAAGCCCCATGCAAGCACTCCTTGCTGTGGTGGCATAAATATAAAAATACAAAAATATTGCACTCATATGTTTTTGCATTAGCATCCCTATTGCATAGAAAAATTTCAAAAATATGTGGGCACCTGAAGGTCCACACCTTTAATAATAAAAATCCAAAAAAGACGTGAGCACATGAAGGCTCACATTAACATCCTAAGATTTTGTTCCTTCGGTATGTGCAAAACTAATATTAACAGGGGAGAACATTAAAGGAGACCCCTCGAAGAGGAGCAAGCTCCAAGGATGAACAAAGAACTACTTCAAGATCAAGCTTGGGGAGAGCACCCCCATTTACCACTATAAGTATCACTATCCTATGTCTTATTTATTAGCTAGTTATATTTGCTTAGAGTTAATGAGTCTTAGTTAATGAGTCTTAGTTAAAAGTCTTAGTGTTAAAGAGTCAAATAAATGCTGGAACTTGCTAGATTACTTTCTTCCTTTTAATTATGATCTTGATGATGCTAAGGAGATGATGAATAGTTGCTCCGCCCTAATTCCTCTTAAAAGTACTTACACTTTGGACTTAGATTCTCCCAAAGCTTTAAATGCTTAATTTGCTCTAAACCCAAACACTGTGGGAAGCACATGCTTAATCTGAGTCTTCGCATTAAAAGATAAAAGTACATGAAAAGTTGAGTCTGCTGTTTTATCATAATCTTAGAGATACTTGACTCCTGGTTTTTATCTTTAAAAATTATAAAATATTACATGATGAGTTCCTTAGCTATGACCCTTAAGAGTTTATCATTCACATCAAGATCATCCCACTCCACTAATACGCTTCTAACCCTAAGTACGCATCCCCATACTCCATCAAGCCGCTAGCCATAATTATAAAAATAAACTCTTGCAATCTTTGGATATGTCTCTCTCAATGTTTTTATAAAGGCTGGGCTACATTCGAAAAAAAAAAAGAGAGAAAAAAAAGAGAAAAAAAAAAAATAAATAGAGAAAAAAGTAAGACGAGAAAGGGAGAGTAACGGACAAAAAAAGTCATACTAGGCGAGAAGGGCCTACCTCCCTAATAATAAAAATATATTTAGAGATGAATAATGGACACGTGTCCGGGGTGAGTAGGGCCCACATCTCTAAGGAGAGAGAAAAATGGACACAAGTCCAGGCAAAGCCCACCTCTCCAAGAATGGACAACCCAGGTCCTAGCAATTTTTAGAAAGAGAGATATAGTTCAAGATGCTTGAGAAGAAAAAAATACTAGAAAAGGCTAAGGGCTATTTACTACCTTTCATCCTCATCCACTTCACCACTATCATCCCACTATGTATGTTCCGCCACTTGTATAACTCCATTACCACCATCCACTTAAGAGGGTCATACATAGGATCTCTGAGTTTTCTTTTGAAAAATACTACAAAACCCCAGGATGATAGTTGATCAAAGATCTTGAGACATGGTACTTAACTTGATTGTTTTATCTTGCTTATGATTCGTGAAAAGGCTACGCCCCATGGTAAAATGTGTATGAACAATCTGGTTAAGAGGAGAATTTATTTCTCGAAAGTAACACAAGATTTCCGAGGTATGAAAGTGTAGTAGCAACTCCCGATCCTACTATAGCATATAGCTTTGCTAGGGACTAGCAAAGGGTAAGCTTGGGGGTTTGTTGACACTTGTTATCATATAAAATTATTAATCAATTAAACATGAGAAAGGGGTATAAATAATAAAAACAACCTAGAATAGGGGGTCACTAACATATTTCCATCAGTTTTGGTAATGTTGTGAATTGCAGGGACTAAACCAGAAAAAAGCAGAGTTCGCGAGCCATACGACTACGCGACGCAACGCAATCCAACTCCGAGAAAGACTCTAGAAGGCTCCGGATTAATCCCGACGTGGACCAAACTTGACACCGAAGAAAACATCATCTAGAAGACTCCAGAAGCCACGACGCACGACGGGACCCAGGGGGGGACTCCCCACAGGGCGATCGGCCCAATAATGGGGCCGATCGGCCCTACTTGGCCGCCAAGCAAGCCCCGTCTCCTAACCTTCCTCCACCGCCTCTAAGACGCAATCTAAACCGGTTGTTTAACGTCGGTTTGATCCGAGGGCGTCGGTAGAAGCACGAGATGAATCAAAGATTAGTACCACATCGCCGCGCTGAAGTTGAAGGGACATAAGAAGACCCATATATATAGACCCCTAGACCCCCTTTTTTTAGATCATCAAGTTCTCAATTCAGCAACAACGCTTCAAGATCCAAGTCATATCCCACGCTGTAGAAACATCGCTTTAGGAAGAGTAGCAATCAAGATTAGAACTAGTAGGAAGGGAGAAATCCGCTCCGGATCGTCGGAGGCCGGCTCAAGATCAGGCCTCGTTCTTGTAAGTTCTTCATTGTAAGTAGTCTTCAAGTTCCAGACACGTTCTTAATATGAATATCTTGATCATGTTTATATTCGAGATTATTTGTTCTAGTATTTACTTTGATTACACGTTTAGCATAGTTGAATTATGTTATGTTCATACATGGATTCGTATAGCGCTCATCTATTGATATCATGGGTGAGTGGTAGAGATGATGTAATCGTGGTGATTAGATCTTATTTACTGCGTTTGCACCCTATGTGCCGGGTCGTGTGGTAGATCGTGGTGGTGACAAAGACCATTGAGTCCTTTGCAATCCATCCCCCGTATGTAGGCCTAGCGGATGATATTATTCGGGTTGTTCTAAGTTTCGCCTTAGTCTTCACGGATTACGTCCTCATGTAAGGATTTAATTAGTCTTTCTTCAATGATTGTTAGATGTATTGCACTAATTGAGTAGATCCTAACTTATAGTTTAGAGTTACATATTGGAGTTTCTAATGCTAGCTAGCCTATGAATTGCTATCGTCCACCGCTTGACACTTTCTATTTTCGCCCACTTAGATATGACTTTGGTTGAATCTATTTATCAGAACTTTATCATTATCTTTATTGTGAACTTTGATCCTTGTTTAATTAATTGATAAGTTTAACACTTAAGCTTTGCACACGAGATGATTAAGATGTTTAGCACCTATGCATAGTTAATTCATGATAGAAGACTTTTTCCCTGGGTAGAATATAAATTCAACACCTGGTTCTTACTCCCTGTTAAAATGCTACAATGGTATATTCATATCTCGTGCGCTGCGGATACCCAGTTATAATTGTTTATTTACTTATTAAGAAGTTATCAAGGCATAGTACGAATATTTTATTCCTTGCATATTAGTAGTTTAACTATAGGGATGACAACCTTTTCGGATATGCTATGAACTGCAATGAATATTTCTTTTTAGTTTTATCCGAAGCAACATCGATATTCTTTCTAAACGCCATTACTAGTTAGTGACGTTAGAAATACCAACACACCCTAGGCCCAGGTCCACCGGAGACACAACAAACCAAGGCTTTAGACATAACTCAACCAAAGGACTATCCTAATAGGTGCGGCTTGCCCCTGCCTTATATGCTGTGCTCCTCCATTAATTTCCGATGTGGGACTAAACCTAACAACCTTTCCCGACCATTATATATCAGACCAAACTCTTCACATCACACAACACCGTGTGTGATTTCCAGAAGACATTACTGAGACCCGAGTCCAATGATCCATGTCACATGCAACCTTGTGACCCTCTGAGATGTTAATGGGCTCTCCCATCACCATGTGACTGGTGATATTATCTAGGTTTTCCGAGATGGGCCCTGACCACTTTGTTAGAGTGTGTAGTGGATCCAGGCCTAGGTCCATTGGATCCATAACAATATAAGGCCGCAAACCTAACTCAACACAAAAGACAAGGCTAATAGGTGAGGGTGCCCCGCCTTATACGTTGTCCCCCTAGCCCACGTCAGTTTTCAATATGGGACTAAATCTAACATGACTACCGCCACTACAACATACTATGGCTAGCTATAGTGAATAAGAAATTTGGATTTGTGTTGGTGAGGTCATGTGTTCCTTGCTCTATGGATGTAGTTGGAATGGAAACACAATAATTAGTTAATTAATATAGTAGGTGGAGGCAGTTCATAATTGAACAAAATGGACTAGGAAGGGAATGCTAAAGGGTGGCAGTCTAGTGTGAAAAATGACAACACGGTGCAGGGCGTGTCCGGTGCGAGCATCAGTCATGTCCGTTCTGCGGGCTACGACAACACGCGGTGTGCTGACTGGATGCACCGATGCGTCCGGTTGTTTGACCTTGCCGCATCCTGTGCAACATTGACCGGCACGATTTGAGTTTTTACCATTGAAGATCGAGCGGCTGGTTTTGAATCGTAGTGACATGTGGTGCAAACCGGTACACCGGATGCTGCACCACCGGACTCGGCATGTTCGGTGGGCGCGTCCAGTGCGTGTGCAGACTGCCCATCAAGGGGGCAATGGCTAGCTCATTTGAGGGAAGGCTATATACGTTTTGGCTGGCTTCAAGTGATCTCTCTTGGCACTTTGAATCATTTGTCATCCCTTTGAGCAAAAGCAACTCCCTGCCACTCATCTCTCTTGTTTGCTTGCAAAATCAAAGTGAGACTGAATGATTTCAAGTGCATTTACTTGTGTGATTACTTCTAGTGGCACTTGGGGATCGTTTTGCCAATGGATCTCTTGTTACTCTTAGTGCCGTCACCTAGCCGGCTTGGAGGTGTGGAGAAGCTATGGCAAGAGTTGATGATTGTTCTTAGGCATCTCCCGGTGGTTTGTGAGGGGTTCTTATCCCTTCCCCGACGGAGCTCCAAAGGCAACTCTAGTGGATTGCGCATCATTGAGCTACCTCACTTGTGGGTAGGTTATTGCGGTGCCCGTGGTGGGCGAGGTTCGTGCAACACCTCTTAGAAACCGAACCACCAAGTGTTGGTCGATACAACGGGGACTAGCTTGTCGAGAAGCAAGTGAACCTCGGGAGAATAAAATCATTTTGTCATCTTGTCTCCCAGTGATTGATTGGGTTTCATTGGTATTCATATATTGAGCTTGCTTTCTTGGTGATTGGTTCATCTTCTCTACACCGGTGATATAAAATTCTATCTCTACCTTTTTGTTAGCTTGTCTTCTGGTGTAGTGGTAGTGGTAACTACTTGAGTAGAAGTAGCTCTTATAGTTGTTTTAGCCTTGCTTCTTGTCCACTAGTGGTAAAACAGTGACATAGCCCTTGTGTGATATAAAGATTATAATCAACTAGAATTATTTGCCTTCTAGTACTGTTCTTTAATTAATATTTTAACTAAAACTTGAGATCTCAAACGTGTATAGTAAAAGCACCGCCGCGTGAAGGGATGCATGGGTCGAAGATTAGTAACCTTATTTATAGTATCTCGATCAAACCGATGCAAGTATATATCTATAGCAAAATAAAATTAAAAAATATTCTCATAGAGAAAGAATCACAATATCTGTTCAGCTAATACTATTTTGTTGTGAGAGAAAAACACCTGGCTGATAAGCCGGGCGGATAGTTGGAGCAAACATGGACGTTTGCTGTACCTGCTGGGCGATCCAGAGGGCCCATGTGACGTTGGCGAGGATCATGGAGAGCGTTCCTTTCACCCACGTCATCCCACTGCTCGTTGATGACGATTGTTGTTCGATGCGTGCGCGACAGCGAAGGCGCGGTGGCGATTCACGGGGCTCAGCGCCGGCCCCGCGTACAAGTGCGCACATGGCATTCTGAATTTTCCACATATATAAGTATAATATAATATCGAGTCTTTGCAGAAGTCATATTTATATATACCATTCTAAGACGGGTGCAGTGTACTATGAACCTTCGAGGAATCGAGGAAGGTGTGTTGTATATACACCGCTCTGTCTTAATTTGCATTTTATTATACTATGTAATAAATATATGGTACTCCTACTACAGTTTATAGAAGGAAACGAGACCGTTTTGCGTAGATCTCTAGAAGCGGTGTCAGGTAGGCTCCAATAGAAAAAAGCTCACATAAGATTCATTTTTGCAGTGTACAGTTGCGAAGATTCGTAATTGACCATGATCTATCCCAACTTGCCAACATGGTATCTAGCTGATCAATGTGATAATTCACAATTTGGAGGGCCAGAATGTGAACTTACACGGTAATTAATCACTATATATATATATATATATATATATATATATAGAGAGAGAGAGAGAGAGAGAGTGTGTTATCATCACACAAACTAACGGATCAGTGTGTATCACACTATAAAAGAGCGAGTTTTTGAGGGGACTTTTCCTCTATAATAACCGTTCGATCAAGGTGCCTTGCTATAAGAGCCCTCCGCCGCGCCATTCAAGATCTTACATAAATTTTTAAAATTAGCGAAATAATTTATTATGATGTACACATAACATGAATTAACCCCTTTAGTTTGTATCCAAATTATACACATCGTCAGCTAAAAAAATAACTAGAATATATATAACCCTCAAATGTATATCTCTTTTCCAATATAATTTGTTATAGAAAACAATCCAAGAACTATAGAATCAACTATGCTACATATATGCTCTAAATTCATACTTCAAAACTTTTTAATTAAAACTTAGCAGAAACGTCACGTGTCACCATGTAAACCATTTAAACATCCATACATTTGGATAAATACTAAATTTAAAAATTTATCTATTGCGAAAAATATGTTCTCATAATAAATCATACACCAATCACACTAAGAATTCACATTTATACTTATACTTCGTTTTAATAAAATTTGGAAGGTATTATTTTAAATAAATCTATCTATTTTGACTAAAACATATAACATATCAATACTGGAAATTTAATGTTAGCCAATTTATGTTTTTCCATAAAGTAACATTACTACACATATAATTCTTCGACATAACAAATTCGATCACTGTTTATACCATATAATAGCTATGAGTGTAGTTGATGACTTAGATCAAAATTTTTAATAAATTACAAAAAGTAATAACTAAAAATAATAGTTTATACCATTAATCTTGGCACCTGCCTCCGTTAACTTATTAACAAAGGCAGCTAGTTTTTATTTGCGCCTCCGTTAATGATTTTCCTATTAAAAAATAGTTTCCCGCAATTTGATTTGAATTTGAATTTGAATTCTGTTTTCGCAAATTAAACATAGACAGAAAAAAAAATACGTATATATACAGAGCACAAACATATATCACATTCATTGGTGTCTTGTCCTTATCGTACCACGGACCAACATTGAAGTTATTACATGCATGTAATATATTTACATGTAAAACTAATTAAGATGTCTGCTACCTTAATTTCCCTAATGCAAATAGGTCCAATAACGTACAATCCGGGACACGTAGCTTGGTGCTCCAGTTTACGATTTTCTCGTAATGCTCTGCATTTGCTAACTCGCTCTGCTCATTGAAGAACGTTCGTAGTTGAGGACTTAACTCCGGGTGGACATATTCCACCACAACGAATTCATACTAGCTAATATTTTAATGGTTATTTTAAAAAAAAGTGTCATATAATTACTTGATAGAGAAATTCAACGAGAGTCACGGTGAAAGTTGAAATGACTGTTTATGTCATTGTCGTGGCTAGGAATTGAGTATGAGACCTAGAATCAATTATATTAGTAAAATATAAAAGGAAAACTTTGAATAAAAGGTACGACATATAATCACTAGGTTTGAACTTAGCATGTGAATTATAAAAGTCGCTACAACTAATAAGATCAAAAGTTAAAATCTAAAATATAGATTGATATGATGTCACAAAAAGGAATGCAAGTAAAGATAATAAATCTTGGTTAGCTGTAGACATTAAATTTATATATATGTATATCAAAATTTTACTGCAAATGTAATACAATATTCTAAGCCGGCGGGTTGATGTGCTAGTGTAAATAAATAAATATGGCCCTGTATTGTGTGCGCAGCTCTCCGTCTATAAAGACGAGGCGACGGTGCAGCTTCTGGGGCATCACCCACACCACCACCAGGAGGCACCAGCCGTCCAACCCTGCTCACAGTCATGGCTTCGCCGCCAGGTGAGGACATGAAGCCTCTTGTCTGCGACAATGGCACCGGAATGGTCAAGGTCAGTACTTTCCCCACTTTAACTTGTACAAACATTATTTCCATTGTTTGTTTCCAAATATGCCACTAGTAATGGCTCTCTTCATAGGCTGGTTTTGCTGGTGATGATGCACCAAGGGCTGTTTTCCCTAGCATCGTTGGCCGTCCTCGCCACACTGGTGTCATGGTAGGGATGGGACAGAAGGACGTGTATGTTGGCGACGAGGCACAGTCCAAGAGAGGTATTCTCACGCTCAAGTATCCGATTGAGCACGGTATTGTGAGTAACTGGGATGACATGGAGAAAATCTGGCATCACACTTTCTACAATGAGCTCCGTGTTGCCCCCGAGGAGCACCCTATGTTGCTCACTGAAGCTCCTCTGACCCCAAAGGCCAACAGGGAGAAGATGACCCAGATTATGTTCGAGACTTTCAATGTTCCTGCCATGTACGTTGCGATTCAAGCTGTGCTCTCCCTCTATGCTAGTGGGCGTACTACTGGTATGACCTGTTTCTTCCTTTACTTTCGGTGTTGATTCAGTTTCCTAGCCCTAGTAATATTTCTATGGTACCAATATGCTGTTATCTTGTGTTTATCTGAGGTTATTTTCAAGGTCATATCAAGCCACCAAGTATCTTTATCTTCTATTCTTGCTCATGAGATTGCATAACTCAGATAACCACTGCATATGTGGTTACCACCTCACTCTGTACGGATGTATGAATTCAGTCAAAAACAAGTATAATATATCAAGAATAAATAATGGAAGTTAAACTTAATTATTTATATGGTGTCACTACCAAAATGGTGAAACACTACCACTAGTCATAGCACATGGAAATATCACTAGGAGGCATTTAATAGGGAAAGTTTATACTAAATTTTGAATATCAAAACACTAGGAGAAGCCCACTTCACTAGAAGAACTATAGAATTCTGGTTGTGTGTAGCTGAAGTTTTCTCTTTTTTACTTTCTCAATCTACAGGTATTGTTCTCGACTCTGGTGATTGTGTGAGCCACACTGTTCCCATTTACGAAGGATATACCCTTGCTCATGCCATTCTTCGTTTGGATTTTGCTGGCCGGGACCTCACGGACTCCCTAATGAAAATTCTGACTGAGAGGGGTTACTCCTTCACAACCTCTGCCGAGCGAGAAATTGTAAGGGACATCAAAGAGAAGCTGGCATATATAGCCCTTGACTATGAGCAAGAGTTGGAAACTGCCAAGAACAGCTCCTCAGTAGAAAAGAGCTATGAGCTACCTGATGGTCAAGTAATCACCATCGGTGCAGAGAGGTTCAGGTGCCCTGAGGTCCTCTTCCAGCCATCCATGATTGGTATGGAGGCTGCTGGAATCCATGAGATAACATACAATTCTATCATGAAGTGTGACGTGGATATCAGGAAGGACCTCTATGGCAACATTGTGCTCAGTGGAGGATCAACTATGTTCCCGGGTATCGCTGATCGTATGAGCAAGGAGATCACTTCCCTTGCACCAAGCAGCATGAAGATCAAGGTCGTTGCACCACCTGAGAGGAAGTACGGTGTCTGGATAGGAGGGTCGATCCTAGCCTCCCTCAGCACTTTCCAACAGGTGTGTATTGTTTATATTACTTTCAGCTGCTGCATTTTATTTCTTTTAACTCATAATAAATGGCTGAAAATGAGAACACTTCTGAATTCTGTTATGATGTGGTATTGATGCACCAGATGTGGATATCAAAGGAGGAGTATGATGAGTCTGGCCCAGCAATTGTTCACAGGAAGTGCTTCTAGGTTTTCGCAAGTTCTTCATCGTCACCTAGTCTCAAGTTATATGCCCCCTTCATTTCTCAGTCACCAGATGTGTGGCAGATTTGCATGCTACGTTTATTTTCATCGGACATGAGTCTTCTGGGGGATAGGCCCCCCTTGTATGTCGTGGCTCCATGTGTGAGCACAGTGTCGTATCACCTGGTTTGTGAGTAGAGTTGTTGTCAAACTTGCTTGGCTTGATTGGTTGTACCTGTAAGAGCTGATAGTTTTATAAATTGCTTGGACTGTGCTGCTGCTATCTATGTAGCCTTGTATGTATTCTTTGAAGCGTTGTAATCTGAGCATCCGTGCAAGTATGAATGGACTAGGTTTTCCGGTTTCTATACAATACGGCATTTGTCAACTGTTAAGACTTCACATATAAACTGTGATTCTGTGGAGATTAGACGACAGATAAAGTATTTGCTGACACTGCGAGATTTTCAGGACTCATGGGGTCGGGGATACATTTTGCAGTCAAATTCGACATAAACTCAGAGGAACCGTGTTTATTTTACACTTACAGCGTTGGTGGAACCCGATCATCATACAAATGTGCCCTTGAATTTGCTTCCTCATAAGATTTGGCTGGACTGACCTAATCTATGCTTTTGGTACAGATTATGCTTTTATAAATTTCATTATCGACATGAATCCAAAACTCAGCAGCTCTACGCGTCATTAGAAGAAGAAATTTTCTATAATAATTGGGGAAAAATTCAATGGTTCAAATCGATCGAGAGCGGCGATCCGACGGTAAAGGTAGGAGGCAACAGAGGCAAAAAACACGGAGGCAAAAATTGCCTCTGCACCGTAGGGCCATAAGAGCAAAATTGCCTTCCATTGCCTCCCACCAACGTGGGGATTAGCACTAGATCTGTAATTGCATTATTTTTTTTTTTGATCAAGGACAAAGCGGTAACTTCATAACTTCATAAGCGTGTCTATAGTTAGTTGGATTAAAAAAAATCAACAACTCCTCGGTCGTTTTACGGTTCGTGGTTCTAGGGTTCATAAATTCGTTCTTGTAATTCCACGAGTGGTTTGTGGATCGCCGCGAGCTGATCCGCTGGTCCTTCCCCGTCGCGGAGGGACCGGATTGGCCTTCTTCCTTAGCCAAAGGCTGCCTCAGCACTCCGACCCCGGCACCACGGCGCGAGATGGCGAGTCGGGGAGGCACGCCCGGCGCCGCCGCCGCCTGACTTCCACACCGAACAAGAGCTTCGCCCGGCGCCAGGCTCGCTAAGTGCGGAATCCCCCTCCCCCCCCCCCACTTCCACACGGGGCGCGTGCTCCTCCATCTTCATTCGGCAGCGGCATTGGCGGCGTCAGGGAATGGGACGCATTATATTACAGCAACCACACATGCAAATGCCTGAATCTACGAATCATGGAATGACAAAGTGATGTAATGCTCCATAAGTTTTCTCACTCATTTTTGTATCATGTGCGTAAGTTTGAGAATTCTAATAAATGATTCTCAGAAGTTGGATAAGGATCACAAACGTATGCTCTCTCTTGTTGGTTCTTAAATATCATATCTATAGTATATGGCTAATTATGCATGCTATGTAGGTGTCAAGAAGAAAGTTGCGGTAAACAAAGCCTTGTCCGGTTGGTCGATTCTGGTATTTGATTCCCTAATGAAGTTTCCAGCTTTGGTATGTGACCCAATATCACACAATAGTTTCTAAAATTCGTGCATATTGTTCATATGGTTGAAGTGTGTTATTAGTGATTTATTTTACAAAATCATGACCCATTTCTGTATGGCTGACACAGCCACATGCAAGCTCATAATTAAGCAAAATGAACTTGTTATTATTAAGATTGAGATATTTGAATCGGAAAAGTATATGCTGCTTGATTGTGTATATATCCTTGTTAACAAGTTGTCACTAGTCCCTGGAGTCATGGGGTGAACCAGTAAAATGATTAAGCACCTAGTTTTACGTTAGTAATGGGGAACTACTACCATTGCATAGTGTTGTGTTATGTACTGACAAGCTCGATCTTATTTTTGGTTGCTTCAGTACCTTATAGTTTGCTCTCTGTTTTCTCCCATGCAATCGTCATACCGAGAAACTTAATCCATGTGTCTCTTTATGATTCAGGAGGTTGATTTGTAATCCATGTGTCCAACTTTAAATATTTAGAGGTAGCATAACCATGTCAGGACCTTTGACACCGAACGATAGTAGATTGGCTTCAATTTCACCAAATTTTATTCTATGGTTTGAATGGAAAGCGGCGATTTTATCTCTCATTGTTTGAAACATGGCTACTATGACATAACACAATATATTGAGTAAACTGATTTTCTTATCGACATTTGTTGCAGTCCAGCTCCTTTTGCTATGCTATGATGCCGAGAGCCACATTTCTGATGTGAAGCTCAAGTTCATCAGTCTTTCACATGTCGTGATCTTCACATCCAGCGAAAGGATTGGCAAGCCACAAGAAGTTCCACAAAGTTCATGATCATGAGAAGGTTGCACAAGAAGTTCCACAAAGTTCATGATCATGAGAACCATAATAATGGTGACAAAAACACAACAAATAGCAGCCATAAAGAGCTTTCACCATGGGAACCAGCGACCAAGAGGGTTGCAACTAGCCATAAAACAACATGACCTTGGTAGTTTTAAATAGGGGAACTAACATATTGGCAGCAAATGAAAGAACTGTACAGTCAGCTGTTTGAGCGGTCAGATTACAAATTCAAAGTGCTT
This sequence comes from Hyparrhenia diplandra, assembly GCA_015847255.1. NCBI lineage: Eukaryota > Viridiplantae > Streptophyta > Magnoliopsida > Poales > Poaceae > Hyparrhenia > Hyparrhenia diplandra. Next base: position 187,522 of record JADLZK010010757.1, on the reverse strand, counting down.
GAGTTCATGAACTCTGGACCAGTTTATTTACCTTTTTGCAAATCATATGTCTGCACATCCTCAGGGAGCATTGTTTCCTACAAATGATGAGGAACATTAGCCATGCCTCACAGACAAACGAAGTTTTCAGCTTTCATAAACATTACACTTAGCTTACCTCCACTCTCTTATATTTCTCAAAAACATGTCTGCAAGCTGAGTTCAGAAAAACATGTCTGCAAGCATGCAATAATTTGTTCATCACAGGTATATTTATCAGACCAAAAGCTACTCCATTTTTTTTCCTGACAAGTGAAACAACAGGTATATGCGAACTTGATGCCTTAATAAACAGACAGAAATAGCTAAGCATGTAGAAATGGTATGACATAATGTTCATTAGATTAAGCAATGCACCCCAGTTCAGGAGTTCCCATGCTACAGACAAGAATGAATTCAGAGACCCTTTACAGCGAAAACACCTAATTAATATGCTCTTGTTCAGTGCTCTCAGCCTTAAGCATTAACCTGAATTGGCAAAAAGATTTGACTAATTCAAGGAATTCAAGAAATTGCCTCATACCTTATATTATTATAGCTTCATTGAGTAAAAAGCTAGTACAGATTATGAAGCCTGACAGCATCGCTGAAATTTCTAATGATAATGTCAGATCTCTAATGGCCTTGTTTTTTCCCGTGTAATGTAGTCTGGTAAAGGTGCTGGTCAGCTATGCCAGAAAAATATTTGCTCATTCATAGTCCAGACTTCAGAGAATAAGATCAAAATCTGTATAAATTTTTAGAAAAACTAGAAGGGTCCTTGATATTCCTTAAGGCCATCACAAAGCATGATATAACACTATAACACCAAAATGAGGGTATGTACAGCGAGATGACTAGCAGTGGCAGCAGTAAGCAGGCTGAAATAATGTGGGAGCCAATGAGTTAGCATCAGTTAGCACTAGTGTTCACATGTAAAAAGTAACCATCAGTTAGCACTATCAGTTAGCACTAGTGTTCACATGTAAAAAAGTAACCATCAGTAACTTATCATACACTAGTGTTTATATGAGTTGCCATCTGGATATTACTGCATATCAAGTAGCAGACTTTGGTTTGAAACACACCCTATCAGTTAGCAGTACAGATAGTAAGCATATCAGATATTGCTAGTTGTAGTCAGAACGAAGCCTCAAGTGAATATTCAGCAAAGATTACTAGCTGTGAACTAAAAATAATCTGCACAAAATCGTAATAATGACCTGTTGTTTGGGAAATTCAACAATTGAGATGCACAAAATTATCCTGCACTGCAATTCACTTTAGCACAATACATCTATTCTATGCAGAAGTCACACACATAGTTATCTCAGATTTATTTTACAGGGATATGCCTAGAAATCCAAAGAAAATCAAAGAATCCCTCCTATTGAGTTTGAACTTCAACACAGCAGACCCATGGGCAGCATCTAGAAATCAACCATGCAGATTTGATGCACCAACAAAAGGACCGTGGATATGCTCACCAAACGGTGCTGGTGTTCAAGGTATCTAGAGAATCAAACCAAGCCCCGAGCAGGTTCCTCACCTTCAGGCGGAGTTCAGGGATCAGGGCCACCGGCGGAGACGCACCGGAGGCTAAGGCGACCACCTTGTCCTCGCGCTGGGGGCGGCGCTCCGGCTGAGGCAGCCCCGCCGCACGACGTCGAGGGCAGTCCGCCGGCGAGCAGGGACGGGTGCAGGGTGCTCGTCGCCGGCGGGCAGGGACGGGGAGGCCAGCGGGCAGGGACGGCTGCTCGTCGTCGGCGAGCAGGGACGGGGACGGTCGGGTGCTCGACGCCAGCGGCCGGCGGGCACCGGCGACTGACTGTGAGGGCGAGGGCGAGATGGTGGCGTACCACGGGTGAGGAAGGGAGGAGGACCGGCAGGGTCGAGGGCGAGGGAGAGGCGGAGCGGCGGGTTTCGGCACCTCCGCGGCGCAACGACGAGGGCAAGGGCGTGGCGGCGCACGGAGGAGGGCTGGAAGGAGGAGGAGGAGCGGCGGGTTGGGGAGGGCGTGGCGGCGCAACGGCGAGGGCGAGGCTCCGGCGCGGCGCAAGGGCCGGCTTCGTGAATTCGAATTTTTTTCTCCTGGCGTCAATCGGATCTCGGGGGTGGGGGCCGCGGGGGAGGGGGTGCGGAGGGGTAAGGTTGGTCAAAGACTGTGTTACCCTTTCACCTCAAAAAAGAAAAAAAAGGAAGCGAATGAGAATAAATAGGAGCTCAATCACTAAACAATGGAAATTTGCATTCGTATGTCCCCATGCATCGTCTGAATTTTTCCTCTGCTTTAGCCTGGAGAATGCAGAGGCCTTGAGGATCAACATCTTTGATACGGTTAAACAAATTAATAAAAAATAACCGAGCTAGTAAATTTTTTGGCTATCTTTATGCTGTGCATTTCGTTTTGGCAAAGCGTGCAAAACAGTTCCTCGAAGGAAGCTATTGAAAAAAACGGCAGTAAGCTTCTTCTTTTAACTATTTTTCAGCCATTATGCATAAGAAGATGATACAAAGTTTAGATGCGAAGAATACACAGCTTACACATATCATCATGGAGGAGTAAAATCTAGCTTCATAAAACATTATTTCGAGTTTCTCATTTTGTTTTTTTTTTTTTTTGAAGATCATTTCTCATTTTGTTTTTCCTCAAGAGAAGAGAAACGCCCTGCGTGCTCTATTTCAGAACTTCTTCGCAAAATAATTGACCGTGAGGGGGATTTTCTGCAAACACTTGCCTTCAGTTCAGACAGCCGTTGGATCAAAAGTGTGCGGCCCGATTACAGATTAAGAAAGATTAGAGAGGGATCGCTCTTCTTTCTTCCCTGTCGCCGTGCGCCGTGCGCCGCCGCCGCCGCAAGCAAAACAAGGGAGGGCCGGCGGGGATGCTGACAGCAGCGGCCGCACGGAGGGGCGCGACGGCAGCGGCGGCGGCGGCGTGGGGGCGGCACCGGCCTTCCATTCCTCCGCCCCAGCGCTCTCCAAATCCACGGTAAGCCCCTACATAGTAACCTCATCCCCACCATGCATATTTACTTCCAAGATTTGCCTCCTTACTGTAGTAGATGCAAGTGGTATTCAGTCTGTCTAGGAAGCTAAACAACGTTGACGCAAAACCTTCCGTGTCAGCAAACCATCCCTGGAATTTCTGTTTTCAGTATCAAACTGTCTGTAGAGCGCCATAAAGAACCTTGAAGATAAACAATGGATTTAGCTTGCATTTCCTTTTAAACAAAATGTGCGTGCGTAATGTTGCACGCTATCACTCTGCGAGCTGTTAGTTCAGACATATTTGGAAATCTTAATTAACGAGCAGTTGAATTAAACACGTTTAGTTTCTGTCTTGCACATGAAACTACAAGTTCTTGTCTTACAAGATCCAGCCTAAAGCTGAAATCATTGCTCCTGAATCACTTGCCATGCGCCGTTGCATGTCATTTCTTGAATCGTTTGGAACCTAACGGTTATTTTGGGCAGCCTCGTGTCCGTTTCTCCGTCCGTGAAAAGCGTGGGGATGCAAAGAGCGCCCTCAAGAACCTTCTGCTCAATGGCGGCCCATGTCAGGTATTGTCTTGGTGACCATTTTCCTACTCGTGGATTTTCTCTCCACTTGCAGACTTGTGAGCCTGTCTGTAAGCAATTCCATTAATGAACTTGCATTCTGGAGCTTGTATTCTCTACAGGAAAGCAGTAGCAAACAAATGAGAAAGCAGAAAGGTAGTGGCAGACCAAAGGCCCAACGCTCTACTCCAGGAAATCCCTATGGAAAAAATAAGCGTAAGCTCTTTCAAATCGTTTACCTTGAATGACTTTTGAATTTTAAATGCTTGTGCTCTTTTGGACAGCTCAATTCTATGTTTTCAATCATCTAGAATACTAGACTGATGGACACTAAAATATACAAACATGAGTGCTCTGCCAGCCTTTTACATATGCATTGGTTGAATTTGTTCTGCATTAACATTTCCATGTGAACATTGGCTTCTAATGATTTTTTTCTGCAATGTTTACTTAAAATGTGGATTCTATTTGTCATAGTGACATTAATACATCCGGATGACCATCCCTAGCATATTGCTGTATACCTTTTATTATTATGGATAAGTTTACACTTCATGATCTGCCGTTGCCTCCAAATATATTTGAATGACATGAAGTGCACATTGATGATTAACCTAGGTGGGCAGAACTGGAAAAGCTTTGATGATGATGATGAATGCACAGACACACCATATGGTGCCTATGGTGGTAAGAACTTTTACATGGTACTGGCCTGGGGAGGATGACGGCCTTGGTAGTAATCCTAGTGGTTTTCAATGGAGGGAGGAAAAGTTCTGGAACGAAAGTGATGTGGATGAGGAAGAGGAGTCGGGCCATGATGACCTGCAAAACCATAGGATCTCCCTTGGGTTGCCAGTTTTAGGCCCCTTAAAGCTGGATCATATCAAGGCTGCGTGAGTCATGTTTCTATAACAACACATTGCACTTGCAGGGCTTCATTGTCACAAGGTTGCTAATGTGTTCTTTCTCAACATGGTGTTTCTGCAGTTTTCGCGCATCTGCTCTCAAGTGGCACCCGGACAAACATCAAGGGCCTTCACAGGTTGGTGACATAGTATGTTTGTTATCCTTGATTGTGTGATTCTGGTGATTGGTGCTTAAGTTTAGTGGATATTTCAATAGCTATCTTCAAGGAACTGTTTTGTATGCATTGCCTGTAAGCAAGCGAGGATAATAGATTGATTCTGGAGGGTGTCAATGTACACTTATATAGGCAAGAACGACCCTAAGGGTTTGGCTTATAGAAACAGAACCAACTAATGGTGATCCTTGCCTATAATATGATATCTATCCTGGCCATGTGGGCACAGAGCTCAATAGGGCGCTAGCCGGACAGTCCAACGTTGTCAAATCGATATGCACAACATACCAAATGGATTGAATTGATCTGTTGAAACCGTGGCAGTTTTTGTAAAATAACCGCCACGGTTAATCCCTATTAACCGTGGAGGGCATTGTTAAAAACCCGCCACGGTTAATCGATTAACCGTGGCGGTTTTTATAAATAGCCCGCCACGGAAAATTGTGGCCAGAACTATATATACCAACACTTGACTTCTCTCCCTCACCTCTCTCTCCCGAGCCGGACACCCTCCCTCTCCATCCCCTCCCTCTCCCTCACGAACCCGGCCGGCGGCGGCGGTGGCATGGGGGCGGCTAGCGGCGGCGCCCACTCCTCGGGCATCCGGCAACCCGGCGTGGATCCGGCGTCCGGCGCCTCGAGCACGGGCGGCGCGTTCGGCGTTCCCGAGCTTCGGCGGCGGCGGCGACCGGCACGATCCGCGGCGTGGCGAAAGCGGATCCGGGCGGCGGCGGCGCGGTGGCAGCGCCTTGAGCTCCATGGCGGCGCCGTCCACCTCGAGCTCCACGGTGGCGGTGTCCTCGAAGCTTCGTCGGCGTGGATCCGCCACCAACCGCGCGCGATCGGCGGCGGCGGCCGTGGGGGCGCCCGGCGGCGGCATGGTGGCGACCCAAAGGCCGCGCATGGTGGCGACCCGGCGGCGGCATGGCCCGATCTGGGGCCCATTTGGGCCCGGATGCGGGTTTTCTTTTTTTTATTTTTTTCCTGAATTTTCCGTGGCGGTTTTTGTTAAATAACCGCCACGGTTAATAGATTTTCCGTGGCGGGCGGGGAAACCGCCCGCGGTTAATAATCGTTTGATTAACCGTGACCCTAGGCTGCGTGGCGGTTTTAATGCCCGCCATGGAAAATCCAAAAAACCACCACGGAAGTTCAATTCAAGTAGTAGTGAATGGCTCGAGAGCGAGATAAGCATCTTTAATTTCTCATATTGTTGGTGAAGATGGGCAACAACGACGTATGTACGCTTCACCAATAATGCAACGTCGTCATTAGTGGCAGCTTCAATTCATGGATCGAGTGGACCAGCGCAGATCACCAAGGGAAATGGACCAGATCCATGTTTCGCTTTCGTGGCCGTGTTTCGATCCAAATACCCGCCAGTTGCACGCCACGGTGAACGAACGATCGCCAGCGGCTGCGAATCTTCTCCCCGCGGGACGATTGGATCAGGAGTAGGTTGCAAAATTTGTGATTAAGGTTGCCAAGATTTTTCCACATAGGTGTCATCGAAAGCACCACTGCGGTCTACATACGGCATAGCAAGTTGCTTTGCAACAACGAGCACGCACACACGGTAACATACACGGAGTGGAAACAAAACAGTCGATCGATAAAAATCCCTCGCCTGGAGGTGACGTTTTCTCCATGCCTACTATTTCGGTGGGACGTCGTAAAAACACTTGTCGGTGTTGGAGCGACCCTAGCTTATCGATCGGTTACTCGTTTGGCAACTTGGTCATACATTGCCTACTAAAGTCTAAAGAAAAATGCTAACGTAGGGAACACGTACTTTTTGCAGCCACACAATTGCTATATTTTTATTACTAATGATGACAAGGTGACACTAATATATGCCATATATTTTATTTTTTAAAGAACATATTACTATAATCTTTTATCTAAAATTTGTTACATCATATATATATATATATATATATATATATATATATATATATAGTATTCTATATATTACCCCGGGTAGTGAATAATAATCACTACCCGAGTCCAAACCACCGGACCTGACCCAACCCATGCGCTCGCTCCCCCCCAGGGCCCGGCCAAAGACAGTCTCCGCCCGATTTCTTTTTATCGCATTCGGTTTTTTTTTTTCGGTTCTAATAATATCTAGTAGATCAATTTCGAAAAATTTTTTCGGTCGTGGGGTTGGAGACGCCGGTTTCACCCAGCTCCGCCGCCGCCGCCGGCCCGGCTTCGCCCGGCGCCCCCGCCCCCGCCTCACGGGCCCAGATCGCCGCCCTCCCCTTGCCTCCGCGGCCTCCTAGGCAGCTTCCGCGGCCTCCGACGCCCCGCAGCCCCGGCGGCCTGGGTTGGTGTCGGCTGCGGGCGTCATTGTCGGCGGTAGTGTGCGAGTCGGCGACCGTTCTCCCCGCCGGGTACGGGCGGCTTGCGGTCTCGCCTAGAGTGCGCTGGGCGTGGCGGTTTCTCCTCTCCTGCGAGTATCTCCCGTGGCCGGGTCGCTCCTCAACGCCACCCCCCCGCCGCCATCCTCAACTACGCCGTCCGCCGTCGATCCTTCTCAACCCACATCGCCGGTGATGCTGCTCGAGCCTCAACCTCCCCCGCTTTGCCTCGTCCTCAAGTACTACCCATCGCCAGGGCTGCTCCTCAACACACCCATCGCCGACTCAGCCTAATTTGGTCAACCGGTGCTGCTCTCTGCGTCCAATCTTGGCCGACTCAATCCAATTCTGTCCGTCAGGTACTCTTTACCCTCCTTAAATCACTTTCTCGTGCATCTTATTTTCAGTATTTCATTATTCCATATCAACTAGGTATTCCATTATTCGATATCAACTAGTCTGGAGAGGTGGTGTTTTACATAATGCAAGGTCAATTCGATGCTCTTTCCATGCTCAATTACCTAGCATTACCTAATTTCTGGTTGTGATAACTAATGAATATTGCCATAATGAATTGTTTGCGAGCATGGATGCGTGCTTGATACTGCAGCTAATCTCTGTACGGTCCAGCTAATATTTTGGAAGGGTGGCTGCACCAATGATGCTCCTGTTAGTAAGATGTAAAGCAGGCTAAAAGATTGTTACTGCAGCTATGGTTATGCCACTCAGTTTGATTTGATCTGAATTTTATTTGTGCTTGATACTGCAGCAATGGCACTTCATTTTCTTGTCTGAACTGCAGCTCGGTTCAGTTCAGAGCAAGCAATCCATTCTTTATTTAATTAGCCTTTTCAAACTAGTGTGCAAGCTCAGTTCAGTTCAGAGCAAGCAATCCATTCTTTATTTAATTACAGCAGCAATGGCACTCCATTTTCTTGTTTGTGTTTCTTGTCTGAACTGCATGTACAGAACCTTGGGAGATGTTGTATGCTTCAATCACATCATGATTTATTGGGGTACTCATATGAGCATGTCAAGACTAGTCGACTTGTACCTCCTACAGTTTTTCTTGTCAAATATGTTTAATCGGTATTTCAGTTTGCTTTTAATACACAGTCCAGTCAGTAAACCTAAACCATATTTCAGTTTGCTTTTACATTTCTAATTCTTCATTTTGTGTGGACATCCACGAATATGAATGTTGCTCCCAACCCAAATCCACCTCTCTTTAATCTATATATGTTCACCAGCAGCAGCTACACATTGTATTGTGCAATTCTAGTGTTAGTTTGATCGACATGTGTGCGCTGGATTCGCACCGCCGAATGGAGCACCTGTGGAGGAGGCAAAGGGCGAGGCTGTTACAAAACAACACTGTTGCAGCAATATTAATCTGCTCATGCTTGCTACCAATGGCATGATCTCATCTGCAATCAAAATCAGATTTGTGCTCTGCTTCCTTGGGCACTTCTGTTCTCTGGCTTTTTCCTTGTTGCGTGAAATGAGCCTACAGATTGTTTAGCTTATTTAGATATACCTTATTTATATTTATCGTTCACAGATTAGTACAGGTTAGTGAGGATTCAAGAGGAGCCTGATCTTTTTTCTGTCTTTTGACTTTCAGTTTAGTTGTGCATCTTATTACTTGTTTTTATTTTATTTTTTTCAGTCAATATTTGTGAGACCTGATCTCCTGTCATATTTCTATAATTTTCTTCTTTAATCTGATGAACATCTACTCATATTTTTGTTTTATCTTCTAGCTATTACCCACTTGAGAGTGCTTCAGTACAAATATGAAATTTGTTTCAGTTATGCATCCTTCCTGTCCTATCCTTTGTTTTTTTTTTGTTTCATGGCTCTCCTTGTCTAGGAGCTCCAGTCGTAAGCTCTCATATGTTCATCACATGTTAATGAAAATTTGGGGTCCCACATGCATTGAATTTTCTATTTACATTAGGAGTTCACCACTGCTTATTTGGTCTAACTAGAAATTTCTAGCACATTCATGATAAAGTGGAATTTTATGGTGCTCCTTTTTTTGGATCTTGTTACATCTTTGTAGTCCCAAAATCTTAATCCCTATCACTTGACAATAGTGATAGGTAGTTCATCAGTACAATCCTTCAGTTTATCATTTATCTACAATTTGGATTCCTTAAATCTCTTGTGCAGGCACTGATCATATCAACTGCCTTTATTCTTTCAATAGAATTTTGTGTGTTCACATTAGTAATTCCAACGAGGCTTTTTCAGTGCTATTGAAGGATGTCTTTACGGTTATGCATATTTAGTCTTTACGGTTCTGCATATTTAGAAACCACAATTTGTTTTATTAGTTGGAACTTCAATTCATTTGTTCCGACCAAGGGAGTTGTAACATGATGCTTTGCTATCTGTTTCTTATACTAGAAGCTTGCAGGATATGAATTTGTCATCCATTGATTTTTTTTACCCCCTACTGTACGTATGTCTTGGTATCTGATTTCTCCTCATGATGATTTGCCAGGTACCTTGATGTGTTCAAGTCAGGTGCAGAGAGGAAGGATGCTGCAGTGAGGGTCATGAATGCTTACAATGTTGCCCAGGTTTGATCTTTCTGTACATGTCTATAGAATGACTGCATATCTTGTTAATTGTACAAATAGTAGAAATAACATTGAAGCTGTGCCTGCTAACGATCCTTAATCTTGAAAGCAATCTAACATGGAATTATTTTCATTACTTGTTTGAAGTGTATCTTGCTTTCTACAATGGTGATTTCGTATTTCTCCGTTAGGAAGGACTATCAAAATAATTATTACAAAACTTTTCTTAATGCTAATTGACCTATTGTATATTGCATTTCCTTTGTGATACACGGAATTTAATCTTTTATATGCAACAACAACAACAACAACAAAAGCCTTATTGGGTAGGCTAGAGATGAAACTCATAGGAAACACGGATAATCTTTTTATATGCATGATCACAACAAATGACTTATCTAAGCTGTGATCAATCTCATGACATTTGCCCTGCTTTCAGGCTTATCTGTTCATTTGTTCAAGTATGATTCAACTCACGGTCCATTCAAAGGCTCGGTTGTCGATGTGTCAACTTTGGAGATTTATTACAAGCAAATCAAGTTGCAAGTACTAGGTAAGAACAGGAAAGGTCGCAGGTTGCAAAATCTTCCTGCTATGCTCTGTGTAATATAAATGTTTTTCCAATAAAGTTCAGGCAGCTTGCAAAACTGAATATAGATTGGTTTGAAAACATCTCTGGTCCTTTATTGGATGGCTAATTGGCTAGTAAGTTTAAATTATGAAGAATAATATCTTTGCTCTTCTGTATTCTCTGATCTTATGTTGCAGGTTTTTTAGAAGCAACTGTCATAATGCCTATGTACTTAATGGATGTTTTAATAAGTTGGGTCTGGGTGCTATATAAATGAAGGTCAAAATTAGCAGCATCCAAGTGTTTCATGCATGTGGACCTGTAATCAGATAGGAAACTATCCATGATAACAGGCCATCATCCACAAAAGCTGTGTTGCATTGCCGCAAACTAGAAATGACTTTGAAAGAGCCTTCAATGGTGCAGATTTCTGTTCATCAGAAGTACTTGGATGCCTGTGCGTCATCATTGAAGTTCTTCAAAAAACACATGAGTGTATCTGCACCTTTGGGGGATCCAAATCTCTCTTCAGCGTCAAACCTTTCCATCTCCTGCATTAACAGATTATTTTTAGATTCGTTAGAAAATTATATGTTCTAATGTATCTGACTTTTCATTTTCAGTTTATTTTCAACCAATGTATATGTTGCAACATAACCTGTGTCAGCAGGGTGGAGGAGCGAATGAGGCAGGGAAGTGTAGCGGAGGATGCAGCCCTCCCTCAACCAAAAATCGGCCACACGAGCAGGCGAGCAGGCGACATGGAGAAGTGGAGAATGCAAAGTGCATGTTAGTGAAAGGAGCGAAGAATTAAATTTCTCAAGGAGAATCCACTGCGCAACAGAGTTATTAATGTGCTTGACATCTCGTCCAGAGACCGGTGGCCTCGTTGTAATCAAGCTGTGGAATTCATAAAACTTGCATGTCCTTCTTTTGCCTCTTTGCTACAGATTTTTTGTTCAACTTGTCAAAGAGTACGCCTACAGATTCTTGGTTCAATATATTTGATTTTGAACTAGAGATTTATTACAAAATTGTGCCAAACAAATGGAAAGTCCATTTCCTTGATTGACTTGTAGTAAATTTGCTGTGATTATAAATTTCAAATATTTTCAAATAGCTAACTTGTGCCGATCAAGAAGAAAGCTGGTTTATACCAATTAATATCTAGGATGGACCATCTTCGACTATAAAACGTTTACAGTTTTATCTTGGGTGAATGAAAATAAACTTAACTAGCCTATGGCAAGCAATCTAGCTAACACGTATGGATTACTCTGACCAATACTAAAAATGGTCAGTCAGCGGTATTTATAAACCCGACGTGGTGACTTCAAAAAAAAAAAAAAAAGAAGAATCGCTAGAGAAACCAGCCATGTGAGTGTTTCACGGGCGGAAAAGACAAACAGTCGAGAACCTCATGCGTGCGTGTAGGTTGGTTCCGCGAGCGTCGGACCTGGCGTGGACTCACGGCCTCTCGTTCGGGACGGGCGCAGCATGCGGCCTGCCGCGCGGGGCTCGGGTAGTGATTAATAATCACTACCCTGGGTACTACTTAGCGCAGCCCTATATATATATATATATATATATATATATATATATAAAAATTTTTTCTACACCCTAGGTGTAGTTACACCCATGTGTATATCTCAAGATTTATGGTATATATGACTGAACGAAGTGCATGTGGATGAAGTATATGGTCATACTAGACCATCTATGGTGGTATATACGTTAAGTATGCATTCATACTTTGAGTATATGGATATACTTTTTTATATACAGCAGTAGTGGCATTTTATGTAATTATCAAAATATATGGGTTCCATCGAAATTTTTTTTAGTAGTAAGATCTAGAGTATCTTAATATTAGTATCTAAACATACTCAAACCAATAAACAAGTATGAACACATACACAATATGGTTTTTTCAATATGGGTGTAACTACACCCGGTGTATATAAGTGCACCTATATATATATATATATATATATATATATATATATATATATATATATATATATATATAATAAAAAATAACATATATTACGGTTGTATCACTAGATTCATTTCAAATAAATGATGAGCTTCACAAAACACATGGACCCTGCTAATCTCTAGTGTACGTGTGGAAGCGTATTCATTCTCTTGTAAGCCGCACCGCGTAACCCGACTTTTGATAATAGTGAGAAGTGTTTGCCGGCTGGCGCCCCGCCCATGGTTTTCTAGTCTCTCGCATTGGGAGAGTTTTCCGGATTACAAGTACCCATAAGTACACTTGCCATGGGTATCGCTGCAAGACTTGCAATCATTCCCCAAGAAATTCTAAATATAGAAAACGAGAAGCTCGAACTAGAGCAAAGCCTGGATCTCACCCAAGATGTAACGTCCCGCCTCCTCAAGGCCAGACCCGCTTACATTTGACAGCTCTGACTTCTCGGTCGGTCACCCATCGCTCCAAGCCAAGCATGCTTAACTTTGGAGTACTTAGGAGATGGCTTCCGGAAAAGAAGTTGCAACTTGTTGGTATGAGTATTCTATCAACCCTATTAAGCTCTGTACCGGGGTGTCACACAGGACCCTATGTTTCTCTCTTTCGTCGATCCAGTAGTTTGGATGCACAATCCAGTAGTTTGAATATAAAATTATAGACTTGATGAACAAAATCCGCATTCTTGAAATGCGGAAGATGGCGCTGTTGAGCGAACAACAATCGCTCATCGTGAAGGCTGCCCCCCGCGGTGACCGTGTGACTCTTCACAACACACAGTAGTCTCTCTTTGACTACACCAAATCTTATCAGACCATTTTTATAAGCATGGCATGGCCTTTTTGCTCACAGAATCCTTTCAACGCGGTGCGGACTTAGTTTTTGCCACAAAATAAGGAATCGTTAATGATAACAAAAGGGATTGGCAAATGACATCGCTATCCAATCAGAATTGCAATAGAGTTCCATCTAGAATTGCCATTTTCGTTATTTTTTTTTGAGAGCATGCATTAGCACGTTTTTCATTAAGCAGAAAAGAAGTTGAGTTACAAACAGTGTGTTAAGTTACGGTAATCCAAAGGTTACCGATACCCACACCAAACAACCTCGGCAGACTCACATGAGCTTGTAATTACACGATAAAAAACTACTAAGCAACAGTGGTGCCGGTAGCGAGGAGCTAGATGTTCTCCTCTTCCAACCCGATCATATTCAGGTCCATGGCCACTGGGTCAAATTTTCTATCGAGGAGACGCTCCAAATTCTCATGGGTGTAGTCTAACAAACAACACCCTGAAGGCAGACCTGATCATGTGTAGACCTGATCATGTGCACCGTCTCGGAGCCGACGCCGGTCTTTGGAGCCACCAATCCCAGCTTTTACATGAGAACACACTACGCTTGCTTGGTGCTGTCTGCCTCACGCGCCACGGCGGCGATGCGAGCACTACTTCGCAACGTCATTGCCGGGGTTGGTGTTCGAGGCCTACGCAACCTTGGCGGCCCACGGATGGGTGGCATCCCCAGAGGAAGGCATAGTCGCTCTGGTTTATTTGATTTACTACAGACACACACATATATATGTGTAACATCCGGCAAGAGCTATATTTGTATCCAAATAAAGCAGATCGATAGAATGCTATGGATGATACTGGTGTACTTGTTCAGTTCAGCTAGTGGTAAGTGCTAACGTTACCTCTTCTTTCCTCTTCATCTCCTTGCTCGCTTGTTCTTCATATATCGATCTCTACATGGTCTTGTGGATCACTGATCTTATTCGCCTCTCTGCATGGGTCAATGCTGGCCTCCTTGCTTTTACCCCACAATACACTATAGAGGCCGCCAACCAGCAAGATTCCACCAATAATGCTGTCGTAAAATGACAACAACAAGACATTCACCAATAAGTCCAAAGATCATCATGCATGAATGTGCTGACGTGAAACTTGTTTTTTCATTCATTGTAGACACTATTCGTCCAAGACTCTTGAGATATATACCTGCCAAGGTGGACAATCTCTCCCAAGAAGAAAGAGGAGCAGAATATGGTGAGGACGAAGCATAGTTGGAGTCCATGCGGTGAGAAATACGGGGCCTTTCACCTCCATGCACCAAGCTTGCAGATAGTAGGCGACTCCCATTATTACAAACCCCTGACAGTGGTTGATATGCATGTAGCAGTTCACCAGCAAAATTTCAAAGAGTCAATAATAGTTAGATATCTTATATTTTTACTTTGTGTAACTAAAATCCAACTTACCTAGACTTATTTTAGTGAAAAAAATCCAACAAACTCTTACAGAGTAGAAAATGGCGAGCAAGCCAACATCGAAGCGAAGCTTCCACTTGGAGAAGTCCCTCTCAGCCACAACTGCGACGACAAATGACTGTACCATGCCAAAGACGCACTGCGCCGCCGTCACAATGATCTTGTCTGGACACTCCTTGAGCACCGCTGTCTGCGTTGTCGGTTACCGAAGATATTTTTAGAAACACATAGTAGTAAATATAGTTGTACGTTATAATAGAATATATGACTTATATTGTGTGACCATCATCTGGACAACTTGTGTCTCGAAGATTTATTTAATGACGGTTATGTCATTCATGCTAATTTATCTTAGAATGGAACTCTTGTACGTGGGATGTGTGCTGCTCTATAGCTCATATATGTGTAGGCAGAGGCTTGGAGATTTATCTAATAATTGCATTTTAATAAGAAAAATGACAGCTTGGGACATATTTCATTTTGGTTATTGTATGACAACATGATCAAATAGACTAATGTTATTTGCTAGTATACACGGTATTTGGTACTTCCTCCATCCCAAATTATAAGTCGTTTAACTTTTTTGACAACAAGTTTGACCACTGCCTTATTCAAAAAATTGTGCAAAATATCACTTATTTTTCTGTGGATTTCTTTATTAATAAAAGTTATTAAAGAATGACTTAAATTTGACTATATTTGCGCAAATTCTTTAAATATGACGAACGGTCAAACTTGGAGCCAAAAAAGTCAAACTACTTACAATTTGAGATGCAGGGAGTATATTAGATGGAAGGATGGACATTGACTAAGACATTGTGAAGATCAAGTGATCAATACCTCAAAAAAGACCACTGCTAGACATAGGGCTCAAAGACCGAACCAGGATAAATCCCTTGTGTTGTATAGTGTTTTGAGTGCTTGAGACCATTAGAGACACACACATAGAACAATCCGATATGACTGTCATGGTTACATGCCCATGCAGGACACCTAGTTTAGAGCTGCAAATAAATCTTGGCTAGCATCACACCGGCATTTTATTGTGTAAGCAGCCAAGCAGAGAGCGTGCTTCAGCATGACTCGACTTTTATGGGCGTGTGGCTCACATTTCATATAGTAGGTGAATTTTCCATGCGTTGCTGCGGTTATGCAAAAATAATTTTAATCTAGTTAAGAGCAATGTAAAAGTAATTTCAGTAATGAACTAAATAAAAAGCATTATGATAATCTTAGATCTTCAACTTCATGAAACAAAACATGCGTCACTAGCAGTGAAGGATAACATTTAGAACTTAATGTACAACACAAAAAAATTCTTAGTTTGCGGCAAGAATAGATTTGGTATAAGAAAGTACTAACCTTCTAGATCATTAATTGAAAGTGTTAGTGAGGCGTTAGTGGGGCTGCTTAGGTGGATGCTTGCATGGTTGAAAGTGTTAGTGGGGCTGCTTAGGTGGAATGCTTGCATGTCGAGAGAACTCTTAGTGGGGGTTCTCTATATAGGTGTAGTAGATAGATTTCTCATCGTCACAACTTATGCGGATAGTATCGACTCATTTTTGATGACGAGCCAATCTTTCATATGTGAGATTAATCCTTTATTCCACCTAGCTAGCTATCATTTACTCCCTTTATTCCAAATTATAAGTCGTTTTGATTTTTTTGGTTCATCCATTTTGCAATATATCTAGACATATATATTGTTATACCTAGATGTGTAGCAAAATAGATGTACCAAAAATCAAAGTGACTTATAATTTAGAACAGATGAAGTATTAATTATATATGAGCCCTTGAATTTTATTTGATATTGGTTGAAATATTTTAGACTTAATCATCTAATTTAACCAAATATAGCTTATTCGACGGCATGTGTTGCAGAAATTCATCCAGTGCACTATGCATTGAAGAGGTAGCTTTTTTTAGACAATGGAACCAAATGTTCTAGCTTCAGCTTCTTATAAAAGAGAAACATCAGGCCAAGCTTATTACAAAGAAGTAGCTAGGCGACGACTGACCAGGAGGACGATCCAAAGAGACCACGCCATGTTGGCGAGGACCATGAGGAATGTCCACTTTACCCATGCGCTGCGTGTAACCACATGGGCTGCAGACAAAGCGTGAGAGGCGAAGGCGCGGTGATGGTTGACAGGGCTAATCGACGGACCGGCGTACAAGGCGATGACCAAGACCCCGGCGAGGCAGAGCGCCACCCCGGCGATCTTGGCTACGCCTGACAAGCTCTTCAGCTTGAAGGACCGAAACGGCGACCAGAGGGGGGGTGAATGGGAGCCTCAAATTTCCTATTCAATTTTGGGTCATCGGCTCAACCCCCAACCTCAAAAACAAATTCAAACGGGAGACGAGTAACACATGTAGATCAAGTCAAGATCTGAAATTACTGAACAATACCGAAGCCTAGACAAGTCGCAAGATTCGAACTCATCGAGAAATACCGACGTAACCTAAAACCAACAAAGAAAACACTAAAGCTACAGACTTTCAAGATCGAAACTACTCGAACAATCATATCACACCGCATAAGTCGATCTCGAACTCATGAGCAATACCGACAGAACCTAAAACCAACAGCAAACACTAAAGCTACAGACTTTCAGTACTGGAAACTACTGGACAATACTGACCCGAACTGAAAGGCTGTTAGCAAGAAACGCACGAACTAGAAAATCGCCCCAAACAAAATTCCTTCGAAACTTGATCAAATCAACTCCTTTTGCCACAAGATTTTAGACACTTGGTCACAAGGCATAGGAGAGGCTATCCCAAAGAAATCATCGCCCAATTTGACCAAAATCGAGAGAAATCGCGGATCTCACGAAGAACACACCAAAAATCGACTTTGATCCAAAACTTGCCCGATCTACGTGTTCGTGAGGAATTAGCTCAAACCCTTTGGTGGAAATGATCCTCTCACGTCCTAGCACGAATCAAGGCAAGAAAAACGAAGTCAAACGGTGCCAAATCGAAGAAATCGCGAAGAGAATAGAGGGGGAGAGAAGGAACTCGGGAAGAACAAGTGATGAACAAAAATCACAGCACAAGATCAAACAAGAACACCGATCCAAACATCCCAAACGCCACCATGTGACAGGCTACTCAGAGCTAGCCCTTGCTCAACAAATTCGATACAAGATCGGTGGACCTCTCTCACCAATGTCTGGAAACCCTAGCTAGAAAATGTAAAATGAGAGGCAAGGGAGGATGAAGGGGTATGCCTCTGCTAAATAGCCCCATATTCCCTCTGCCTGAACTACCCCTAAGATACATGAGTCAATCTTGTAACCCTAAGGCTATTTCGGTCGACTCGGTAATCTTCGATCCGACGGCCACCGCGCCTCCTCATCGGCCTTGCATCCACGCAACCTCCCGATGCCGCCACGTCGCCGCCCTTCCGTCCGCCGAACGCCTCGGGTTTTGTGGCCCAAACCCGCGAAACCCGCGCCCGTGGTTTTGAGGCGCAAACCACGAAAACCCGCGCCCGTGGTTTTGAGGCCCAAACCACGAAACCCGCACCGATGGTTTTGAGGGCAAACCACCAAACCTCCTCGACACGTGTCATCGCCGCCTTGACCGCCTCGAAGTCGCCAAGTCATCCGAGCTCCCCGCTCGCCGCACGCACGCCCGTCTTGACCCGATCGACACGGGTCCTCGCCACGCCCTCTTGCATCCGCCGATGTCCCGGATGTCACCCACCATGGCTAGCCACCCGACGATCCGGTCCCTCGGTCCAAGCCTCACGTCCGTCCTTCACCTCCGCGGTCCCGTCGGCCCGGCACGCCCCTCCTTGGCCCCTTCACCTCGCCGCGGCTACCATCTCCGAGCTCCACACCGCACAACACGAACCAAGAGATACGCCTTCGACACACTCCACGTATGCCGGTGAAACATAGCCGAAGCATAAAAAGATAAAAAGAAAATAGAGGAAGAATGTTGACTGCTGACAATCACTCCATCACAAAACTAAACACATGTGACCTAAATCAACCATGTGTTCGCAATCTCCCCTTGATGAGTGCATTGTCAACATTCAACACAAAGACAGAAGAAGGTAGAAGAAAACACATCCAAGTGAACACAAGCTAGACAAAAGCTAAGACAAATAACCGGATAGCAAACATGGAGCAAGAACTTGGTTCCCAAAGACATGGGCAAAAAGGCTCGACACAACCAAGCTAAGACAGCTAGTCCTCAAGAAGAGGTAGAACAGGCTCAACACCACTAGCACAGCTCCAAACCAATCACTTTCACACACAAGCAGCTAGACCCTCAAGACAGAGGCAAAAGGCTCTACACAACTAGCTCAAAAGTGCTACTCCCTCTGGACAAATGCAGTCACTGTCTTTGTACCTTTCTCCCCCTTGTTGGCACATGCACTAATCAAGCCATGAAATGCAATATGTCACAATGCAAAGCTTCAAGATTATATTCAACCGAATGAGAGAGTGCTCAAAGTGGTACCATAGCAACAAATTACAAGTGCTAGCCGTGAGCTCAAGCTAATCAGATGATATGAAATATGGCACAAAGCATTTTGAGCAAATTTTAGTATCTTGCAAAAAGAGGTTCACCATTAAACATAGCACCTAGCACAAGTAGATAGGAGATCAACTAAGTGCTCAAACATGTAAACTGGGTGAACTACCCCAAACAAATGTTCAAACATCATGCTAGACATTATGGCACAAACTTGTGAGGTTCATTTTAGTTCGAGTTGCAAATGTTCACAAGTTACAAAAGAGCATGCGAGTGGTTATCCACATTTGCCTTGCCTTACTAATCAACCATGTCAAGCCTATGCGTGAGCAATGATTAGCTTAAGACAATGGTCTGGGTCAAACACAATGAAGTCCAAGTTCATTCAAGAGTGCAAGTGAAAGCAGTCTCAAACTTCAAAGTGTGGCAAAATGGACCCACTCGATCTTTTCATCACTTTAGCTTTAGACTTCACGTTTTAGCATGGTATTATCATGAAGATCTAAACAAGTGAATGAATCAAAGCATGAGACATAGCTACCAAGGATACACATAAGAGCTCAATGGATCTCAACATTCTACTCATGATAGAAGCTAGCTCAAGGGTGAACCAAGATTTAATTTCATCATTCATTAATCAAGTTCACATGTGGAAAAAGTTGCTCAGCTCATAACATACATCAAATGATTAGAAAGAGCTAAAGCTAGAAGCACTATCATATTCATACTACTAAGAGCACAACCTCATTCAATTCAATATAAAAGTGAAGCTCATGATATGCAAGAATGATACAAAAACAAAAACAAGCCTAAAAACTACAACTGTACATCAACTACAAAGCTACCCCTCAAAAAGGGTAGCAAACTCCCAACTCCCCCTCAACCAATGACACCTAGCAAAAGAAAACTAGGAAACAAAAGGGCACAAAGGCTAGCATGGCATATAATACACAAGATAACACATGCTAATATGAAAGGTGCCATGGAACGATACAAAAATGATACGGGCGAACAACATGACATAACCACAAGAGAATAATGAAAGACCATGACAAGATGTTCATATATATCACCACAATATCATACAAAAGATAGCAAGATAGAGTAAACAAGATCACAAAGCTATCATGAACAAGATGGCTAGCCTACCATGGTATATACACAAGTAAGACATAGAACCATAATGTGCCGGAAATATACAAGTGAGAAAATGAACAACTATCTCATACCATAAGTAGGGAATCATGAATGTACAAGGCATGAGTGTATATGATAGCTCACAGACTGTGTGTAGGTGTCACAATAAGGCACATGCCTCTTGGAGGCCATCAAAGTGATGTAGACAACCATCAAGTCTTGATCACACCACGACAAAGAATCAAATTCCACCAAGCACGTGTTCTCCACCCCATGTCCTCATACCTACACATGAGAGGACACAGAAAACCCAAGTCTTGGATCCCAAAGGGTTAACAAGCATAAACTTGGGAACCCAAGACTTGATCACCTACATCATTGGTAAAACATGGGACGAGCAAATGGCACAACATTGGGGTTAGTATACTCAGGAGAGTACCAATGTTGACCATTTTTCCCGAGATAGGCATTAGGCAAAACAAACATCCCACGTCCCATCTTACCCAAGCGCTCACCACGCACCACAAAGCGTGGTGCACTCCTCTTGTCAAACTCAAAACTCCCAAAGCGAGGAACACCTTCCACTCGCGGAGCACGACCACCAAAGGGTCTCACAAACTGTGGCCTAGCCCTTTGAGGCCTCCTACCTTCAGGCCTAGCAAACTGCCTCTGAACCAACCGCACACCCCTCTCATACATGCCAAGTGGAGGGTGATACATGTCGCGGTTCTCAAACTCAACTTGACGCCTAGCATCCCTCTTCCTCCTAAAGCAAAACTCAACCAAGTGACCATCTCTCTGACAATACTCACAGTGATACCTCACCTCTCTCTTGGGTGGTTGTTGGTTCACTCTCTTGGGTGGATGGTTCACTCTTGTCGTGGCCTTGGCTTTAGGAAGGGTTTCCTCAGGGATCTTAGGCAAAGTGTCAAGTGGGTTCTTGAGGTGGTTTGGTTTGGGAAGCCACACTTGTTTGGGAGGTGGAGTTTTTGTGGGCTCTTGGAGAATGCCATTTTGCACAATGGGCTTGGTAGGCTCAGGTGGGGTGATCTTGGTCCATCTGGGAGTGTTTGTTGGTTTCTCGCTTGAGCTCAAACCACTACCTTGACCAACCTTCCCATAGATAACTTCACCCTTCCCACCTATAGCAAAGCCTAATCCCGATGTGTCAGTCCCCCTCTTGAACTGACTCATCATCATGCCAAGTTGTGGCTCTCCACTAGACACCCAACTCAGGATAGAGCAGAGGTACTTGTTATCCTCATCGACTCTCTCCTTTTCATGCCTATAAGACATGAGCTCCAACTCCAAAGCTTCACACTTAGCACACTTCAAAACGGTGCCATCTGAGTTGGCCTTCTCAAGCACAGCAAGCTTGGCAACCTTCTCTGCCAACTCAGATTGCAAGCCTGGACAAGACTTGCACGCACTCAACAACATAGGCTTAGCCTTTAGCTCAATGTGCTCATCTAGCAAAGCAGAGTACTTAGATTGCAAAGACATGATGTTAGACATATGCATAGCACAAGCATCGCACTCTGTCTCATCAGAGACATCAACAGGCTTCCTAAGCAACTCTATCTCCGTCATAGCCATTTCCCACTTCTCCTTGTACTCCTTTCTCTCCCTAGAGGCTCGCTTAAGCAACTTCTCTTGACACACAAGCGCTTCGCCTAAAGAGTCAACCTCATCGGAGAGAGATTCGATTGTAGGAGGTACCTCAGGGGAAGAAGAGTCGCTGTCGTGTGGCTTGACGGTGTCGGTCACCGCTCCGTCAAGGGCCATGGTGCAGAAGCCCCCGTGCTTGGAGTTGGCGACGAAGCAAAGTCCGTTCAGCTTTTCCTCGATCTTGCGCTCGGGCTCCTCGTCGCTAGAGGAAGCTTGCCCATCGTTGTCGAGGTCGCTGAGTGAGGCGAAGAAAGCGTCCTTGTTCTCCTTGGCACGCTTGAGGTACTTCTTCTTGATCGCCTCCTTGTCGAAGCCCTTCTTAGACTTGTGCTTGCCGACGGTGTACTCGCGCTTGTCCTTGCGCTTGTCGGAGTCGTGCTTGTCGTAGTACTTCTCGCAGGAGTACTTGTCCTTATTCTTCTTGGGGGCACGCGGCAACAAAGTGGTCCGGATGTCCGCACTCGAAGCATCCGCCCTTGGAAGCACCGCCTCGCCGACGGTTCAAGCGGTTGTTGTGGAACCGCAAGAATCGGCCGATGACTAGATCCAGCTCATCATCCCCAAGACTCTCCATCTGCTCCTCTGTCACAGATACCAAAGAAGACAAGGCAAACGAGATCTGTGAAGGGTTAGCAGAAGAGCTCGAGCTACCCTTACCTGAGACGAGAGCAACATTCGGCGCAGATGGGTTCTTAAGCTTCGCCTGGATCTGAGCCTCGATCTCGGAAGACTTGAGCTTGCTGTAGAGCTCGTCGGGTGTGAGGGTGTCGTAGTTGGCAGACTCCATGATCGCGGACACCTTCACATCCCACACCTTCCGATCCGGAGCGCATAAGAGCCGCAGACGCTTTCGTGGTCGCTGCCTCTCTCGACGGCTTGTTCGCCTCGGCTTGTTGCGCATCGTCCGAAACCCCGGCAAAGAGAGAATCGATGGACTCGCCATCAAGTTGGATTAGGTTGTTGTACTCTCTCTTGTAGGTCTCGTATAGGCGGGCCTTGACTTGTGGGGTTCCCTCGTGGTAGCTCTCAAGAGTTTTCCACACCTCACGAGCGGTCTCACAAATGGCAACTCTCTCGAACTCTGTGTCTTTGAGGCTAGAGAACAACACGCTCCTCGCTCGGTTGTTGGCATTGTGTTGGGCTATTTGCTCCTCACCCACTCGAGCGGCTAGCACTTGGTAATTCTCATCCTCGACAATCTCCCACACTCTCCAATCTATCCCCATAAGATGTGCTTGC
Source organism: Hyparrhenia diplandra (assembly GCA_015847255.1). Classification (NCBI taxonomy): domain Eukaryota; kingdom Viridiplantae; phylum Streptophyta; class Magnoliopsida; order Poales; family Poaceae; genus Hyparrhenia; species Hyparrhenia diplandra. Next base: position 164,540 of record JADLZK010010757.1, on the reverse strand, counting down.
ATCTTAATCTTCCAAAGAGGATAGTTGGTGCCATCGAACTCCGGAGGCTTGCCACCAAAGTGACCAAAACTCTCCATGTCGCCTTCAAGGATCAAGAACCGATTAAGGTGGATATGACCCTTAACCTGCTCGATACCAATTGAAGGACCGAAACGGCGCGACGGAGGGGGGGTGAATGGGAGCCTCAAATTTCCTATTCAATTTTGGGTCATCGGCTCAACCCCCAACCTCAAAAAACAAATTCAAACGGGAGACGCAGTAACACATGTAGATCAAGTCGATCTCGAAATTACTTGAACAATACCGAAGCCTAGACAAGTCGAAGATCCGAACTACTAAGAAATACCGACGTAACCTAAAACCAACAAAGAAAACACTAAAACTCTGGACTTTCAAGATCGAAAACTACTTGAACAATCATCAACACCGCACAAGTCCGAATCCATCGAGCAATACCGGGGCAGAACCTAAAACCAACGGCAAACACTAAAGCTCTGGACTTTCAAAGATTAGAAACTACCGGACAATACTTGACCCGAACCGAAAGGTCATTAGCAAGAAACGCACGAACTAGAAAATCGCCCCAAACAAAATTCCTTCAAAACTTGATCAAATCAACTCCTTTTGTCACAAGATTTTAGACACTTGGTCACAAGGCATAGGAGAGGCTATCCCAAAGAAATCATCGCCCAATTTGACCAAAATCGAGAGAAATCGCGGATCTCACGAAGAACACACCAAAAATCGACTTTGATCCAAAACTTGCCCGATCTACGTGTTCGTGAGGAATTAGCTCAAACCCTTTGGTGGAAATGATCCTCTCACGTCCTAGCACGAATCAAGGCAAGAAAAACGAAGTCAAACGGTGCCAAATCGAAGAAATCGCGAAGAGAATAGAGGGGAGAGAAGGAACTCGGGAAGAACAAGTGATGAACAAAAATCACAAAGACAAGATCAAACAAGAACACCGATCCAAACATCCCAAACGCCACCATGTGACAGGGCTACTCGAGCTAGCCCTTGCTCAACAAATTCGATACAAGATCGGTGGACCTCTCTCACCAATGTCCGAAACCCTAGCTAGAAAATGTAAAATGAGAGGCAAGGGAGGATGAAGGGGTATGCCTGCGCTAAATAGCCCCATATTCCCTCTGCCTTTGAACTACCCCTAAGATACATGAGTCAATCTTGTAACCCTAAGGCTATTTCGGTCGACTCGGGTAATCTTCGATCCGGCGGCCACCGCGCCTCCTCATCGGTAGCCTTGCATCCACGCAACCTCCCCGATGCCGCCCGCGTGCCGCCCTCCCGGCGTCAGCCGAACGCCTCGGGTTTTGTGGCCCAAACCCGCTGAAACCCGCGCCCGTGGTTTTGAGGCACAAACCCACGAAACCCGCGCCCGTGGTTTTGAGGCCCAAACCACGAAACCCCGCACCGATGGTTTTGAGGGCAAACCACCAAACCTCCTCGACACGCGTGTCATCGCCGTCTTGACCGCCTCGAAGTCGCCAAGTCATCCGAGCTCCCCGCTCGCCGCACGCACACTCGCCGTCTTGACCCGATCGACACGGTCCCCGCCACGCCCTCTTGCATCCGTCGATGTCCCGGATGTCGACCCACCATGGCTAGCCACCCGGCGATCCGGTCCCTCGGTCCAAGCCTCACGTCCCGTCCTTCACCTCCGCGGTCCGTCGCCCGGCACGTCCTCCTTGGCCCCTTCACCTCGCCGTCGGCTACCATCTCCGAGCTCCACACCTGCACAACACGAACCAAGAGATACGTCTTCGACACACTCCACGTCTGCCGGTGAAACATAGCCGAAGCATAAAAGATAAAAAGAAAATAGAGGAAGAATGTTGATTGTTGACAATCACTCCATCACAAAACTAAACACATGTGACCTAAATCAACCATGTGTTCGCACAGCTTCACATGCTCCATCCTGCAGCTCTTGTCGATCTTTCTCTGCTTTAGTTTGAGCCATGGCGATGGTCGAGCAAGCAAATGCACAATATATTTTCATTATATTTATGGAACTACTTCCTCCGTCTCAAATTGTAAGTCATTCCAAGAAATCTTAGAGAGTCAAAGCATCCTAAGTTTGTCCAAATTTATATGGTAAGATAATATAACATTGAGGATGTCAACTAGGTATTATTGGATTCTTTGTTAATTATATTTCATAGTATACCTATTTTTTTTTGAGATTACACAGTACAACGCAGACGCTCAACACGCACACACACTCACCCCTATGAACACACGCGCGCAAACCCTAGCCCTATGAGCACCTTTGAAGGACTGAGCCGGCAAATCTTGAAGTTCACGAAGTCACCACAGGTGCCTCGCTGTTGACGGGGACGTCATCTACCACTTAATGCATAGCGCCAAGAAGTCCCGGTATAAATTCAGGATAAGTGTCACACTCAGGATTTGAACCCTGGGTGGGAGCCCCCAACCAATGGCCTTTGTCATTGCGCCGTGAGCCCCTTGACTCATAGTATACTTATCTGATGTCACAAATTTTGCAATTCTCTATAATTTTGGTCAAATTTGGGACGCTTTTTCTCTTGAAGATTTTTGGAATGACTTATAATTTTGGATGGAAGGATTATATATAGCTAGTACCTAAAGAGCAGTGAGAGGAAGAAGGTGACCGCCGGCAGTGAGTTGTCGGCCGCGGATGCCACGGTTGCAGAGGTGAACTTGAGGCTTACACTGTACAGGTTCAAGCTAAATGTAATCCTGAGGACAGGAACAATTTACATGTTGCATGTTTCAGTTCATCTCTCCTAGTCTTATATACTTTATATGTACGTAGTATTAGTACGTACCCGGTTAAGGCACATATGAAGAGCTTGAAAAGCAGCACCAGAGATGGCATGGACCTTGCATAGTTCCTACAAATTAACTCGATAAATTAAAACACATGGAATGCATGCATGATCACACCATATTATTGTTTGTGTGATGAACCAACCTGTGGCGGAGAAGGACGACGATAGGCAAAAGGAGGAGAGAGCCAGCAGCCTGGCGGTAGAAGACGAAGACGAAGGTGTTGAGGCCATGGTCGAAGGCTGCCTTGGAGACCACGGACATGCCGGTGTAGATCACCTGTATGGCGATGCCAACCGCGTACGCCTTCTTGTCTCCTGCAGCGTCGTCCATGCCAGCCACCACCCACGTGCTTTTGGGTTTATTTGGGGCTCCAAAGCAGAGTAGCTAGTTCATTTGTTTATGTCACCTTGCTCTCTGTCCCAAAATATAAGACGACTCGACTCGGTATACAAGGATACACTACATTTTGCTTGATATCCCTTGAAGCATATACTATTTATGCTAACAAAAGTTTGATCACTAGAAACTTTTTAAAATTGGCAAGGATCATTGTTGGATCTGAATCGACAGAGCAATGTCGGAATCCCCTTTCTGCATGCGTGCGTCATGATACGCCGTAATCTTTGCCCACCAAACTTAGCACTATCTCTGCAACATTTATCCTGTGAGCTTAACTGCTATATTTTTATTACTAATGATGACAAGCTGACACTAATTAATATTGCCATATTTTGTTTTTCATCATATACATAACATATAAAATATATCTTACGTCTGTATCACTAGATTCATTTCCAAATAAATGAGCTTCACAAAAAACATGGACCCTGCTAATCTCTAGTGTACGTGTGGAAGCGTTGATTGAATTTAAAGATGTAAGATCATAGGCAACATCAGAGACATGATATTTGTTGACGATGTTCAGCTGGAGCCTATGCTCCCGGGGCATGACTGCCTACCACAACACTAGATGCACCAGGGTTTCGGCAACATGCCGCTTCCCTTATGTAAGTCTGTCACTATATCTGTCATCATGCATGGTTACAAAAACAACCTCCAAAGCCTCTGTACCCCTCCCAGGGGGCTTTTACAAATTAGCCCACTATAGGGGATGGTTGGCCACAACCTCTCACTATTGCGGTCCGCGGTGGGAGCCGGGTCCGGCGGTAGTCCGGTGGTCCACGGTGGGAGGTGGGTCCTACACGCGGCGTGGATCTCGAGGCATGACGGCGCGTGTGGGCAGATCCATCGACGGCGGGGCCGATCCATCCACGGTGGGGCCAGATCCAGCGGGGCGACGCTCGGATCCATCGACGGCGGGGCCAGATCCATCGTCAGCGGATACGGCCGCCGGCGGCCGCTGCGGGGAACCGTAACCCTAGCTCGCATATTTGTCCGGTGGCTGCCCGGATATGGGTCCATTAGGGTTCGGATCTGGGCTTTTTGCTTTTTTTTTTAAAAATATTTATTAACGATGGCGGGCATTAAAACCGCCACCATAAATAGATGATTTATCGTGACCTTCCCTCCGTGGCGGTTTCGATAACCGCCACGAAAAATCTAAAAAAACCGCCACCAAAAATCTTTTTTGTACCGGTGCTTGTTTTTCTCTTCTTTCCACTACAAGACAACAAGTTTAGGTCTAGTATTTCATACTAAGATTCCAGCAAAATGGGTCTAGCTCTTATAAACTGTTTTTGTAGTAGTGTCCAATCGTATTTGTTATGCGGAGTCTATGTTACAAGAGGCCAACCAACTCTATCCTGTGCTCTCAAATATAACGTAAAATTCTAACGTAGTTGGACTCGTACACAATTCAACACATATTTAACAGACCCGCTGGCTATATGGCTTGGAGCAAGCTATAGCAACTAGGCATGGTAATGCCTCATTCAATTTAGGACATGGTCGATAGCATGAATGCAATTGGTGACGATAGCATGTTGGTGTGTTGGCTTTTTGTCATCCAAGTGATGATAGTGCAACTTGGTGGACCGTGGAACATTGATATAAAATTGTGTCGAGATGGTGTTGTTTGACATGTGTTGAGTTCTTAATATACAAGGGGCCTGCCCGTAAGTTGTCAATAGTTGCATTTTATTTGCTTCCGGTTCTTTTTTTGTTGTTGTTGGTCAGGAGCACTGTTGTTGGTTGTCCTTTGGGTCCTGTTATTGCTATGTTATATTGTCTAGTCTACATTTTTTTTTTCTAACTTTTAATATAACCGGTAGCCCTGTTACCTATTTTGTTCCAAAAAAAAAAGTTTTGTTCCTAGATTGTTTTGTAGCAACTAGCAATATATCGAAAGAGAAATTTAAAGCAAGGACCTACTTCAATAAGGGACTCCTTAAAAAACATGTCCTATATTGATTATAGATCAACTTCACTAAGCTATGCCATGGACGACAAACATGAGCAACATATAATTATTGTTTAAGTGCCTATAACACTAGCATATAACACTAGCCAGCTGGCTTTCAGTTGTAGCGAATAATTTTAGTGCCTGTTTATTTTGTTATTGTTTAGTAACATGTAATTTTATTATTGTTTGACTATAGAAAAAGATATAAATTATCTTTGGTGGGTTGTCTTTTCAATTGCACTAGTTGATTGTCTAAAATTATTGCCTAAAAATGTAGGAACCTGAAATATTTGTTTATCATTACTAAACCAGACAGCAACAGACATGAGTGGAGTGTGAATCGACAAGCATGACCATTGCCATTTTCCAAACGGGTCTTCTTTGCCATCGCGAATAAAATGCTAGCAGGGGCGAAGCCACATTGGCTTTCCCTGGTGCACGTGCACCATGGTAAAATAAAGTTTACTAATAATTTGTCTCAAATTTTTCATGTATTTCCATTTAAATGTGTACATTCCTTTATGTTTGCTAGAGTGTGCACCAGGGTTGGTTTTGACCTGGCTTCGCCCCTGAATGCTAGTACGTATCTTTGTAAAATATGGTAGCCTAGCTTTATTAGAGAGCAAGGCTACTGAATGGTGTACATAATATTTATTCAGTGGGTGGAAGGATCACTCAGGTAGTGAGGGATGCTGTGCACCTTTAACGGTGAAGCGTCCTCATCACACTTGTTTACTATCCATCTTCAATTCCTAGCTTGTTCTAGACAGTGGAAGTAGTACAACTGACTGTGGCATCTGCATCGCCTTGCTCTCTACTGGTGTACGACCCTGCTCTTGAAGGTCAGATGCCATCGTCTTGTGGGTTTCTTCCTTGTTTTTGCCCCAGAGGATGCAGTAAAGGCCGGCGACCAGCAGAATCCCACCAAGTATACTGCATGCCAATCATTTGGAAAACAAAAAAACATGCCAAACATGTCATCGATCTACAGTCGAGATTGAAGTGAAATGATTTGCAGATTATTGCAGGGGGAGAGTGTATGTGCCTTCCAAGGTGTGTGGTGTCTCCTAGGAGCGAGGAACACAGGACAGTGAGCAGCAAGCCCATGGGGTACCACATGGCCAGGAAGACGGGGCCCTTCATGTCCACGCACCACGTCTGTAGGTAGAAGCACACGCCTGTCCCCACAATGCCCTGTATTCATGCATCGATCATCAGTCACAGTCAGCATGCACTAATATAAGTATAGGAGTATTAGATCGAGCACGCACAGAGAATGCGACTGCAAGCAGAGAGAGGTCGAGCCCAAGCTTCCATCTTGAAGGATCCCTCTCGATGGCCACTGCCACCACACACGACTGAACAGTGCCAAACAGGTACTGGATCAATGTCGCAAGCAGCTTGTTCGGATACTCCTTCAGCAGCAAACCCTGCTTATACATACACAGCTCGATCCATTATATTCTAATAACTCCTTCAGCAGCAGCAAAACCCGGCGACGTGTATTCTAAGCCCGCTCGCGCTGGGGCCGTCTGTGGCCACGTTGTCCCCTGCTCGGGTGGACCCGACGCTTGACGAGCTCGCGGCATCCCTCATCGCGCGGCTGTCGACCTCGGCGCCACCTCTGCCTGAGCAGTTCGAGCCGCCTTCCCCTCTGCGCATGGTCGCGCTCTGCTTCGCAAGGGCGGAGACTTCGGAGGAGCCGGGGGTGGTGGCGGACTCTTCGCGTAGCCCGGCCGAGCCCCTCGGCGTCCGGGGTGCCGGGTTCCTGCTGTCTGCCCTTGGTGGAGGGGCATGAGGGGTCCGTGGCGCAGGACTAGCTGGGGTCCACCACCGCGCCGACACGCCCCGTTCTGCTAGCGGAAGTGTCGGAGGTCTTCATCGCCTCGCCCGACACAGGGCGGGCCTGCCGTGGCCCCACCGCAGGCGAAGGACAAGGGTCGTTGACGACGACTGGGTACCGCGCCGCAAATGCGGCCGGTTGGCCGCCAAATCTGCCTTCTGCGAAGACCGACTAGAGAAGCAGGCGCGGCGGGTCCAGTCCAACAAGTGGGCCAAGCGGCCGGGCACGCGGTGCCTACCCCGACCCCTCGATCGCCGCGAGGTTCCATGGAGCCTTTAGGGATCTTTGCCGTCCTCCAGCGGGAGAACGTGCGCAAAAATCCTTCCCCTTTCGGCGCGCCGCTTCGCGGGGAAGAGTGCGGTGGTCCGGACTCGGAGCCGCCACGAGCTCTGCGCCTCCCTGGTCCACTCCAGGTGACCGTAGACACCGGAGGCCCCACTCGTGGGTGCCCGCAGCCGTGCCCTTCTGCCTCCGTCCAGGACTTCCTCAAGTCGCTCACCCGCCCGCTCGACGAGCCCATCCTCTCCGGCCAGCCCACCCTCCTCTCGTCCAGGATCACTGATGATGAGTGGGCCGTACGGCGTGCCCGGGACGCGAGGAAGCGTGAGAAGCATGATCCAGATCCAGAGCAGAAGGCGTTGGTGGTGCTGCTCAGCAAGCTTGAGGGACGCCTAGTCGACACGGCGTCATGCACTCCAGTCCCCGAGCTAAAGAGCAAGTTCCGGATGCACTTCGGCGATGCCGGCTCTCCTAGGAAACCACAGCGGCTGCGTGAGATCTTCCCCATGCTGCGGGCTGGTGCGTTGGCGGCACCGGTGGGAGATCCTGATCTGGAGCCGTAGCCGCGGACACGCCCTTCACCCACCTTCGTCGCGCACTAGTTTTACTTTTTAGTACATCCGTATTGCGCCACCGTTGAAGCCGGTGCTTATTGTCTGTGTGCTTTCGTATGCTTCGGCCAATTCTTTTGGCTACGGTGTGCGACGTGTAAAAACTCTAATTTCCCTTAATAGAATACGTGGCAACGGTACACTTTCGAAAAAAAAAAAAGTTGACCTGGAAAACGATCCAGAAGGACCATGTCACGCAGGCAAGCAGCATGAGGAACGTCCCCATGATCCACATGCCCTTGGAGACATGCCCGGCGGGAGCGCCATGATGATGGCCAGCCAACAAGACGCCATGGTGGGTGTGGTTGAGAGGCCTCAGTGACGATCCAGCGTAGAGGGCGATCACCAAGACTCCAGCGAGGCAAAACATGATGCCGGCGGCCTTACCCTTGCCTGAAGGCCTCTTCAGATCGATTGCTTCCATCCTGCATATATATATTTGCAATTGTATTTGCAGTACTCCCTTGGTTCCAAATTATAAAACGTTTTGGCTTTTTTAAATGCATAACTTCTGTAATGCGCTTAGATATAGTCTATATCAAAATGCATATATAGAGCAAAAGAAATGTATATATTATACCTCATGAGCAACGCGAGAAAGAAGGTGATGACAGGGATGGCGCTGCACATGGCAGATGCCACGGTCGTAGAAGTGTATTTGAGGCTGACGTTGGACAGGTTCAAGCTCAGTGTATACCTACAAATTAGACAACATCGCAATCAATTTTCTTCATTTTTTTTCAAAAACAAAATAAAAGGCCACGCCCTTCATGCATTCTTAGTATAGACTCAATGCCAGCCCTGCAGAAATGAACAAGATCCTGCTGGCCTACCCGGCTAGGGCGTACAAGAACATCTTTGCAAGCAACCGGAGAGACAGCGGCGGTGCACTTCTCCTGCAAGACAAATTAAATGGGATTACAGACAGCACATTACACAAGTACGGAAATGATTTTGCGTGATACCTCTAAAACTAAATTGATGGAAGAAAACACTTTGAAGCCTTGCAACAAGGATGGCCGCCGGGGGCAGCAGGCAGAGCGATGCAGCGGCTAGGCGGTAGAAGACGAAGACGAAGGTGCTGAGCTCGCGGTTGAAGGCTACCTTGGATAGTATGGTCGTGGAGGCCCAGATCGCCTGAATCGCCATGGCCACAGCATAGGCCTTCTTCATCCTTGTGTTATTATTTTCTACAGCTATACTACAACAGAAACCCTTATATTTGATACACATAGGCTGCAACGGAATTGAAGCTGGATGTGTTATTATACTTTCACCAATGTCATTATAACTTTCCCTGTGTGGCCGGCACCATATCAAGAGAAAAAAAACATATCTCTTCCACTCGAACAGATCGTGCAAACTTTTCATCTACCAATGGAAGGCTAGGGCTTTATCCCTCCCCGTCTCCATCCGTCCTACGCTAACGCTACAGCGCCACGGAGTAGAAGCCTGCCGGCCGTCATGCTACTCCACCTGATCGGCCGGGCTGCCAATGGTACGTGATTTACCTGCCCTCTCCGATCCGAGCCATGGAAAAGGATCGATGATCTCTCCTTGTGCTGGAACTTGCCTTGTTGCTGCGGTGACGTAGAACGATCTCTCCTTGCCGGCTACAGATAAGTGGTGTCGACTGTCGATCATCATCATCATGTGGAAAGGACTCCTAGTCACCAAACTTTATGTAGCATCTGCATGTACTGTCGGGACTAGAGTCGTCGTTGGGTTGTCTCCCTCAGGTGGATAGTCAAGCACTATATCTTCTTCTACTTTCTCTTCAGAATAATATCGATGCTGACCGGCCCTGGCATTACCTTGTTGAAGGACCGAAAATGGCAACCAAAGGGTGGGGTGATTGGGACCTGTAATTTTTCTTTTGAAATTTTCGATCACTGTCCCAAAATCACCGCCAAAAGCAAGACAAGACAACCGTGATGTCCTCGAGCCAACTAGTGGCTGGATGTTATCTAGGAACACAGTGGGACACCACAAGCGCAAAACGAGAAATACTCGCCGAACCAAGAAACACTTGTGCTTTAGATGCTTAAACAGTTCTTTCTTGTGCTATTTTTGCTTGACCCTTTGGGTCGTTGTTGCTCTAATGTATTGTCCACTCTACATTTTTTCTTCTTGTCAAAGTGTTGGCTCTCCCTTGCCTAATTCGTTCCAAAAAAAGGTTGTGGCATATTGATTTTCGTTCCAAGATCTACTTTGGGAGGAAGAGGGGGTCTCTTTTTTAAGCATGTCGTGATTGTTAGTTATATGTACGTGAGTGGAGTGTGAATCGATAAGCACGACCATTGCTATTTGCCAAACCGCCCTTGTTTGCCCTTTCTAGGTATCATATATCCAGTGAAAGAAGCTATGGTTTTCAGACAGCAACTTGTAGCAAGCTCTGTCTTGTAACTCATCAATCATGCTCATGCATCTACCGTTGGAATCCACAGGTTTCATTCCTTTCTCTCTCTAAATCATATGGAGGACACCTAATAAGTATCAGTGCACAAAGAAAAAACATTCAAAATTCACAACCTATAGCTTTCCCATTGCATCACAGCAAAGGGGAGATTCACACCCAGCCAATTGATCAAAGAACCCTTTAATTTGTGTACAGTCGTTGTTGTTCCTTTACAGGCCATCGTTGCTTTCTTTTTTTTTTTTGAGTAAAGGCCATCGTTGCTTTCCATCCGTTGCAGCTAAGCTCCAATAGTCATCGCCTCGATCTTGGTTAGGTGGATCTTCGCTATCTATATTAGGCCCCATTTGTAAGTGAGTTTTCCTTTTTCATGAACCAAATTAACTGATCCCTATGGAACTTTGACGGTACTACCTCTTGGAAGACTCGGAAGATATGGAGTGTACATGCACACGAGACAAAGAACTGCATGAAAAAAATATCTTTGCCAGATGGTAGTATAAGATGCATCAGCGTATTGTCCGATGCATGCTTGCAGCAGAGTGATACAGAACGAAATCTGAACTAGCACCTAGTTGTCTACTGAATCTGCAGATATGGAAACATTTTAACAAATAACATTTTTTTCAAGGTAACTGATAGCAACTCATATGTGTTGTCATATTGAGCCGCTTTGGTTTCTTGAATTTGAATATTATATAGATTTCCATGAGCCAACTTTTTTCTTCCCTTCATCAACAATAATTACTATGAGAATTCAATTAGCAAGCTCAGGTTCTTATAAACTTATATGCAACATGTCTGCAGTCTGCACATAGGAGTATATAACAAAGCAGAGGTAGCCTCAATAATCACGCTTGTTCGACCATGGGCGATGCTGTCGCTGCATCCTGCTTGGGCTCTTCCTTTCCCTCCACACATTTCATGGCTTCCCTGCTTTTACCCCACAGTACGCTATAAAGCCCTGCAACCAGCAGAGCACCGCCCACAATGCTGCCATAGAAGGGAAAAGAACAGTTGGAATATATTGAAATCAAAATTCATTGAAACACCAACATATTTGCTATTTGCTTGTGTTGTGTGTTGGGAAAAGGTGTGTGTGTGTGTGTGTGTGGGGGGGGGCGCAAATTACCTGCCAAGATGAACAATCTCTCCTATAAATAAGGAGGAGCAGAATATGGTGAACACGAAGCAGAGGGGTTGGACATTGCTAGAAAGACGGGGCCTTTCATCTCCATACACCATGCCTGAAGATAGTAGGACACTCCCGTTACCACAAATCCCTGTCGCCCTCAGTTTGATCCATCCATCCATGCAGCATCCGTTCAGCATATATGGAAAGCAATTCATGAGCAATTCTACTGTAATGCAAGCAGTGATGGACGAGCTTCAGAAAAATTTCAGCAGGGACCAATCTTCCTTAATTGAGAATGAATTACGCGAGAAATAATTACATTCTGTTTTAAGCTCTAGTTTAGCCTAATTTCCAGTTCTTCATACAGGATAGCAATATTGAGGTGAGGCCATGGCCAATGATGGTTCTAATTAAGCTCTACAAATATTTACAAGCCCTAACTTTTGATCATAGTAATGCAAATAACTAATAGTAAGAAGAACAATCAAGGCACACAAATTAAAATAGTTATATACTACCGTGTAAATGATGGCTAGCAAGCCAATATTGAATCCGAGCTTCCACTTCGAGAAGTCCCTCTCAGCCACCACTGCGACGACGAATGTCTGCACAGTGCTGAACACGCACTGTGTTACCGTCACAAGTATCTTATTGGGGTACTCTTTCAGCAATGCGGACTGCATAGATAAAAAGATAACCATATATGATGTCAGGAAGAAGTCTAAATAACCATGATGTTTGGCTGGTTGTCTACATAACAATTTTTTTTTACACACCTTTTATAGTGGCTTGTCCTATGATGCTACCCTTTTTTGGGAGAAGAATTTTGAAATTTGTGTATCTAGCTCTAATCTTTTGGGCAAGATCACTTTGGAATATCTTCTCTATGAGATGGGTCAGCTATAAATTTCGGATGAGTTCATTTGCTTTTATTTTGTTATTTAATTTCTACAAAAGTTCACATGTTGAAAACTGCCAAAACTGGCCTCTAGCTAGCTGGGTTTGGAAATAAGCCTAGCCTATTTTTCCAAAGAATTTTCCTTTTGTGGTAGTTTCTTGATTATTTGGCTTTTGCATCTTTCTACCATCGTTTTTAAGGATAGTAGGTCTATTATTACTATGTGATCTTATACATCACTTGTTTGCTCGACAAGAAAAATTGAAGATCTCCATTCACCCTTCTCGGATCCTTCGCTCAAATTATTTGCCTTGTTCTTTACTACTCCCTCTATTTTTAAATTATACTCCCTCTGTTTTAAATCATAAGTCGCTTTGACTTTTTTTTAGTTTATCTATTTTGCTTTTTTATCTAAACATATTATTATATCTGCTATGTATATAGACATATTATTAAAAAAATCAAAGTGACTTATAATTTGGAACCGAGGGAGTAAGTCATTTCAACTTTCTTGAAGAGTAAAAATATCTTAAGTTTGACCAAATTTATACAATAAAATAATAAAGTAATAAAATTTATAATATCAAATAAGTATAGATTCTTTTCATAGTATATCTATTTTCTCTCAAAAATCTTTGTAACTCTCTCTATGATATTGATCAAACTTAAAATACTTTGACTCTTAAAAAAGTTGGATTGCGTTATAAATTGGAACGAATTGAGTATTTTATTAACTAAAACTTGGGATTGCAAACGTGGAATATAATGCACGTGAAGGGGATGCTAGGATAGTATGGGACTTACCTGCAGCACGATCCAGAGCGCCCATGTGACGGTAGAAAGGACGATCAGGAACGTTCCTTTGATCCACGTCAACCTGCTGCTTGGATGAACATTGTTATCGTTTGAAGACGCGTGGGTGAAGGCGCGTTGGCAATGCACGGGGCTCAGCGCCGGCCCGACGTAGAAGGCGAGGACGAAGACTCCGGCGAGGCAGAGCGCTACGCCGGCGAGCTTGGCCACGCCGGAGCGGCTCCTCAGCTTCACGGTCTCCATCCTCAGCAGTAGGGCCAAGCAGAAGGTGATGACTGGCAAGGCGTTGCTGGCTGCGGATGCTACGGTGGCCGATGTTAGCTTCATGTTCGCATTGTACAGGTTCAGGCTAAATGTGTTCCTGCAAGTTATCCATACAGCATAGCAGCATGGGCATCCATGAACCATCCAAATCTCTCTCTTTCGCTCTCTCTGTTACTACAAGATAAGATGTGTGTGCTGTGCACATGATACACGTCCAAAGATGTCGTATATATGCATGATCTGATCGAATCTGAAGATGCATAAGCATACATATATTATACATACCCGATCAAGGCATAGAAGAAGAGCTTGAGAAGAAGACCCAGGGACATGGATCCCACATTCTTCCTGCGTGCACATAGTATATATGTCTGAATAAAACAATTTGCTAGAACGACAAGAGTGTGTGATATATGCAGCTAATCCTTCGTTCTACTCTACCTTTGGAGGATAATGGCGACTGGCAGGAGGAGGAGCGACGCGGCTGCCGTTCTGTAGAACATGAAGACGAAGGTATTGATGCCATGGTCGAAGGCTGCCTTGGAGACGACGTTCATGCCAGTGTAGATAAGTTGTATAACGATGGCGATCAGGTAGGGCTTCATCGCCTCCATCTCCACGGATTGGATTCTGAATGGACCACACCCGAGCTGCTCTTGCAGTTGCAGCTGGATTTTGTAAGATATACAAGAAGTACGTATAACTAGACTAGACACCAGAGCATGTAGCAGATCTGCATACCAACTGATTGTAATATCTCCCTCTCTCCCCCTGCGAACACATGGTTGATTTAGGTCGCATGTGTTTAGTTTTGTGATGTAGTGATTGTCAACAGTCAACATTCTCCTTCTATTTTCTTTTATCTTTTCTGCTTCGGCTATGTTTCACCGGCATACGTGGAGTGTGTCGAAGACGTATCTCTTGGTTCGTGTTGTGCAGGTGTGGAGCTCGGAGATGGTAGCTGACGGCGAGGTGAAGGGGCCAAGGAGGACGTGCCGGGCCGACGGACCGCGGAGGTGAAGGACGGACGTGAGGCTTGGACCGAGGGACCGGATCGCCGGGCGGCTAGCCATGGTGGCTGACATCTGGGACATCGACGGATGCAAGAGGACGTGGCAGGACCGTGTCGATCGGGTCAAGACGGCGATGACACGTGTCGAGGAGGTTTGGTGGTTTGCCCTCAAAACCATCGGGCGCGGGTTTGGTGGTTTGGGCCTCAAAACCATTGGCGGCGGGTTTCGCGGGTTTGGGCCTCAAAACCCGGGCGGACGCCCGGTGGACGGAAGGGCGGCACGTGGCGGCATCGGGGAGGTTGCGTGGATGCAAGGCTACCGATGAGGGAGGCGCGGTGGCCGTCGGATCGAAAAATATCCGAGTCGACCAAAATAGCCCTAGGGTTTAGGGTTTTGGCTCATATGTATCGGAGGGCAAAATAGGGATGAGAAATAAGGACTACATATAGAGGATGGCAGCCATCCTCCCCTTCTTGCCTCTTCCATTTTCGTTTTTATTTTTCCTCATTTTTAGGGTTCTTGTTTAGAGGTCCAAGAACATCAATTTGGTGGTGATTTTCGTTGGGAAGGGGAGCCCCAAATCTCCCTGTCGTCTCCGGCGTTTTGGATCAATTTTCTTCTTCATTGCTGTGATTTCTCGTTGAAATTGGATCCTCGTTTGTTTTTCTGCCTCTCTGTTTTGTGCCGTGGTGCAGGGAAGCAGCGTTCTTTGGTGTTGAGAACGGCAGGCAATCTGCCTTCGTGCGCAGCCATCGAGCTGCTCAGGCCGGCTCCTCGTCGCGCCTCTGCTCGGCAGCACCAACCAGCCCTCGAGCAGCTTGGGTTGCGGCTAAAGGCAGGCAGCAAGGCCACGCACGAGGGTAGGTGGTGGTCAAGGACGAGCAGGCTTCCTGGGAGCACGGCAGGAGCAGCACCGAACCAAGCTCCAGCTTTTCTTCAACAAAGGTTGATTTTGCTCTTGTTCTGTGAATTGGCCATCGAGCCAATCTCTTTCTCTCCTTGTGCAGGGTTGTGAGATCAAGAGTAAGTGTGCAAAATCCCAGTTTTAATCATCTCTTTCTAGTTTCGTTTTCCCTGCGCACACTAGGTGTTTGTTGAAATGTCTTAGCAGTGTTCCTAGCGTCAAGGTGTGCAGACCCATCGTTTTGGTCACTCTCTGTTAATTGCTAGCTGCAGATTATCGCTTGTCTCTCTCTCTATTGCTAGCTCATGCATGTACTTATGTTTCATTGATCAAAAGAATTAGCTTCCTTTGCTCCCGTGACTTCCTTGCTTTTGTTTAATCTAGAAATAGTTGACAAGGTAGTAAAGGTTCGGTGCTCCAAGCTAAGTCCTGGATAGGTTGTTCGGTTGTAGGAGTTTGCTAATGAATTTAGGATATCGATCTGGAGACCGCTGATTCGTGAGTTGTGCTAGTTGGAGTACATTACCAAAGCTTGAGTTGTCTTGTTGTGTAATTTCAGCGTGCTTGTTTCTTTCGCAGTTTGCGCATTTGAGCTCCGTTTTCCGATCCGTCTCTTGCGTTGAAATTCTATCACGCCGAGGATTTTATCTAGATACTCCTGTCACAAGTTGATTTGAGTATTTGGATTCGGGACCTCGCTTCTTTTCGATAGGAGTCGGGAATCTCGTTTCTTTGCTTTGGAGAGGTTGGGGGTTGAGCCGATGACCCGAAATTGAAAAGAAAAATCGAGGCTCCCATTCACCCCCCCTCTGGTCGCCGTTTCGGTCCTTCAATTGGTATCAAAGCCGGTTAAGGATCATATCCACCTTAATCGGTCCGTGATCCGCAGAAGGCGACATGGAGAGGTTTGGTCACTTTGGTGGCAAGCCTCCGGAGTTCGATGGCACCAACTATCCCTATTGGAAGATTAAGATGCAAGCACATCTTATGGGGATGGATTGGAGAGTGTGGGAGATTGTCGAGGATGAGAATTACCAAGTGCTAGCCGCTCGAGTGGGTGAGGATCAAATAGCCCAACACAATGCCAACAACCGAGCGAGGAGCATCTTGTTCTCTAGCCTCAAAGACACCGAGTTTGAGAGAGTTGCCACTTGTGAGACCGCTCGTGAGGTGTGGAAGACACTAGAGAGCTACCACGAGGGAACCCCACAAGTCAAGGCCCGCCTATATGAGACCTATAAGAGAGAGTACAACAACCTAATCCAACTTGATGGCGAGTCCATCGATTCTCTCTTTGCTAGGTTTCGGGACGATCCGCAACAAGCCGGGGCGAACAAGCCGTCGGAGAGGCTTGACGAGCACGAAAGGCGATGCGGCTCTTGTATGCTCGGATCGGAAGGTGTGGGATGTGAAGGTGTCCGCGATCATGGAGTTCGCCAACTACGACACCCTCACACCCGACGAGCTCTACACAAGAAGCTCAAGTCCTCCGAGATCGAGGCTCGATCCGGCGCGAAGGAAGAATCCATCTGCGCCGAATGTTGCTCGTCTCGGGTAAGGGTAGTTCGAGTTCTTCTGCTAACCCTTCACAGATGTCGTTTGCCTTGTCTTCCTTGGTGTCTGTGACAGAGGAGCAGATGGAGAGCCTTGGGGATGATGAGCTTGCACTAGTCATCAGCCGATTCTCGCGGTTCCACAACAACCGCTTGAACCGTCGGCGTGGCGGTCCATCCAAGGGCGGATGCTTCGAGTGCGGCGATCCGAACCACTTCGTCGCCGCATGTCCCAAGAAGAACAAGGACAAGTACTCCGGCGAGAAGTACTACTCCAACAAGTACGACTCCGACAAGCGCAAGGACGGCGCGCGAGCACACCTCCGCAAGTACAAGTCCAAGAAGGGATTCGACAAGGAGGCGATCAAGAAGAAGTACCTCAAGCGTGCCAAGGAGCACAAGCACGCCTTCCTTGCCTCCCTCAGCGACCTCGACAACGACTCTTCGGACGGGCAATCTTCCTCAAGCGATGAGGAGTCCGAGCGCAAGGTTGAGGACAAGCTGAATGGACTTTGCTTCTTCACCGACTCCAAGCCCGGGGGCTTCTGCACCATGGCCCTCGATGGAGCCGTGACCGACAAAAAAAACCACACGGCAACGATTCTTCTTCCTCCGAGGTATCTCCTACGATCGAATCTCTCTCTGATGAGGTTGAATCTTTGGGCGATGCGCTTGTGTGTCAAGAGAAGTTGCTTAAGCGTGCCGCTAGGGAGAGAAAGGAGTACAAGGAGAAGTGGGAGATGGTCAGTGACGGAGATAGAGTTGCTTAGGAAGCCGTCGATGTCTCACGATGAGACGGAGTGTGATGCTTGT
This sequence comes from Hyparrhenia diplandra, assembly GCA_015847255.1. Classification (NCBI taxonomy): domain Eukaryota; kingdom Viridiplantae; phylum Streptophyta; class Magnoliopsida; order Poales; family Poaceae; genus Hyparrhenia; species Hyparrhenia diplandra. Next base: position 146,798 of record JADLZK010010757.1, on the reverse strand, counting down.
CTTTGTGCATATGTCTAGCATCATGTCTTTACATCCAAGTATTCGGCTTTGCTAGATGAGCATGTTGATCTCAAGTCTAGGCCGATCTTTGTTGAGTGCGTGCAAGTCTTGTCCCGACTTGCGATCCGAGTTGGCGAGAGAAGGCTGCCAAGCTTGCTTTGTGCTTGAGAAGGCCAACTCGGATAGCACCGTCTTTGGGATGTGCTAAGTGTGAAGCTTTGGAGTTGGAGCTCATGTCTTGTAGGCATGACAAGGGGAGAGTCGAAGAGGAGATCAAGTATCTTCGCTCTGTCTTGAGTTGGGTGTCTTGTGAAGAGCCGCAGACTTGGCATGATGATGAGTCGGTTCAAGAGGGGGACCACACATCGGGTTTAGGCTTTGCTATAGGTGGGAAGGGAGAAGTCATTTATGGCAAGGTTGGTCAAGGTAGTGGTTTGAGCTCGAGTGAGAAACCAACCAACACTCCCAAATTGACCAAGATCACTCCACCCGAGCCTACCAAGCCCATTGTGCAAGATGGCATTCTCCAAGAGCCAACTAAGACTCCACCTCCCAAACAAGTGTGGCTTCCCAAACCGAACTACCTCAAGAACCCACTTGACACTTTGCCCGGGATCCCCGAGGAAACCCTTCCTAAGGCCAAAACCACAACAAGAGTGAACCATCCACCCAAGAGAGTGAACCAACCACCACCCAAGAGAGAGGTGAGGTATCACTTTGTGAGTATTGCCGAGAGATGGTCACTTGGTTGAGTTTTGCTTTAGGAGGAAGAGGGATGCTAGGCGTCGAGTGGAGTTTGAGAACCGTGACATGTATCACCCACCACTTGGCATGTATGAGAGGGGTGTGCGGTCGGTTCGAGGCGCGTCTGCTAGGCCTGAAGGTAGGAGGCCTCATAGGTTTGGGCCACGGTTTGAGACCCTTTGGTGGTCGTGCTCCACGAGTGGATGTAGATCCTCGCTTTGGGAGATTTGAGGTTGACAAGAGAAGTGCACCACGTTTTGTTGTGCGTGGTGAGCGCTTTGGTAAGATGGGGCGTGGGATGTTTGTTTTGCCTAATGCTTATTCGGGGCAAGATGGTCAACACCGGTACTCTTCCAAGTTTACTAACCCCAAGTGTTGTGCCATATGCTCATCCCATGTTCTATCGTTGATCTGGTGAAAAGGCCGGGAGGACATGTGGCTCATTGACTCCGGCTGTTCTCGACACATGACCGGTAACTCCAAGTGGTTCTCCACCTCACCCCCATGAAGACGAAAGAGTACATCACTTTCGGGGGGACAACGAGAGGGAAGATTCTATCTCGAGGGTCAATCGTAATCAATGACCACTTTGTGCTCAAGGATGTGGCGCTCGTCTCCAACCTTCACTTCAATCTCCGTCCGTCTCTCGGCTCATGGCGGATGGGTATGAGGTACGCTTTAAGGTTGGGTGTTCTCGAGTTTTGGACTCTCGCGATGATCTCATTTGCTTTGGATTGTGCCATTTGGGCAAGTCTTTCGTGCTGATTTTTCTCGAGGCTTTGGCACATCTTGTTGCTTGTTGGCCGGGTCCTCCTCGATTTGTGGAAGTGGTATAGGAGACTAGGTCACTTGAGTTTCGACCTCCTCGCGAGGTTGAGTTCAATGGATCTGATCCGAGGATTGCCTAAACTCAAATTTGAGAAGGATTTGGTTTGCCACCCACGTCGTCCACGGGAAGATGGTATCCGCTTCCCACCACCCAAGATTACTCGTTATGACCTCGAGACCGGAGAGATCCTTCACATGGACACGCTTGGTCCATCTCGGGTGAGGTCGGTCGGTGGGAGAAGTGGTATTGTCTAGTGATCGTTGATGATTTTTCGAGATACTCTTGGGTCTTTTTCATGGAGGGCAAGGATGAGGCTTTCGGTTTTGCTCGTGATTTGATTTTGAGGCGGGAACGAGTTACCGAGACAGCCATTCGAGCGATTCGCGGTGACAATGGCACGTAATTCAAGAACTCTCGCCGAGTCTCTTTGCGCTAACCTTGGTGTCGAGCACCGTTTTCTAGCCCTTATGTCCCGCAGTGAGAATGGGATTGTTGAGCGGAAGAACCGGACGCTTGTGGAGATGGCGAGGACCATGCTCGATGAACACAAGACTCCAAGGAAGTATTGGGCTGAGGCAATCAACACGGCGTGCCATGTCTCCAACCGCATTTTCCTTCGTGCTTTCACCAAGAAGACATCATATGAGCTGCGGTTTGGGAGATTGCCCAAGGTAAGCCACTTCCGTGTGTTTGGATGCGGGTGCTTCATTCTCAAGCAAGGTAATCTCGACAAGTTTGAGTCTCGATCCGGTGATGGCATTTTCCTTGGATATGCTTTGCACTCACATGCTTACGAGTTCTAAATCTTGAGACTAACCGCGTTGTAGAGACATGTGAGGTTACTTTCGATGAGACTCGCGCCTTGTTCCTCTTACGTGTTTGAGTGTGCGAGGAAAGGATGAGATGGAGCGAGCATCTTTGTGGAGGAGGAGCAGGAAGACGTTGGGTCGGGTGATCCCGGCGACTCCACCGCTTGCCCCGGTCGACCACCGGACGACGACGGCGACCTCCACGGACCGGACCCTACTACCACTACTTCCTGGAGTCCCGTGGAGCAGCCCCCTCGGGCGAGACAACCGCACCCGAGGAGGTTCCCACTCCCGGTCGAGGGGGGCGACATCTTCGCGCCGGCGCCTCAGCACATTCAGCGTCGCCACCCCCAGGAGACCATGATTGGAGGACTTAATCGAGGGGGTAACTCGTTCCAAATCTTATGCCATGTGTCATTTCGCTCATTCTACATTTGTTTCCACTCTTGAGCCCAAACATGTTAACACCGCATTATCGATTCGGATTGGGTCAATGCCATGCATGAGGAGTTCTGAGAACTTTGAGAGGAACCAAGTTTGGGTGTTAGTCCCACCTCTGAAAGTGTCATCCCATAGGTACTAAGTGGGTGTTCAAAAACAAGCAGTGAGGATGGTGTGGTGGTGAGAAACAAAGCCGGATTAGTTGCCCGGGGGTTTTGCGAGAAAAGAGGGAATAGACTATGAGGAAACCTTCGCTCCGTAGCCCGCATAGAAGCTATTAGGATTTTGCTTGCCTTTGCAGCCTCGAAGGGTTTTAAGCTCTTCCAGATGGATGTCAAGAGTGCCTTCCTAAATGGGTTCATAGAGGAGGAGGTGTATGTGAGGCAACCTCCGGGGTTTGAGAATCCTAAACACCCGGACTATGTGTACAAGTTGTACAAGGCCTTGTACGGCTGAAACAAGCCCCCCGGAGCGTGGTACGAGAGGTTGAAAGCTTTTCTCTTAGCTAAGGGTTTTGTGATGGGGGTTGTAGACAAGACTTTGTTTACGCTTAGAAAAGGCAATGACATACTCCTAGTCCGGATATATGTGGATGATATAATCTTTGGTGGCTCTTCACATGCTATGGTATCGAGTTTTGCGAGAGATTATGAGCGGGGGAGTTCGAGATGAGCATGATGGGCGGCCGACCTACTTCCTTGGACTTCAAATCAAGCAAACCAAGGGCGGGATCTTCGTACACCGGGGCAAGTACACGAAGGACATCATCCGCAAGTTTAAGCATGGGTGAGGCCAAGCCTCTTTTCGACGCCCATGTCGACGGCGGCGACCACGGGCGAGGACAAGGATGGAGAAGCCGTGGACCAAAGGGAGTACGAAGCATGATCGGTTATTTCTTTGTACGGCGGCGGCGCGCCCGACATCCGGTTCTTGCGGTGTGCCTCTGCGCCGCGTTTTCGATCTTCGCCAAGACCTCTCACTTTCAGTCCGTGAAGAGGATCTTCGTATTTGCGGTTTACCCACGACTTTGGCCTATGGTACTCGGCCTTTTCCACCCTCTCCCCGACCGGTTATTCGGACTCGATTATCTTTGGTGATCGTATGCATAGAAAGTCTACCTCTGGTACCTGTCAGTTTCTTGGTACTTCTCTTGTGTCTTGGTCGTCTCGCAAGCAGTCTGGTGTCGCTCAGTCGACTGTTGAGGCAGAGTATGTTGCTGCTGCTGCTTGTTGTTCCCAGCTGCTGTGGATGGTTGCCACTTTGAGAGACTTTGGCCTGAGTTTTTCTCGTGTACCCTTGTTGTGTGATAGCATGGGAGCTGTGAGTGTTGCCAAAAACCCAGTCCTTCACTCCCAGACCAAACACATAGAGGTGAGGTACCACTTCCTGAGAGATCACCAGGAGAAAGGGGACATAGATGTACAGCATGTGTACACGGAGCAAACGGATGCGGACATTTTCACGAAACCACTAGACCAAGTCCGTTTTGCCCAGCTTCGTGGAGAGTTGGGCGTGTGCTATCCCTTTTGAGGGGTAGCTTTGTAGTTGATGTACAGATGTAGTTTTAGGTTTGTTTTTGCTTTTTGTATCATACTTGCATATCATGAGCTTCACTTTTATATTGATTTGAATGAGGTTGTGCTCTTAGTAGTATGAGTATGATGGTGCTTCTAGCTTGAGCTCTTTTTAATCATGTGATGTATGTTATGAGCTGAGCAACCTTTTCCAAATGTGAACTTGATTAATGGATGATGAAATTAAATCTTGGTTCACCTTTGAGCTAGCTTCTATCATGAGTAGAGTGTTGAGAACCTTTGAGTTTTTATGTGTATGCTTGGTAGCTATGTCTCATGCTTTGATTCATTCACTTGCTTAGATTTTCATGATAATACCTTGCTAAAACATGAAGTCTAAAGCTAAAGTGATGAAAAGATCGAGTGGGTCCATTTTGCCACACTTTGAAGTTCGAGACTGCCTTCACTTGCACTCTTGAATGAACTTGGACTTCATTGTGTTTGACCCAGACCATTGTCTTAAGCTAATCATTGCTCATGCATAGGCTTGACATGGTTGATTAGTAAGGCAAGGCAAATGTGGATAACCACTCGCATGCTCTCTTGTAACTTGTGAACATTTGCAACTCTGAATTAAAATGAACACAAGTTTATGCCATAATGTCTAGCATGATGTCTGAACGCTGCTTGGGGTAGTTCACCCAGTTTACATGTTTGAGCACTTAGTTGATCTCCTATCTACTTGTGCTAGGTGCTATGTTTGATGGTGAACCTCCTTTTGCAAGATACTAAAATTTGCTCAAAATGCTTTGTGCCATATTTCATATCACTTGTTTAGCTTGAGCTCGGGCTAGCACTTGTAATTTGTTGCTATGGTACCACTTTGAGCACTCTCTCATTCGGTTGAATATAATCTTGAAGCTTTGCATTGTGACATATTGCATTTCATAGCTTGATTAGTGCATGTGCCAACAAGGGGGAGAAAGATCCAAAGACAGTGATTGCATTTGTCCGGGGGAGTAGCATTTTGAGCTAGATGTGTTGAGCCTTTGCCTGCGGGGAGTAGCACTTTGAGCTAGATGTGTTGAGCCTTTGCCTCTGTCTTGAGGGTCTAGCCGTTTGTGTGTGAAAGTATTTGGTTTGGAGCTTTGCTAGTGGTGTTGAGCCTTTGTTCTACCTCTTCTTGAGGACTAGCCGCCCATTTAGCTTGGTTGTGTCGAGCCTTTTGCCCATGTCTTTGGGAACCAAGTCTTTGCTCCATGTTTTGCTATCCAAAGAGGTTGTCTTAGCTTTTGTTCACTGGATGTGCTTTCTTCTATCTTATTCTCGTCTTTGTGTTGAATGTTGACAATGCACTCATCAAGGGGGAGATTGCGAACACATGGTTGATTTAGGTCGCATGTGTTTAGTTTTTGTGATGTAGTGATTGTCAACGGTCAACATTCTCCTTCTATTTTCTTTTATCTTTTACGCTTCGGCTATGTTTCACCGGCATACGTGGAGTGTGTCGAAGACGTATCTCTTGGTTCGTGTTGTGCGGGTGTGGAGCTCGGAGATGGTAGGCGACGGCGAGGTGAAGGGGCCAAGGAGGGCGTGCCGGGCCGACGGACCGCGGGAGGTGAAGGACGGACGTGAGGCTTGGACCGAGGGACCGGATCGCCGGGCGGCTAGCCATGGTGGCCGACATCCGGGACATCGACGGATGCAAGAGGGCGTGGCGAGACCGTGTCGATCGGGTCAAGACGGCGATGACACGTGTCGAGGAGGTTTGGTGGTTTGCCCTCAAAACCATCGGGCGCGGGTTTGGTGGTTTGGGCCTCAAAACCATTGGCGGCGGGTTTCGCGGGTTTGGGCCTCAAAACCGGGCGGGCGTTCCGGTGGACGGAAGGGCGGCACGTGGCGGCATCGGGGGGGTTGCGTGGATGCAAGGCTACCGATGAGGAGGCGCGGTGGCCGTCGGATCGAAAAATATCCAGAGTCGACCAAAATAGCCCTAGGGTTAGTGGTTTGGCTCATATGTATCGGAGGGCAAAATAGGGATGAGAAATAAGGACTACATATAGAGGATGGCAGCCATCCTCCCCTTCTTGCCTCTTCCATTTTCGTTTTTATTTTTCCTCATTTTTAGGGTTCTTGTTTAGAGGTCCAAGAACATCAATTTGGTGGTGATTTTCGTTGGGAAGGGGAGCCCCAAATCTCCTGTCGTCTCCGGCGTTTTGGATCAATTTTTCTTCTTCATTGCTGTGATTTCTCGTTGAAATTGGATCCTCGTTTGTTTTTCTGCCTCTCTGTTTTGTGCCGTGGTGCAGGGAAGCAGCGTTCTTTGGTGTTGAGAACGGCAGGCAATCTGCCTTCGTGCGCAGCCATCGAGCTGCTCAGGCCGGCTCCTCGTCGCGCCTCTGCTCGGCAGCACCAACCAGCCCTCGAGCAGCTTGGGTTGCGGCTAAAGGCAGGCAGCAAGGCCACGCACGAGGGTAGGTGGTGGTCAAGGACGAGCAGGCTTCCTGGGAGCACGGCAGGAGCAGCACCGAACCAAGCTCCAGCTTTTCTTCAACAAAGGTTGATTTTGCTCTTGTTCTGTGAATTGGCCATCGAGCCAATCTCTTTCTCTCCTTGTGCAGGGTTGTGAGATCAAGAGTAAGTGTGCAAAATCCCAGTTTTAATCATCTCTTTCTAGTTTCGTTTTCCCTGCGCACACTAGGTGTTTGTTGAAATGTCTTAGCAGTGTTCCTAGCGTCAAGGTGTGCAGACCCATCGTTTTGGTCACTCTCTGTTAATTGCTAGCTGCAGATTATCGCTTGTCTCTCTCTCTATTGCTAGCTCATGCATGTACTTATGTTTCATTGATCAAAAGAATTAGCTTCCTTTGCTCCCGTGACTTCCTTGCTTTTGTTTAATCTAGAAATAGTTGACAAGGTAGTAAAGGTTCGGTGCTCCAAGCTAAGTCCTGGATAGGTTGTTCGGTTGTAGGAGTTTGCTAATGAATTTAGGATATCGATCTGGAGACCGCTGATTCGTGAGTTGTGCTAGTTGGAGTACATTACCAAAGCTTGAGTTGTCTTGTTGTGTAATTTCAGCGTGCTTGTTTCTTTCGCAGTTTGCGCATTTGAGCTCCGTTTTCCGATCCGTCTCTTGCGTTGAAATTCTATCACGCCGAGGATTTTATCTAGATACTCCTGTCACAAGTTGATTTGAGTATTTGGATTCGGGACCTCGCTTCTTTTCGATAGGAGTCGGGAATCTCGTTTCTTTGCTTTGGAGAGGTTGGGGGTTGAGCCGATGACCCGAAATTGAAAAGAAAAATCGAGGCTCCCATTCACCCCCCCCCCCTCTGGTCGCCGTTTCGGTCCTTCACCCCCTCTCTATATACAGTATGTAGAAGTCAGATATTTTTAGCTCCAGAAGAGTGATATGGGTTGGAAAAGCAGAAATGACACTACAGATATGTGCTATAAATAGTTTGATTGTGTTGATTTTCTATGGTACGGGTGCTGATTTTAATTAGGATTATTAGTACCTGCATGCCAACAGAAAGTTAGAAAAGCAGCGTCGTGGCTATTGCCTTTCCTGGTGGTGAAGGATTCTATTCCCAAGCGGCTAAGGTCCAATCCGGTATTCTATTTCGTCTATGCGAGCATTAAAACCAACCATTGCCAACGTCCTCATATTCTCTAATTTGGCCAATCTCCATGCATTAGCAGGTTAACCAAATCGATTCCAACTCAGTGGCAGATAGGCTGCAACATTTCTTTCCTAATAACTAAGACTTTCTTTACTACTTTACCAACCCATATCACGCTAACTGATACTGTGCCTAGTGATTGATGAAGGTCTAAGAGGAGTAAGAATAGCAAAGCCTACAAATAATGTGATAAGAGTTCGGCTCTAACTACACAACACAAACAGTAGTATGATGGCTCTGCATCGTGTAATCTCGATAGCGTGTGCCACCAGTAAACAATTAAGAAATTTTTTGTGTTGGCGAGATCACTTCCTTTGACTACAAATCTTATCAAACAGTTTTTATAAGCATGTCATATGGTCTTTTGTTCCACAAACTCCTTTCATCATGGTGTGGACATAGCTTTAGCCACAAATGAAGATTTTTTAATGATAACCGAAAAATGATTGACATGGATATCGCTATCAAATCAGAATTGCAATATGAGTTCCATTATCTCGAATTGCCATTTTATTATGTTTTTTCTTCATTCATTTGCTTGTTGTGGGCTTGGTACATGATATGGCCTAAAATATTAAGGGAAATAGAACACTACATGGGGTGAGCAGTTATATAGGGGATCGAGGCACATTTGACATGACATATGCCAGCTCTAGCGATGACGACACAACACAAACACTTCAATATAATATATTAAAGAATGTGCAGAAGCTATTCTTAGGGCCAAAAGTAGTCAAACCCATTTTTTTTCTCAATGACTAGAAGCCTATGTGTAATAGTCTTGATTTTCTTTTTCTTTCTTTTATGTTTCATGTACCCACTTGTAAACTTTGCTGTTTTAATTTTAATAAAAGACTAGTAGGGGAGCCCCTCCTGTTTTTCCTCAAAAAATATATATTATATTCAATTGTCAGTTTAAAGTCTAAGACCAAAGAAATCCAGCTCCAACTATTTCCGCGTCTAATTAGTGGCGGACTCGAGGCCCAGCGACCTTGGATGCGGACCTGCCTTTTTGAATAAATGGGCTTGGCCCAATAGAAATTCTGAAATTCACGTGAAGAAATCTCAAAGGACTGAGGTGGCTGTGGTGATTTTGGGAATCTCAGAGTCAGACATCTTGCCCTATATGCTTGATTTTGTTCAGTACAAAAACACATCTGGCTAGCGCGTCATTAGTCTATTCTTTGCTTGTCCTTGCACGGTGCACGAAGATGAATTGCATCACAATTCGGTCTTTGTCACCTTCAGCATCCACGACGCAACACCCTTTCTGCGAGAAGAGTCCTATATATGAAGAAATTAGACACCCTCATTGTCGCACATTTCATATTGTAGTCGTGCTTCAGGTGCAGTTTTAAAATGTTATCCTATACACCAGAGAAAGTAACTAATAAGAATCGTTCTTTGAAAAACTAATAAGAAATATTCTTTGAAATGATTATAAGTGAAATATGTCCTGTCTCTAGGCTATGATCCTGAAATATGAGTGGTCTTCCCCAAAATAGAAGGCATGAAAAATTGCAGAGCGAATGGACAAAAATGTTTTTGTTGCCACCCTTGCATACATGCGGTCCAGCGTATAACATTAGGAGATTTTACGTTACAAGCTAAGAAAGAGAAAGTACGTGAGAACGGTGACAATAGAGAGAAAGTCTGAACTTTTGGTGAAAAGGTGCTACAACTTACCTGCTTACCAGATGGTTGAGATGCTGCTTCTATATATCTCCCATCATCGCTCCCTGCCAAGATGATCAGAAAATGCTGCAAATGGACTAATGTGCTGCAGAACAGAACATGTTACACAACTATGGAGTACAACATATGCAGAGAATACATTAGATATAAGATACTCAGGAAAGCACGAGTTGCATTAGCTAGCACTGAAGAGAAGAATCTTTGTACCTAATCTGAAAAGAATGCTCTGAATAAAAGTAAAGAATGCTCTGAATAAAAGCGCAGTAGATCATTCTGGAAGTTACAGATTTTCAGAAACACTCTTTTTCCCCTTGGCTTTGGTGATAGCTGTACCTGGCAAGTCCATCCTTCGGAAGGAGATGTTCCTCAGCAGCTCATCGTTAGGGAGGAGACATCCTGGTGTGGCATTCAAAATGAAACATTCCCATAAATCACTTTGAAAGATCATGCAATGTTAGGCTATAAGATCAAATAGAATCAAAGAGGTTAAATTATATGGATATGTGCTCCTAGAGCCCCAACTAAAATATCTACACCAGTTCCTCACTTGCTACAATCACACTGGACCAATCTACTTTTACTTATCAGCAAGTACTTGCAAAGATATTGCCCACTATTCTTTCAGTTTAAGAATTAGTATCAACAAGTATATTAGTCACGCCACGTGTAAGAAATTTTATGACCAAATAATCTGAGCATCGATTAGTCAAGACTTCACTATAGTATTACATTGTGCATGGCAGGACTTCTTCTAACAACTATTATGGAGCAATTTTCTGAACAGTACATGAAGCAGTAGCTTGCTATCTCAATACACTCCCTAACGCTGAAGGCGACATGGCCCAACATATATTCAGTACCAGAAAAGCATAATAAGTAGTACAACTACAATAGCCAACACCATGATTCCTAAAATGTAGGCAATAGGATGCATAAACCGTACTGAAGTTGACTCCTTGTTGCAATAAACAATTTTCACTTTCATGTGAATTGGATATCTTGGATTTTTGTGTGTGGCCTCCTTAAGCACATACTTTCCAGCCCTCTTATATGATTCATGTGCTCCAGCAGCTGCCCCAATTTTTGCAGTAATCTCTTTTAGTTTTAAGAGGTTCTCAATCCTGGCAATTTTATAGGTATATGATTCAGCTCTGTGCACATTTAAACAAAGCTTCAGCATCTGAAGATTGGGCAATGCCTCTTTCTGAAAGATCAAGCGAAGTGCAGCACACCTGTACTTGAAATACTTCAGAGCTGGTAGTGACCCACTATTGCACACGACACTTTCTGCATTGGGTTTGTGGACATACAAAGAGAGAACACCTAGAACAGGCAATCCTGTGAGGATATAAATGTCGCTGCTCAGCAATACTCTGACGGCAATTTTCAGAACATAGAGTCTTCGAGTCCGACAATCCATGTTGGAAGTCTGAAAAATATGCAACTGGACGACAATACCTCGAGTCTCTGAAGAAGCTTAGGAGTACAGGGCATGTCATCCTGATCAATGAACATCGTCATGCCTAAAGGAAAAGGGCCCACTCTAAGAGATTTGAGGTTAGCAAGCTTCCCAATAGACGAGGACAAGCAACTAGATTTCTCATTAGATTATGATCGGTTACAACTTTAGATTAGGTGACATAAAGATTCTGTAGGTTTATCAGCCCACCAAGGCTTTGTGCATTGTCTTCAGAGTTGCTACCCATGTCAAAATGTTTAAGTGATTGCAGAGATGTGATGCGACCAATCCCATCAGGTAGCTCTGTCCCGTTTGGAAGACTGAGATGCAGCAAGCCTAGGAGAAATAATATCAGTTGGGACAACCAACACTTTAGCATTTATGAAGCAGTTTTCTAAACAATACATGAAGCAGTAGCTTGCTATCTCAAAATGACCCATGTTCTGGACATAACGGTGGGTTCAGTCTTCTAGGTTTCTAGCTATCTGTGATAGTTTTATGTAATGAAGATGAATAAATGAACTGTATAATCGAATCATGATCTACTTATGAGAAAAGAAATATTAAATTGCTTCAATACTAAGTACATATTGCAGAGATGAAATAGGGAGATGAAGAACAAAAACACAATTCACAAGAACACAATCATGACGAATCCCAGAGTACATGAGGACGGATCAGACCTCCTCTTCCCACCAAAAACATTCATAAATACGTGCACTTGTTCTTGGACCTCTCTCAAGAGCTAGAAGGAGAAGAAACCCTAGCCTAGAATGAGAAAATAAAAATAGAGACGAGGTAAGAAGGTTAGAGGGCTGCCATGTCTTATTTGATTTATAGGGCCTATTACACCTTTTGCCCCTAAGTAAATTTAGAGCCAAACCACACACCCAGGGGTGATATGGTCCAGCTTGGGATAATCTTGATTCGACGGCCACTGCACCTTCTCATGAGGTAGCTTCGCCCCGACACGAACTCCTTGATGCCGCCACGTGCCACCCTTCCGCCTTGGAACCTCCGCTGGGTTTTGAGGCCTAAACCAGCGAAACCTACCGCCGATGGTTTTGAGGCCCAAACCACCAAACCACTCATGAGTAATGTACTCCATACACATATCCCGCTCCACGACACGTGTCACCGCCATCTTCGACCTTCCGACTGCCAAGTCTTCTAGAGCCTCCCGCTCTACTTGCACGTCTGCCGTCTTGAACCGATCAACATGGTCACTCTTGTAAACTTGCACTTGTCGATGACCCTAGGTGTCAGCCACCGTGGCTACTGACCCGACGCTTCGGTCCCTAGGTCCAATAAGCCTCATGTCCGCCCTTCACCGGTCCGGCCCAGTCTGTCGGCAAACATGTCCCTACTTGACCTTCACCTCGTTGTCGACCATTGCCTCCGAACTCCACACCTGCACACCACAAATCAAGAGGCATGCACACATTGCTTTCACTATTGTAGAATTAGTTCGACGAACTCAACCTATTCAATTCGCGGATCACACGTTAACAAGCACTCATCACAAAACGAACCACAAGGGTACTTATCGACCTTGTGTTTGGACTTCTCAAACTCAAATGGCAGGTTATGATGGAAGAACTTTTGAGTCACACAAATTAAATTCTAGCTGAACGAATATCAAGAAGGCTGAGTTTCTCTTGTAGAGCATCAAAATCAAGTTGATCAATTGCTGAACGAATATTTATTATTCAGTGAATATTACTAGTACAACATATACTAGTTAAGCAGCAGCTAACTCACTAGCCGTATGCTGGTGAAGCGTCCTCCTCACTATCACACTTGTTTATTATGCGGGATCAAAGACGCCGGACGGCTTGTTATACATTGAGCGATGCAGTGCTAATTAATGACCTGCTTCAGATCATCGTCTCATCTTGCATTACTTGTTGGAGACAGTGGAAGTAGTAGAGCTGATTGCGGCATCTGCATCTCTAATACTGCTGATCTGCTCTTCAAGGTCAGATGTTTCCTCCTTGTTTTTGCTCCAGAGAAGGCAGTAAAGGCCGCCGACCAGCAGAATCCCACCCAGTATACTGCCAATGCATAGGAAGAGAAGTAAACACTCAATTCGCTGTCATCTAGATGGACAATAGGTACCCCAGCAGCTTGAAGTAAAATGATATGCAGATTAATTGCAGAAATAGATAGACTGATGCCTTCCAAGGTGGGTGGTGTCTCCTAGGAGCGAGGAGCCCAAGACAGTGAGCAGCAAGCTCAAGGGGTTCCACATGGTGAGGAAGACGGGACCCTTCATGTCCACGCACCACGTCTGCAGGTAGAAGCAGATGCCCGTCCCCACAATGCCCTGCATGCATGAGTCAGCAACTAATAAGCACAGCTCAATCTATAGGAATAGAAGTAGATTAGAGCGAGGCCGCAACGCACAGAGTATGCCACTGCAAGCAGAGAGAGATCCAGCCCAAGCTTCCACCTGGACGGATCCCTCTCGATGGCCACTGCCACCACGCACGACTGGGCCGTGCCAAACAGGCACTGCATCAGTGTCGCAACCAGCTTGTTCGGGTACTCCTTCAGTAACAACCCCTGCATTGCAGTGCTTGAATAGACAACAACAGTTAGTTGTTAGGACATCTCCGATCGATAGATGAATGTGACAAATAAAACAAAGGAAGTGGTTGTGTTAGGCCACTGTTGCTAGCATAATCTTACACCGATTTGCCTATTTATAGGGTTGAGTGAGGCTTCTTTGCTAGCAAAGCACATATATACTGATGGCTTAGCTTGTTATAATTAGAACAAATTGTGGCTGCAGGCCCTTGTTAGTTATGTTAGAGTGATGACCTGAAAGACGATCCAGAGTGACCATGCTACGCAGGCAAGCAGCATGAGGAACGTCCCCGTGACCCACAAGCCCTTGGAGACATGGCCTGGCCGAGTAGCCTGCCCGTCGCCGCCATGACCGCCCAAGATGCCACGATGGCTGTGGTTGAGAGGGCTCAGCGACGATCCAACGTAGAGGGCGATCACCAGGACTCCGGCGAGGCAGAGTGCGATGCCGACGGCCTTGCCAATGCCTGAAGACCTCTTCAGATTTATCGCCTCCATCCTGCATAAATGCAACTGTGTGCTCACAAATATATATATGCTACAGCACGCTCTTATCTCTGTACACAACATCGATCCTAGCCATGCTAAATAACACCCACAGCAATTAGTGGACGATCTAGCTATGCATACACTACCTCATGAGCAACGCGAGGAAGAAGGTGATGACAGGGATGGAGCTGGGCATGGCAGATGCCACGGTCGCAGAGGTGTAGTTGAGGCTGCCGTTGTACAGGCTCATGCTCAGTGTATTCCTACAAAGAGAGTGCCATCAATTTATTATTTTTTTAAAAAAGAAAAAGGTCGTCGCACACCGTGCTTATACAGTACTCACCCCCTCTGTTTCAAAGTATATATAAGACTTGTAAGCAGTACTAGTCATATATATATTAAAAATCTGTATCTAGAAAAGCTAATACTTAATTTAGAATATGTACCCAACTAGGGCGTACAAGAACATCTTCGCTAGCAACCATGAAGACAGCGGCCGTGCATTCCTCCTGCAAAAAGTGGAATTACAGATATAAAAACAAGCTACTGATCGAAGGGAAGAAAAAAAAGGGAATTGCTATATAATGGTGCGCTTGACATCAGATGCCGAGTATTCATGAGGAATTAATATGCAGAAGTGAAAAAGAAGGAGAAAACAACACACTTAAAAACCTTTCAAGAAGGATGGTCAGGGGCAGCAGGAAGAGCGACGCAGCCAACAGACGGTAGAAGACGTAGACGAAGGTGCTGAGACCGCGGTTGAAGGCCGCCTTGGATATAATGATTGTGGAGGCGAAGATCACCTGAATCACCATGGCCACAACATAGGCCTTGGCCTTCTTCTTCTTCATCATCATCCTCGTATTATTATTTGCATTCATCGTGTCATGCAGACCATATATGCAAGGTAGCTAACTCCAGGATATATATACAATCATCGTCAAACGTTAGCTACTAGTTGACTGGCCGAGTGTTATTAATTCATATATCTACTCTATGTAGTATTTTTGTTTGATTGACCAATCATGTGCATCTAGCCATTTTTCAGTTGAATAAGTACTGGCTACCATACGTCAGTAGCAATTCTCTCACAACAGTAAATTACATATATGTAGCTATACAGCTATATTTTGGTAAGCAAGTTAGTAGTGCAAGCGCTGAAGGAAGGTTAGTAGTGGTTCCAAAGAAAAACATAAATGACAACCATCATAGGACGTAACCATGCGTGCATAGACACACCAAAGAAACATTGACAGCTTATTAGAATTTAACAGGGACCACGAGACAAGACTAGCTCCTACATTCGTCAATTTTTTTGAAAACTATTAGGAGGGGGGGGGGGGGTGAGCTTCCCACCTAGTTCCATTTCGAAAAAGTCCACGCTTTTAGGAACGGGAAGAAACCACCCGGTCGTCCGGTTAATCATGGAAAACCGGACTAAAACCATACAACACCACACAACACATGATCCCTCCACGAAGCCTCCAAGGAGGTGGAAGACGGAGACACCGCCGCCGCCACACCACGCGGAGCCACGCCGACTCGCCCGCGGCGGTGGGAGGCGCGCACCGCAAGCGTTATGCCTGGGCGGAAGGGAGCAGGGGTGCCGGCCGCCGCCACACCGCGTGGAGCCGCGCTGGAC
This sequence comes from Hyparrhenia diplandra, assembly GCA_015847255.1. Classification (NCBI taxonomy): domain Eukaryota; kingdom Viridiplantae; phylum Streptophyta; class Magnoliopsida; order Poales; family Poaceae; genus Hyparrhenia; species Hyparrhenia diplandra. The sequence goes on along the minus strand of JADLZK010010757.1, from coordinate 130,905 downwards.
TCACCCGCGACGGCGGGAGGCACGCACCGCAAGCGTCCAAGCCTGGACGGAGACGGAGGGTGCCGCCGCCGCCACACCACGCGAAGCCGCGCTCGGATAGAGCATGCAAATATACGTGCGGAGTCAGAGCGGCATCGGCCTTTCTCCGCACCACTCAACGCGTCGCATCCAACCTCATGGGCACCGGTCGTCTCCGCGACTTCCTCCTCGCCGTCGTGGGCATTCGTGCTCTTCAATAGCCGGCGAGACCAATCCATGCAGCAGGAGAGGCATGATGTCCATCACCCTCAAGCGGCCGCATCGAGCCACCGTTACCGACGGCGCGGTGCCGTTGACAGACGAAGCCCTCCTCACCATCTTCGACAACATCCCAGATCTTGCCAAACTTGTCCGCATCACCACCACCTACAGGTGGTGGCGCAACCTGGTATCCGATGATGCTGCCTTCCTTGGCCACACACCACGGCGGTTGTCGGGTAGATTCTTCGGCCTCCCGCCCCTCGGCTTCTTTCACCACGAGAACTCTACCGCCGAGACGCACTTTGTCTCCCGAGGCTATGGCTGGCGCCATGTAATGACACTTCCTCGCCTCCATGGGCAGCCGCCCCTTCCGCCAAGCATGCTCGCCGATGACAGCTGCTCCATTCCACCGACTCCTGCAACCCGAGCCCGACCTCCCTCCTTCGTCTCTGCGCCTCGACTAAAGGAAGAAGATGGGCCCGTTTGCAAATAGAAACTTTTTAGTGTGTTCACTTTGCATAATTGCTAGACGATATGTTTGCATATATGGGCTTGACTAATTTCTGAGATCGCCAAGGTTCACAATGCAAATGTATTTTTATTTTTGGTTTAATATTTCTTTTGCCTTAGCTTGATTTGATTTTGGGAAGTGAATTATGCCAAACTCTTGGCGACGAGCTCTTTTTTTTTCCCTCCCCATATTATTTTGGGAGTTGTCAAACAACATGATTTGGGAAACAAAAAATACCAAACTGTTGAAGATGCTCTAAGCTTAAGATGAGCGGCATTTGGCCAAGAGCCACACATATTATAAAAACTAGTGGGAGGTTGAATGCCAAACTTGTTGTGCACCACATTCCAAACAAAGCTCGCAAAGTGGCAATCAAAAAATAAATGTTGGATAGTCTCTTCAAACTCAAAAAAAAATTACAGCAGTTCCTTTTTGCTAATAAGTTGTCTTTAGTAAGGTGACTCCCTTTTTAAGTACCAAAGGAAAATCTTGATTTTAAGCAGCACGCTTAGCTTCTAAAGTCGGCTTTTTCCTGGGTGAACACCTTGCTAAATCATAGTACTATTCATGGACCGGACCATAAAGAAACCATTCTTAGCAAAGTTCCATCGAAACAGATCTTTACGTGTTGTGAAATTAACCGAAACAACCTTTTGACACTGGTTTGAAGGATTCAGACACGATGCACATCCTAGACTTACTTGTCGTTGGCTTGGTGGCTAGCCAACATATATAAGTAATTAGGTATTTGTTAGATCAATGCGTCCGAACGCTTGTTTCCCAGTTAGTCATCGGCCCGCCTCCCACGTCCGTCCTTATCTGGTCCCACTCCGCCTCCCTCACATTGTCCTCCACTCGTTTTCCTTATCTGCTCCCTGCCCCCATCTGCACCGATGCCCGCTGCTCTCCCCTCGCTCCCTCTGCCCCCACTCGTTGCCACGCTGCACGTCGTTCTTTGAGCCGTCGACGAGGCAGACACCGTGCCCTCTCTCTCTCTCTCTCTCTCTCCGCAACCTCCATGCAGCCATCACCGAGACGACGCAGCTCCGACGAGGCTGCTGCTCCTCCTCCTCCTCCTCATCATCATCATCTAGATCTGAGGCAGGACCCTATGTCCCTATTCCCTTCATAGCTGCTTCCTTCTCCTCCTCAAGGCTTCGACGGGGCGAAGGGTGGAGACAACCTGAGGGACAACAGGCTAGATCCAGGGCAACGACGGCCTGAGAGGTGGTGGGGCTCCCACCGAGCGGTAGCGGCGAGCGGAGAGGGTGGCGTGGCTCCCACTTGAGCGATGGCCGAAGGGGCTACCGTGCGTTGTGTTTTTTTGTTTTCTCCCCATGCATGTTGCAATATTGCAGTGTTTCAATGGCTCTCTCTGGATGTTGCAGTAGTGTTTCAGTTAGTGTTTTAATTGATGTTGCAGTAGTGTTTTAGTTAATGTTTCAGATGTTTTTCTTTTGTTGTTGGAATAAAACGTTCTAGGTGTTTCAACTTGTTCACCCCAATGTTGCATTTGTTGCCCTTTGTGTTTGTTGCAATATATGAGTTCATAGTGTTTCAACTGCTTCGACTTATTGTTGCAACACTTTGTTCGGTGGTGTTTCATCTGTTTTCAGCATAATGTTTCAGATGTTTTTCTTTTGTTGTTGGAATAATACGTTCTAGGTGTTTCAACTCTCTTCACCCAACGTTTGCAGTTGTTGCCCTTTGTGTTTGTTGCAATATATAAGTTCATGGTGTTTCAACTGCTTCAACTTATTTGTTGCAACACGTTGTTCAGTGGTATTTCAATGATATGTTCATAGTGTTTTAGTTCCTTTATCATACTGTTGCAGCGGCAGGGGCCTAGGGTGAGCTGTGGAGGCGAGCTAGCGGCGGGCAGAAGTGCTAGGGGGCCGACGAGGATGGGTGCAGGCTGTGGGGGTGAGCTGGAGCCGGTCGAGGTGCTAGGGGGGCCGGCGAGGCTTGGAGGTGGGGCGGTTCCCGTGCGTGTGGGGGCGAGGCGGGTTCATAGAGCAGGCAGCGAAGGAAGGGCGCGAGCTCGGTTGTGCTCCCATCTGTTTTCTTTTTTTCCTTCGTGGAACAGGGAGAGGTGGGGGCATGATTGGTGTGGGATGGACCTAACGGACGTTGGTTCCGAACGTTTGGGCACTAGTGCGCCCGTAATTAATTTGAATGTGTGTTTGTGTGGCCATGCGTTCCTTTGCGCTCTCTCCGTGGATGTAGTTAGAATGGAAGCACAATAATTAGTTAATTAGTCTAGTAGGGTGGAGGTAGTTTGTATTTGAAAAAAAAGGAATAAGAGGGGAATGCTGAAGGGTTGGCATTATTCCTCTAACCAGATGCCAGACCTGATCATCCCCAGGAATACATCTTGTTTCTGTTCAACGCCTTACACGTGACAATAACTTCTTTGTGGAATTTCATCCACGTTATTTTGACATTAAGGAGGAGGAGACGAAGAGGTCGGTTCTCAGAGGCAAGGCTGAAGGAGGCCTCTATCCACTACGATCATCATCTTCAAATAAAACCTTATCAAATAAACAAGCTCTTGGCGTTGTTCGGCCAAGATTTAGTGTGTGGCATGATAGACTAGGGCATGCTTCTACTCCTGTAGTTCAACAAGTTCTTAGTCGTCTTAAGAATTTGTTTTTTCAAAGAACCAAAGAAAGTAGGGCATGTGTGCAATGCTTGTCAACAAGGCAAAGCACATCAGATGCCATATCCAAGGTCAAGTAGCAAGTTGAGTAGACCTTTGGATCTCATTTTTTCAGATGTATGGGGGCCGACACCTAGTTCTATAGGGCAGCATAGCTACTATGTTGGCTTCAATGATGATCACAGTAAATTTGTTTGGAGTTATCTCTTCAACATAAGTCTCAAGTTTTTCAGTGTGTTCATGATTTCCAGCAATTTGTTGAGCGACAATTTGATCGTAAAAAATCCTAGCTGTGCAAATGGATTGGGGAGGGAGTATCAAGCCTTGAACTCCTTTTTCCAACGTGTTGGTATTTCGCATCATGTCTCCTGCCCACACGCACACCAGTAAAACGGATCCGCAGAAAGAAAACACCGGCATATTGTTGAAACTGGGCTCACACTCTTTGCTCCATATTTCCGCCAGTATCTATAAATAGATCCTGTCATCGGGACAAAGAGGGCAAAATTCAATATGTGTTTTATGTGTTGTGATTCAAAGTCTAAAAAGAGTACATGGAAGGAGACTTTGAATAATGACCAAATTTATTGAAGAGGAGAAAGAGACTCCAGGATTTCACATATTTGCAGCGTGTGTTTATCTTAGCGTCCTTGCCTATAAATAGGATGTTACCTTCACAGTTTCACTAGATAAAAGTGAAATAAAGAAAAAGCTACTTCCTCTTCTACATCTCTCTATTCCTGTGTGGTTTGTTATTGTGTGCAATCCATAGTACGTGATTTCTAACATTATGAACTTATTATTCAGATTTTCATCTCAAGTGCAGTTACTAGTGTCCATAATAACATTTTTACGTCTATTGTACTAAGTAGCCTATGCAAATTCTATACTACCAAAATTTCTTATCTCCTAAATTCTTTTACAAAGCAAAGTAGATAGTCCTTGGAGAGACAACAAGCTAACCATGTCCTTGGCATAATTTCATACAAAAATAAGGTCCTTAAGACCAAGAATGACAACAAGCTAACCATGTCCTCTTTAGGCTCACTACCCAGGAGCACTTGCACACTGCAGCTCGGTACGGTTCTTCCGTGGCTTTACAGAGTTCGTGTCCTGGAACTCCCACAGGCACTTTCTACGCCTCCCACACACGCAAGTTGGCAAAAAGGAATTGATGAGAAAAATGCTAAACATCGATCACAGAGCAGCTGACGCAACCAACAACAACACTAAGCCACAGCGTGTGCAGTGGCTTAGTACTCAGCCTCGGTGCTGATGCGAGAGATCGTTGTCTGGCGCGTGGCCAACCAGAACACTAGGTTGTCGTCTAAGAAAACGGATGTAGTACCAGTGAACCCTGAAGTAGAACACCGTGAATCAGGACAGCTGCCCAGTCCCGTCCGAGTAGATGGTGAGCGCCTAAATATGCCCTGTCCCGTCCGAGTAGTCTGGAGAGTACCCTTAATTTTTTTTTAGATAATGGATAGTATTTCATACCTGGCTTCATCTACCAAAAGGTAGAATCGAGGCAAATTATTACAAACTTGAGGCCAAAGGCCAGAAAAACAAAAGCTAAAAAACCTCTAGAAGCTCGAGAGGTCATTTGCGGCAAAACACCGCCAAAAGACCACCAACAGCAATACATCAATAGAGAAAACTAGGCCGACACCAACAGTTAAAACCAAGGAGGGAACTTTCAAAACGACGCCTCAAACGAGCATGGCATACGCCAACGCCGCCCGACCAGGAATACCGGTGCTAGATTTTCATCCCGAAAGACATCCGAGGCTTGTTGGAGAGAAGTGACGACGCCTCCAAATGAGGAAGTGGCACCCACAGCGCCACCGCCGTCTAAACACAGCCATATCTCGCGATCGAGCCATGCCGTTACCCAGTGGCCAGCAGTGAAGATCGCAGCTTGATCCAAATCAATGGAGCTCTTGTGGGGTGTACCCCCATCTTGTGCATATGCAGATAAAGGCCTCGGTCGAAAGCAGCGCCAAAAACGCCACCACTCCGCGGCCACCAAGCCTCCGCGCGCCGTAGCGCCCCAGGGCCGTGGAACCGGCAAGGAGACCAGATCCGTCGCATGTAGCCCGGATACGGCCATCATTGGGGGCAGCATCGACGGCCGCCACCCGCGCAGCCACCCACGCCTCGAAGCCTCAGATCCGGCCTCTCCGGCCCGGTCGTCCGGACTCCTCCACCTCTGCCTCCTCCACCCGCACCTCCCCCCTTCTCCGCCAACCAGATTCAGCCGCCGCATCTTCGCCGCACCACCGGGACGAACCTCCTAAAGCCGGCCTCCCCGTGCGCCGCTCAGGAGCCGAGGGGCCCGAAACGCGGATCAGCCCCCAAACGTCGCCCGCCAGCCCCTCCACCTCGCCCGACAACAAGATCGCCGCCGTGCAAGGAGGGGAAGGCGCAATCCACCGGGGAGCCCTGGCCGACGCGCTGCGATTGCCGGAGACTGCCGGATCGAGCCCCACGTGGCCCAACTCGACCACGCCCCGCCGAACGCCCGCATCCACGCCACCACACCATCCGCATGGAAGAAGGGCCCCCGCCGCCGCCATCCCGGTGAGCCCAATGGCCTTGCCGGAGGCCCACTCCGGCGGCGGCGCAAAGATGAGGGAGGGAAGAGAGGTGGCGGCGCCGTTAGGGGTTGGAGGCCGCCCGTCGCCAGCGTGGGAGGGGAGCGACGCGACGGCTAGCTACCAAGGCATGGAAGAAGGGCCCCGCCGCCGCCATCCCGGTGAGCCCAGCGGCCTTGCCGGAGGCCCACCAAGGATGCCCTGAATATAGTCCCGTCCGAGTAGCCTAAATTTGTTTATTTTTTTTACTAGCAAAAATGCCCGTGCGTTGCCACGGGTCACGTGGATCGGACTCCGTATTCAGGTCACATATGAGAACATAGGGTGCGGTCCAATATGTACTGTGATCGGACTCGGTATTCATCATTCTTAAAAATCTAGAGAAACATCTCCAAATTTTTTTTCAAAAAATAGGATTAGTCTATTGTGTCACTTACATATACTCAATGCCCATTTTAGCTAGTTTTTTATATTTAGAGATATATCTTTCCCAAGTTGTTAGTATCATCCAATATATATTCAGTAACAGTGAGTATCATCTAGTACTGAGGGGAAGCTGAACATATAGTATCAGTCACTAAATTGTAGCTAAATTCCTTCATAAAAGAACAGAGATTACTACTACTACACAAGAATGTTTCCATCTCCTATATTTGTTTGTCTCCAGAATGCTACAACACTCTATCAGAACCCAGCTAGATTGGGCCGGAACTGACACGTGATCGTCGGTTGTTGGGGAAGAGGAGACAGCGATGGAGGTGGCGATCGGCGGCAAGACGACGTAGATGACGTAGGGGCGACGATGAACGGTGAGGTGGGAGACGATGATGATGACGTATAGCAGCTCCTCGGCGGCGACGAGAGACGGCGAGGGGCGGCGGGGCGCGGCGCTTGCGCCTTGGCGCGCGGATGGCGGCGGCCTCCCAGCGGCGTGGGGGGAGGGGCGGCACGGCGCGCCAGCTAGGGGTTAGCGTAGAGAGAGCCCGAGAGACAAGAGCTGTTGGGAGTTACCCCTTTAATTTATTTCTTCTTGATTCAACTGATTACAAGTCCCTCGTATTTATAGTCCGGGAAGACTTGCATCTAAAGAAATCTCGATTGAATTTCCTATTTTATTTCTATTTTATTTCCTAAATAACCATTACTTAAAGGCGAAGCATATGACGCAATCACGGTGGGCGGCGGCGGCGGCGGGCCACCAGCGCCGCAGACGCCGCTTGGGCCTTGGGCCCCAAGCGGCGGCGGGTGCCCCCTCCGGTGTGGGTCATGACACACTCGGTATCAATCTACCAAAGCTGTACCTAACCTATCATCACACCAAGTGAACCGTGAGGGAATTTTGTTTTTAGCACAAGAGGATTAGGAGTAGTAGTAGCATACTCCGTATGCAAGTGCATTAGGGAGTACATGCACCGCTGCGACAGATGGCGGCGAGCTCGTGGTAGCATCCATATCCAAAGCTTGGACATGCACCGGCCTCGAGCGCCCGGCTACGGCTGCCCACGAGCACCGTCCAGGCCTACGCTCCAAACATGGACGCGCTGGTGGAGGTCCGAAGGACCGGTCGCCGCCGCCGCCATCGATTGGGATGAGTTGACCATCAATCCACCATGGCCAGGCGGTACCGAGGAGGGGGGGCGAGGAAGAGGAGTCGCCGGGAGCTTCCGCCCCCATGGATCGGGCCGCGACGCCATCGGGCGCCGCCGTACCGCAGTCGGGCTACGTGCCGCCGCCGAGCGACCGTTCCGGCGGATCGATGGCGCTTGCTGTCCGGGTCCCGCGGCTGCCGCGAGGTCGCGCTGGCGATGGGGACGCAGCGTGGCGGCAATCCAGGCGGCGCCGACGCCGTCGCGATCGGCGCCGCCGAGGCCGCGGGACTTCGGATACTTGGGCGCATCGGCGGCGGCGACATCGGGATCGTCTACCTATGCCACCTCCGGACGCCGTGCAATTGGATGGATCGCATCTGTAGAGCAGAGTAAGCAACCGTCGGCGCGTCCCCGAGCTCCAGCGAGGCTCCCTTGCTGTGGCCCTCTCTTACCGTGATGGAAAGTCCTATTTGGATTTGAACTCAAATACAAATCCTTGCCGGACACAGTAGGGAGCGAAAGAAACCAAATCCTTGCCGGACACAGTATGGAGCGAAAGAAACGATGGTGAAAAAAATCGGCAAAAATTTTCTCTCTTTTTTAGTAGGTATAGATACCACATGACCTTATTCGGATTGGATGGTATAGGAAAATTGTTAAAGAGTTTTATCTAGGAAGAGTACCCGACCTTGGAGAGAATGTTCATGCTAGAAATATGCGCCACTATGCACTTCCTTGAAAGCTTCTACCCTGCCTAGAGAAATTATGGTATGTTTGGTTTTGCAATTATCGTTTTTCTAGGTCAACTTTGGGGGGGGCGAGAACGTCCCCACTTGCAATTATATTCCACAGATGTCGGGCATGGCCGGTGGGTGGAAGCAAAGCCTTTGTATCAAGATTACATCATAGATAGGAGGAGGATGAGATTACATATGCAACAAAGTGCTCCAATGTCTTGCTAGGTTCTCTTTCCTCCGGGGGACGAGGCAGCTCCAGTTTTTGACCTCCTCTAGGCAGGCCATTTTGAGCCGAGCAACGCTAGGAGCGGCATGGTTGAAGATCACATCATTTCTTTGCTTCCAGATCATCCAGCTGAGCAATAGGAGGAGGGGATCAAGGAGAGTCATAGGCATCGGGCACCAACCGATGGAATTCCAGAAGGTTTGCACGAAGGGGTATTCCGAGATGATGTGGTCGGTCGTTTCTTCCGCTAGACCGCAAATCTCGCAGATGGCGTTGTCAACAATGTTCTTGCGCCTCAAGTTAGCTCTGCAATTTATCCGGTTTTGGGTCAACAGCCACCCAAAGAAGTTCACTCTAGGAGGACCAAAGCTCGCCCAGATGAAGTGGAAAGAGGGACATCGGGGATCTCCTTTTGTCGAGGTCCTGTAACTGACCCCTGCAAGCAGCCGGTGGTCAGTCCCTTCGAAGAAGCTGCGCCTGGAGTCGGCCTCTCCGGAGAGAACTACCCCCTCCAGCATCTCTCTCAGCTTCGCCATCTCCTTGGTGGCCTAGCGGGAGAGGTGGCGTTGGAAGTGATCATGCAGGGATCCCTCCAGCAGGTTGCACCAAGGCGGCCTTCCCCGCGTAGTGGCTGTGCAAGGCGGGGAGCAGGTCGGCGAGGGGGCATCGGCCACCCAACGATCGTGCCAAAAGGAGGTGCTGCGGTCGTCCCCCGTGACCACCGTGGTGATCGCCCTGTATGCCGGGAGGAGGTCGCGCAACACGCCCCAATGTGTGCCGCCCAAGTCGCCCTTCGAGGTAGGACAGGTCCACCATCTCCCTCGCCCATGTCGCCCAAGCTGAGCCGCCGGGGTGGTGGAGCTTGTGGATGAGCTTCATCAGCAAGCGGACGTTCCGGGTGTCGATCCGCTTAATCCCCAGGTCGCCATCTTCCTTGTCGCGGCACGCCTTCTCCTAGGCTACCAGGCATTGGCCACCGTTTGCTTCTCCCGTCCCACTCCATAAGAAGGCACGGCGGCAGGAGTCAACAGCGGACACGACGCCAGACAGGAGCTCCATGGCTCCCATGGTGTAGGTGAGCAGCCCATCGAGCACCACGTTGATTAAGGTCACGCGCCCCGCCCGTAGCAAGCGGATGGCCCTCCACGTGGAGAGGTACTTGTCGGCGCCGCGATCAAAGGGGCGAAGGTGGACGGCGCGGTTGATGTTGGAGAGGGGCAAGCCGAGGTATGTCTCGGGGAAAGCGCCTCGGCGACATCCCGTGTGCGCCATGAGCGGTGCCAGTCCTCCTCGGCGACGTGCATGGGCGCCACCGCATACTCTTGTTGTAGTTGATCACTAGACCGGTGTATCTGGGGAGAAGGCGTCCAAGGTGGACTTGAGGCGCCGCACACCGTCCGTGTGTCGCTTTGACAAGGATGATTGTATCTGTTGGAAATAACAAAGAATTCAAGAACGCAATAATTAATTCCGACAATAAGAAAAAAGATCTACAACATGTATCGAAAATATATGATTCATCACTAGCACTACTGAAAACTAGACAAACGGCGGTAATCTAGTGCTAGCAACAGCAAAGAACAACAAGAGGACGAACGAAGGGAGAGGATCGACATTCTTATGTTAGGGGTTGTCGGCGCTAGAAGCGCAAAGTAGACGGGCAGCGGTCGGCGATGGAGACCGACGGAGAGGAAGAAGACGTCCAATGAAAGCGATCGCGGCGGCGCTTCCCAAAAACCTAATACGTCCCCTACCCCGTGCGGGGACACGAGGAGACGTAGGCTTCGAGTTTGCTCTCCCGGCGACGATGGCACGCCGGGCGGCGGGGATGGGGAAGACGGCGGCGCGCGGGACGATGGTACTTGAAGAGAATGATTTCTTGTAGTCGGGGACGACGTCTCGCCCCTCTATTTATACACGCAACGCGCAGCTAATAAGGCAAGTAATTGCCGCATCAATCACAAAGATTAAGGCAATAGAGCACCGTTAGGGTTATTGCCATAATACGAGAATAATTGCTTTCCTAAATGGACCTTCCAAATAGGACAGCGCAATTTTCTCCATGCATGCAAAAATTTCGAGTAGCAAAAGGAAGCCGGCGCGACCAAGCAAAGCACGAGGGCGAAGAATGGCGGGACCATTCACGCCAAGCATGTCGTGGCGCCGCGCCTTCGCCCGCGCCACGCCCACGCCGCCCGGCCGGCGAGGCGAGGCGGCAGCGCCTTGCGTGTGTTCTTCCTTTTTTCCTCTCATCAATTGCTTCAACAAGATGAAGACCACTCTCCTATTAAGTTGGCCTCACTCCTCCTAGTTGAGCAATGTGGGACTAAAGCCCCCACCATGCCATGCATGTGTGAGTGGGCCTTTGGGATTTATATTTGGGAATATTTGGGCCAAAAGCCCAAATCTTCTAACAATCCCCCACCATATCCCAAAGGCACGTGTCATTCTCCCTGTACCACAGTACCTGTTAATATACCAGTTATTCAGTGGAGACCGGTTAAGGTTGAACATCCACCTAGAACAACAAGATAGGCCCATCCACAACTGCACAATGGACTAGGCCTTGAATTGGCAGTTTGGTGCGAATGGGCTTCACCTGAAGTCTTCACTGGTACTAGGCTCCCATAGCCAACCCCGCGAGTGGAGCGTATAAGTCATACTCCTAACTCACTTCATGAGCCTCTTAAAGAGTTCCCAAATCTTATAAACTGCGACTAACAGTTGGGGCTCACATAGGTGTGTTCTTACAAGAATACTCTGTAGGACAGTACCTTGCTGTAAAGCCTCAGAACACATTAAGACAAAGTCAGCCTACCTTACAGAAATGAGAGTACTGCATCTCCAGCGGAGTGGGTTTACGAAAAGTTGTACTCTCCCATCAACCAACGGCTTGTTCTTCCCAGGTCCTAATTCACGGGATCTCCGATCACATAGGTTGGGTTACTACCGAGGTTGACTCAATGGGTCTCAGTCCCATCTCCTTTGATGCATTATTAATCACGGTGCGTGCTAGTCCCTTGGTAAAGGATCTGCGCGGGGTTCTTAGTCGTATTGATATAATCCACGGCTATTACTCGAGAGCTCCTTAACTTCCCGGCGATCTTCGATCCTACGCTTAACATGTTTGCTTGGACTTAGCGTTATCCCGACTACTCTTCACCTTCGTGAGCACCGTTTGGTTATCACAATTTATGAGAATAGCGAGAATTGGTTTTTCAACCACGAGGTAAATCCATCAACAGTTCTCTCAACCATTCAAACTTCGAAGAAGTTTGTTCCCGAGTCGTGAGCTCTGCCTCCATTGTAGATTTCGTAAGTATTGTGCGCTTACAAGATCTCCAAGAGACAGCCCCGCCACCTAAAGTGAATATGTATCCACTAGTGGCCTTTAACTCATCGACTTACGATATCCAGTTTGAATCACTATATCCTTCAAGTACCCACGGGTACCACGAATAGTGAATTGCATAACTCATAGTGCCTTTTAGGTAGCGCATTACTCTATCAATGCCTTTCCAATGATCTTCTCCGGATTAGAGGAGAATCTACTCAACTTGCTTACAAAGAAATGAGATGTCGAGGCGAGTTGCGCTAGCTAAGTACATCGATGAGCCAATAATTTGAGAGTATCTCAATGTGTCCACTCCTAGCTTCCTTTTCTTATTCTTTCGAAGTATTAAGCTAGGATCGTAGGGTGTTGGAGAAGGTTTGCTATCCATGTAACCAAAGCGGTTCAAAATCTTCTCCACATAATGGGACTGCAAAAGAGTAATCCCATCCTTACCCTTATTTAACTTGATATTAAGGATCACATCTGCTTCTCCCAAATCTTTCATGTCAAAGTTTTGGGATAAGAATGATTTTACATCATTAATCTCATCGAGACTTGTCCCAAAGATTAGTATGTCGTCAACATACAAGCATAGGATTACTCCTTTGCCCCCACCATAGCGATAGTACACGCAAGTGTCGGCTTCATTAACTACAAACCCAGCGAGGGTTAAAGTCTTATCGAACTTCTCATGCCATTTGCTTGGGTGCTTGCTTTAATCCATACAAAGATTTCAAAGAACCTGCACACCTTGCCCTCTTGTCCCGGTGCTATAAATCCATCGGGCTGATCCATGTAAATTTCTTCCTCTAGCTCACCATTAAGGAAAGCTTTGTCTTTACATCCATCGATGGACAAGAAGACCATTGGAAGCGACCAAGGATAATAGCACTCGAATTGTAGTTAATCTGGCAACAGGTGAGTAGGTATCAAAGTAGTCTTCGCCTTCCTTTTGTGTATAACCTTTAGCTACAAACCTTGCCTTGTACTTTTCAATAGTACCATCTGGCCTAAGCTTCTTCTTAAATACCCATTTACTGACCAACCGGTTTTACAACCCTCTGGTTTATCTGTTACTTCCCATGTGCCATTTGCAGTGATGGAGTCCATCTCGCTACGGACTGCATCCTTCCAATACTCCGCATCTGGTGATGCGTATGCCTGTGCAATGGTCGTGGGAGTATCATCTATGAGATACACAGAAAAGTCATCACCAAAGGATTTTGCAACCCTTAGTCTCTTACTCCTCCTAGGAGCTTCAATTCTGTCATTCTCGTTATCAGCAGGAGGTTCTATAATTGGCTCGGGAATAGGTGAGGGTTCGATTAGCAATTTCATTAGACGAACTTGGTAAATCATATGCAACTTTCATCGAGGAATATATGCTCAAAGAAAGTAACATCCCGTGACTCTAAAAGTGAATCAAGCTGCTATATCGGCGTTTACGATTTTACAACTAAGAACTTATATGCGGTATGCGTGGTATGCATATCCCAAAAATATACAATCAACTGTCTTAGGCCCAAGCTTACGCTTCTTGTTAATAGGTACACTGACCATGGCCAAACAGCCCCAAGTGCGCAAGTAATGGAGAGATGGTTTTCTTCCTTTCCATCCTTCGTACGGAGTCACATCACTATTTTTAGTAGGAACTCTATTTAGAACATGACATGCTGTCAACACAGCCTCCCCCCACCATGCCTTAGCCATACCGGACGTCCCTAACATGGCATTCACCAAGTCTATTAGCGTCCGGTTCTTTCTTTCGGCAACCCCATTAGATTGAGGTGAATGTGGAGGTGTCCGTTCATGAATTATTCCATTCTCCGCACAGTAAAGATCGAACTCATTTGAAAAATACTCCCCACCGCGATCGGACCTAACTCGTTTTATTTTCTTTTCTAGTTGATTCTCTACCTCAGCTTTATAAGTCTTAAAACATTCAAACGCCTCATCTTTAGTTTTTAGCAGAAACACATAGCAATATTTAGTTGCATCATCAATAAAAGTCATAAAATATCTTTTTCCTCCTTTTGTCAACACACCATTCATTTCACAGATATCAGAATGTATGAGCTCTAATAATGTCGTGCGCCTCTCGTCTACAGCCTTGTGTGGCTTACGAGGTTGCTTTGCTTGCACACACGCTTGACATTTAGAGCCTTTGACATTAGGAAAATTCGGAATTAAATTCATACTGGATAAACGAGTCATACAACCAAAATTAACGTGACACAAACGTGAATGCCATATATTAGCCACAGAATCGTTTGAATCACACACATGGTTCACGACTTTATTACAGAAATCGGAGAGTGAAAAGCGGAACAAGCCTCCGCTGTCATAGCCTTTGCCAATGAATTGGCCATACCTCGAAATGACTACTTTATTGGACTCAAATACCAGCTTGAACCCATCTCGACACAAGAGGGATCCGCTAACGAGGCTCTTCTTTATTGAGGGCGCATGCTGAACGTTCTTGAGCCGTACGATCTTCCCCGAAGTGAACTTCGGTCGACCAGAACCAACACCAAACGAAAGCATGCGAGCCGTTCCCCATCATGACGGATGAACCTCCGGTGCTGGTAAGATGAAAACATAGAGATATCGGTACAAACATGAATATTGGCACCTGTATCTATCCACCAATCATTAGATTGAAATACGAAAAATACACTAGGTAAGGGATTACCGCACTCCCCGGATCCGCTAGGATCACCAATAGTCACGTTGGCGGTTTTTTACGCCCCTGGCGATTCTTCTTTCCCTTGCGGTTCTTGCACTTCTTGGCGATGTGCCCATTCTCACCGCAAACGAAGCACACAACTTCATCCATGTTCATCTTCTTCTTTTTGAACCGAGTAGTCCGATTAGGCTTACGCTTGTTCTTGCCGACATCTTTGCATCACGTTGGCACTTGGACTGTTCGGGGAGCTTTTGGTGGAGCATCCTTTGCCCGAGCTTTCTCTTCAACTTCAAGAGTGGCCAACAAATCCTCAACGAGAATTGCTGTCTCTTATGTTTTGAGAGATGTGGCAAAATTCCTCCAAGATGGAGGTAATTTGGCAATGATGCCACCGACCACAAACTTGTCGGGCAAAACATGTCCAAGCTGTTCGAGTTCCCTCACAATAAGTTGGAACTCATGAGCCTGTTCCACGACAGGGGCGGTTATCAACCATCTTGAAGTCGTGGTACTGCTGCTCCATCACATACAGACTCATGCCCGGCGTCCGAGGTCCCGTATTTGTGATCAAGGGCCTCCCACGATTCAGCAACTTTTTTGATGTTCATATAAACATCACACGCGGTGGTCGAGAGAACGCTAAGGGCGCATCCGACAAAAATCGTCGTAGCCGCGATAAACTCCTGCACCTCTTTCTCGGATCCGAGAGGTAGTGCGGGAGGATTACCGACGACCCAAAACACGCCCATAGCCGAGAGCCACAAGCTGCGCCCTCGTCGCCATCTCTTAAAATTCACCCCGGTGAACTTCTCGATTTCATCGCATCGGTATAACTCTTCATTGCGCGACTGATTGCATTCTATTAGGTTTTTGGATTGTTGGAAATAACAGCAATTCATAGAACGCAATAATTAATTCCGACAATAAGAAAAAAGATCTACAACATGTATCGAAATATATGATTCATCACTAGCACTACGAAACTAGACAAACGCTGGTAATCTAGTGCTAGCAACAGCAAGAACAAGAGGACGAACAGAAGGGAGAGGATCGACATTCTTACGTTGGGGTTGTCGGCGCTAGAAGCGCAAAGTAGACGAAAGCGGGGCCGGCGATGGAGACCGACGGAGGAGGAAGAAGACGTCCGGCGGCGATCGCAACGGCGCTTCCCAAAAACCTAATACGTCCCCTACCCCGTGCAGGGACACGAGGAGACGTAGGCTTCGGAGCCTGCTCTCCCGACGACGATGGCACGTCGGCGACGGGATGGGGAAGACGGCGGCAGCGCAGGACGATGGTACTGGAAGAGAATGATTTCTCGGTAGTCGGGGGCGGCGTCTCGCCCCTCTATTTATACACGCAACGCAGCTAATAAGGCAAGTAATTGCGCGTCAATCACAACATTAAGGCAATAGAGCACTTTGTTAGGGTTATTGCCATAATACGAGAATAATTGCTTTCCTAAATGGACCTTCCAAATAGAACAGCGCAATTTTCTCCATGCATGCAAAAATTTCGAGTAGCAAAAGGAAGCCGCGTAGCCGCAAGCACGGGGCGAAGAATGGCGGGACCATTCACGCGCATGTCGTGCGCCAGCGCCTTCGCCACGCCACGCCCGGCCGAAAGCGAGCGCGGCGGCGCGTGTGTTCTTCCTTTTCCTCTCATCAATTGCTTCAACAAGATGAAGACCACTCTCCTATTTAAGTTGGCCTCACTCCTCCTAGTTGAGCAATGTGGGACTAAAGCCCCCACCATGCCATGCATGTGTGAGTGGGCCTTTGGGATTTATATTTGGGAATATTTGGGCCAAAAGCCCAAATCTTCTAACAGTATCGTCGGCGTACTGGAGCAATTATCATTTTATGTTCAAGTTTTGATAACTATTTTTACTAGCACACTTATTTTTTTTTTTCTACATGTAGTCACAATTCACCGCTAGTCCACCTGATTTGGAGATCAGCAACTAGCTGCTGTCAGCAACCAGCTTTCCGAAATTGCTACTGCGGGTAGATGAATTCAGAAACAATATTTACGTTCAAGTGGTACTTTAGTATAGATAAAGAAAAATATTTCATGGACCGCTTTTATGGTTCAAACAAAAAACATCGCTTGTCTTCATATATATAAGTTGTACTCCCTCTGTTCCAAATTAATTGTCGTTTTTAGGTTTTTGTGTCACAAGTTTAACTTAATTTGTAGAAATTATGTACAATATTTATATCTTGAAATAAGTTTGTTAAAAAACTAGATCTAAAGATCCTTCCAATGATATTAATAACTTAGCATAAAATATGTTTTAGTATACAGTTAATCAAAGATATTTATTAGAAAATGAAAAGTATAGTTATTTTGGAACGGAGGCGGTATCTGTCACCCTACTTTTGTTTTGCACACCACGTTTACTGTTAAGAACCTTGTCCGCGACATGCACCCACTAGCACCAAATTTACGTTTGTTGGGTCAAATTTCTCTCATGGTAATTATGACTGCTTCATTATTGGTCTTAATTACAGGCTGCTACGCAAAAAAATAGGCAGCCGCCAGTGCTTTTATTTCGGTGTGACTTTCCTTCTTATTGCAGTCTGACTTTTATTCCTTTTCACGGTTGCGGAGCAAACGGATGAGCCTTTGCGATTGCGGAGAGAACTTTTCTCCACTCTCCACGATATAAAAAAGAACAAAAGCAAGGCTCCCGGTTGGTGCGACAAATTTTTCAGTTCCCTTCCATCAACCCACCGTGCGATCCCTGGCACCTTCCGGTCGGCATTGTTTAGGAAACAAATCGTGCATGCGAATTCAAAAGGAAAGAAAAAATCAATTGGTCATTAGTCATTGCTAACGTCTTCTCCCCTTTTCTTTCTTGCGACAAATTCAGAAGGAAAGAAAAAAAAGTGATCAGATATTAATCATGCTTGCGTGGCTAACAAATAGTCACCCTTCACTTTTCTTGCGACAAATTCAAAAGTGAAAAAATCGATATGGTAATTTTCTCCCTTATCTTTTCTCATGTAAACGGAAATAAATAGTCGTGGACCTTCCATCTACAACATAAAAAAAAAAAAGTAGGACTCCCGGATGCTTGCGACAAATTTTTCAGTTCCCCTCCCCACCCCACCGTGCGATCCCTGACACCTCTCCCATCGGCATTGTTTAGGAAACAAATCGTGCATGTGATCAGTCATTAGTCGTGCATGCGATTGGTCATTAATCACCGCATGCATGGCTAACGCCTCCTTCTCCTTTCCTTTTCTTGCAACAAATTCAAAAGGAAAGAAAAAAGCATGCGATCAGTCATTAGTTGTGCATGCGACCGGTCATTAATCACCGCAAGCATGGATAACGCCTCCTTCTCCTTTCTTTTTCTTGCAACAAATTCAAAAGCAAAGAAAAAAAATGGTCGGTCATTAATGGTGCATGCATGGCTAACGTCTTCCTCTTTCCTTTTCTTGCAAAAATTCAAAAGAAAAAAAAAAATCGATTGGTCATTAGTCATTGCTAACGTCTTCTCTCATTTCCTTTCTTGCGACAAATTCGGAAGGAAAGAAAAAAAAATTGATCGGACATTAATCATGCTTGCATGGCTAACAAATAGTCACCCTTTACTTTTCTTGTGACAAATTCAAAAGTGAAAAATCGATATGGAAATTTTTCTGTCTTATCTTTTCTCATGTAAACGGAAACAAATAGTCATGGACCTTCCATCTCTTGTGCAAACGTCGTAGCCTGCCGGGCCGCTGGCGTCAATCATGCTCTTTTCAAATCAGGATTCACGGTCCGGGTAACAAAAATCTCTCGCCGTAAAAGTTTCTCTAGCAGACCCATCCTCCGCCCCATGTGCAAACGACCGCACACGACGGCCGGCTCCGCTACCCTCCCCACCGGTGCCCTCGGCGCAGATGAGGCACCTCCCATCGCGACCTCCGTCGGCGCGCTCGCGATCCCAGCTCGACTGCCCTCCAATGTTGGGACTCCCTCAACGCCGCCCGATCGTTGTGGGCGTCGCGGCCGCCATCGGCGGCGCTCACCGTCAGGACTTGCGACCACTGCACGGGCGTCCCCATCCACGCCGACCGGGACGCCTCCCGGTTGCCTTCCTCCTCCACGCCGCCCGGCGGCCGCCCCGACCCGCTGCCCGCTGCGTCGTCACGGATGCCGGGTCGCCCCTCGGCGTGCTCGCGAGCCTCAAGCGTACCCTCATGGCCTTGCCGGCCATTCACCAATGCGCCCGGCCGACGGCAAAGCTCGCCACACCGAGGACCAACTGCGCCGGACGCAACCACGCTCGCCGAGCCCGTCGCCGTGCCACGGCTGCGCCGTGCCATGGCTAACGCCTCCTTCTCCTTTCCTTTTCTTGCAATAAATTCAAAAGGAAAGAAAAAAAAAATTGGTCGGTCATTAATGATGCATGCATGGCTAACGTCTTCCTCTTTCCTTTTCTTGCGAAACATTCAAAAGGAAAGAAAAAATCGATTGGTCGTTAGTCATTGCTAACGTCTTCTCCCCTTTCCTTTCTTGCGACAAATTCAGAAGGAAAGAAAAAAAATTGATCGGTCATTAATCATGCCTGCATTGCTAAAAATGTCGCTCTTTACTTTTCTTGCGACAAATTCAAAAGTGAAAAAAATCGATATGGTAATTTTTCTCTCTTATCTTTTCTCATGTAAATGGAAACAAATAGTCGTGGACCTTCCATCTCTTGTGCAAACGTCGCAGCCTGCAAGGCCCACCTGGCATCAATCATGCTCTTTTGAAATCACGATTCACGGCCCAAGTAACAAAAATCTCTGGCCATGAAAGTTTCTCTAGTAGACCCATCCTCCGCCCCATGTGCAAACGACCGCACACGGCGGCCGGCTCCGCTACCCTCCCCACCGGTGCCCTCAACGCAGACGAGGCGCCTCCCATCGCGGCCGCCGTCCAACGCCTCGCAGTCCCGGCTCGGCTGCCCTCCCGGTGTTGGGTCTCCCTCAGCGCTGCCCGACCGTTCTGCGGACGTCGCGGCTGCCCTCGGCGCGCTTTTGCCGTCAAGGACCTGCTGACCACCGCCCGGGCGTCCCCATCCACACCGACCGGACGCATCCTCCCGGTTGCCTTCCTCCACGCCCGGCGCCAGCGCTGCCTCGCCCGCTGCCCGCTGCGGTCGTCCGCGGATGTCGTGGTCGCCCTCGGCGTGCTCGCGAGCCTCCAAGCGTACCCTCGTGGCCTTGCCGCCATTCACCTGTGCCCGGCCACAGGCAGGGCTCGCCACACCGAGGACCAACTCCGCCCCGGGCGCAACCACGCTGCTGAGCCCATCGCCGTGCCACGACTGCGCCGGGACGCCACTACGTAGAGGGTCCGTCTGCACCTTTTAATTTCACAGTATTGTTATCTCGTAGCAGACATGTATTTTTATATAATATTTAGTTATCTCGTAGCAATTGTTTATCCTATAGCTCATCATAAAATCCCTTATTTGAATTTCCCTCAAATCAAAGTAGTCAATTGTTTATTCCTTTTTGCCTCAACACAGTCATTATTAAATATATATGCAGTTAAGGTGTTTTCCTAGCTTCAATTTCTTATGCAGACCGGCAAGTCCTTGACAATATTCAGTAAATGTGTTATTAAATTTTTAATCTATATATGTATATATGCAGATCACTATTCTAAAATTCAGCTCTGTAAAGCTTGTGCAGGTGTTATTGTTTTTTTGCAAGCTATTTCTGTAAGTGCTGAACGTGAGGGTCTACTCTATTACTATTGGTTCATTACTGTTTATTAGCAGATAGTCCCTTGTTGCTCTGAATTTTAGAGACAAAATGGAATTCATGTATGGTTGTTTGCCTCCCAAGGTATATTTGTACCACATTAACGCTTATTGCATTAATTTAAGACATGTATAGTTTAAAATATTGATACCTCGTCACTATTCCAATTCTAAATAATTTTAATTTTTCTATTCATCGTCAGTGTACCAAAAAATAGGAGTCTTAAATTTTCTATCCTTTTCAATATTGCATACATTCTAATGTGTATAGGATCGTACAAATATGTGTTGGAACTTATTAGTAGATTTACTGGTGCACAAAATAAATGGACAATGAAGATGTCTTCTAGCCAAAATAAAACAATATCTTAGGCGAATCATAAAAAAGTCTATACAATAGAGTTTATGAGCATGCGACACCACAATTTTCGTAGTTATGTTGATTTCACAAAATTTGCGTGTTTGGATTAAATGTCACTTTAACGTCATTATTTAATTTCACAATATTGTTATGTTATCATGCGATCAATGTGGATTTATATAAAAATGTAGTTATCCCGTAGCAACGCACGAGCGTGATACTAGTATAGTTAACGGTTGCGGGGCGAGAGGAGAGACTGATGCACGAAACTTTATTGTTGCGGGCTGAGTTGATAGGCTAGTTTTAGTGGAGTTTTATGGCTCTGTTTCTAACGCATTAATATTTTAGAAACAATGCACAAGAGTTTCATCCATGAAACTCTCTCAGCTCCCATAAAATTTTTATCACCTCTCTCTCTTCACTAATACGGTGCCACATTAATATATTTAATATTATGAAACTGCAATAAAATCTCCATTGAGACTGACGCGGGTTGGGAGAGGCTGGTTGGGACACAGCACTATCGATATGATCGAGAAAGAAAATTATAACCTAAGCCGGCAGAAGAATATAAATACACACAAGGTTTTGTCGTCGGTGCACCCCGGCCAACATAGCGCTAGCAATCCATCGAGTAAGAGAGTGTGTAGCTAAAGTGGGCATGGAGGAGAGCACGCAGGGCTTGCTCCAAGCTCACGACGAGTTATGGCACCAGTCCCTGTGCTACATGAAATCGGTCGCGCTCGGCGTGGCGCTGGGCCTTGGCATCCCCGACGCGATCCACCACCACGGCGGCGGCGCCACCCTCTACCAGATCCTCGACAAGACCGAGGTCCACCCGTGCAAGCTTGGCGCCCTACGCCGCCTCATGCGAGTGCTCACCGTCACGGGCACCTTCACCGTCGTCCAGCAACCACCATCTGGTTCAGCCGACGAAGCTGTCTACAGGCTGACAGCAGCCTCCCGCTTCGTCGTCAGCGGCGAGGTGGGGGCGACCTTGGCTCCCTACATGACACTAACGCTCCTTCCCATCATCGGCACGACGCACATCTGCGAGTGGTTCCGGCAAGAGCACCACGAGCCGTCCGTGTTTGCCCTGGCGTTTGGCCAAGCCGCGACGATATGGGAAGAAGGTGACGCGAACGCCCTACTGAACCAAGCCCTTGTTGCCCAGAGCCGCTTCCTGGTGCCAGGTATCCTCAGGGAGTGCGGCGAGGCCATGTTTCGAGGGATCGACTCATTGGTCGACGTTGGCGGTGGGCATGGTGGCGCTGCCACCGCCATCGCCGCTGCCTTCCCGCATCTCAAGTGCAGCGTCCTTGAACTCCCCCACGTCGTCGCCAGTGCTCCATCACAAAGCGAGGTGCAGTTCGTCTCTGGCGATATGTTTCAGAGTATTCCGCCGGCAACCGCTGTTTTCCTCAAGGTACATACATCCGATGCGTCGCTCGTATTCTTCATGGTATTTGTATCTAGGAGCTAGTATTTTGGGATTAATGTCAACTTCAAAATTTGGCCATCGATCCATTTCTCATTCTTGCGATGATTCCAGACTGTTTTACATGACTGGGGTGACGATGAGTGCGTCAAGATACTGAAGAATTGTAGGCAAGCCATATCTCCACGGGATGCAGGAGGGAAGGTAATAATCGTAGAAATGGTAGTTGGACTTGGACATGACGACAAGTCAAACTTAAAGCATCTCGAGACACAAGTTTTGTTTGATCTGCATATTATGATGATCAATGGGGTTGAGCGCGACGAGCAAGAGTGGAACAAGATTTTCACCCAAGCTGGATTCAAAGACTACAAAATTCTACCCACTTCAGGCTGCATATCAGTCATCGAGGTCTATCCATGAATATTTCATACGTGTGATTGTGAATAAGGCCTCCAATAACTGAAGGCCATGAAGGTGCTGATGCTAATTATTGTTATGATCCGATCCGATGTAGACTACACCTAGGAGCCTTTACTTTGCGAGTTTGTAATCAGCTGAGTAACTTGTTTTAATTTATAAGTGTGGCACTGTGGTGCTAATTCCATGTGATGTGAAAAAAAAAATATAATATATGCTATGTATACGAACACCCGTTCTAAGTATGAGCCAGGGCGTAGAGTGTTTAGATGTTTCTACTTCTTAATAAGGTAGTAGAATCTAATAATATAGAATTAAGAGTTTTTTTTTAAAAAATAAAGGCTCTGTTACTGGCCTTTAGCAGTGGACAATGAGCTTAGAACTTCTTTTTGATGAGTTCTCTTTAGCAGTGGCGGCTTTTAGTAGGCGAAGCCAACAATCAAGTCTCTTCTGTTTTTTTACAAGCAGTGGCGGCTTCCAAAAGCAGAGCAGCTGGCAGAGGTGGCGCGGAAGGGAATAGGTTTTTGTATCTTATATGTAACCAAACGTTTTCTCTCCTTAACTGATTATGTTATGCTCCTGCAAATCACTCAGGAAAAGGTAAAATGTGCTAGATTCAATAATACAGCACAACTAATAATTAATAAACACATATAATTTTAAAGTATAATTCCTCGACTGCATTAGGTAATGGTACTATGTGATTACACACAAAAAACGACATTTGCGGTGCAATTGCATCTTTCGTTTATTTGTACAATGCAATTACATGGATAATAATATAACCATCTAACGTCCACTATAAGATCCACACCACAATACAGAATGCTCACATACATTCCTATTTTAGAATAGAGTTCTCAACTAAGACCAACATTATATTAATATTATACACAAGTCACTAGTGTGGTTGAAATACGCGCAACGGCGTGGTCTCGAAAAAAAAGTCACTAGTGTGGTGAGTAACACAAAAATTCCTCCGTGTTGTAGCTCTGCTTGTGTGTTGAGTCTTCGACCCTATAGCTCTGTCCCAAATTGGAGATCTAAAATTGTGTACTCTGTTCTTTCGATATATCTGTTCTTGGCCATGAACAGTAAATCCACACTCTGTTCCTTTCATAGAACACTCCATTCTTTTATTTCTCCATCATTTGCTGATCGATCCATGGTAGATATCTGATCGAGAATTTCAGGACGCAGCGATGTGCTGCTTGTGTTGTTCCTTTACTTCATGATACCAGTCCATAATTGAGCCTTGCAGTTGGATGGACGCATGAGTAGTCCATATGTCAAGGAAGCGAGAGACCCAATATGTCTGGCACTCAAACTCATCCAGTCCTTGCAACAGCTTCCTTCTCTTAGCTCCAGGAAACATTCGCTGTGTGCTTGGCATGAACATGCTTGCTCTTTCAACCTGAATGTATGCAGTGCCATGCTTAGACCTCCGAAGCATTTGGTATACCGTTGCTTCCTCATTCTGGCAGAAGAAATCTATTGCTTTTGGCAGCATGATCTGCTCAAGTTGTCCCAAGGTAAATACAGTAGTATGCTCCTCACTGTTGGTTGCTGCTACTACAGGAAACATATCCGCATGCAACATGTCTTCTGAAGAGCGATGTGGTGCAAAGAGGACGCCAGCTCTCTGATATGGATGATCACGTAGAGAACTTCCACATTCAGACAATGAAGCCCTCTGTTTGTCGGACTCTGAGAGAGAGACTTGACACCACATACCTACATAAATAACCCGTTCTAGAGAAACATATGGTAATCCAAATGACATTTCTAGCTTGCAACTATGACTAAGGTTGTGGTTATCATGCTGCTTACAACATAATGGGTTGGGGCGAAACCATTGACTGCCAAATCTGTGAACATTGTCCCAAAATTTTTTCGGGTGTGAATCAACATATGGTACCCACGAGAAGTCTTGAGTAGGCAGTTGCAGAAGAATTTTCCTGATATTTTCAACGGTATATATGAAAAGCGGGGCAAACAGCTGTAAGCACTGAATTGCAACCCCAACTATGTCTGTACTCTGCGAAAGCTGTAGTGTTAAGGTAAAGCAAAAATCATCATCTGGCACACCAGGATCTTTCTGCATGATGTAAAGCCTGCCTTGAATTCCATGCTCTTCACTAAAAAATGGCGCCAACTGTAAAAGTAAAGGGCATTTGTTTGCCCTAATGATTCTATGTTGTAGTATCTTGCCAGCAAGAAGGTGCCTGACAAGCGGGTTAAAGGGCATGTGACACCGCGGCGTGCCACCAAGCTCTAATAATCTGAGAAACTCGCTAGCACCATCAGCAAACCATTCAAATCTTTGAACAATGGATGTATTCAAGTCGTCTTTGTCGTGGTTTAAGATAGAAGAAAGAAATGACCGGGTAGCATGCACAGCTCGCTTTGGAAAGGAGAAATTACCTACTTCCCTTTCTATGTGTTCATCTTCTATGATTCTCTGCCTGCATCTCTGCAGCGTGTCATCGCAGTCTTGAGCAGCAGACTTAAGCTTCCTACGCCAACGCAACAAGGATGTATCAGTGATCTCCCACTTCTCAGATGTCTGAAGAACAGCCTCCAGCCTGATTTGTGCCATCTCTAGCCTCTCAAGGTTTCGGCACACAATTGAGTTCTGCTTGTCCTCGTAGTTCTGAAGCAGACCAGAGAGGATTTTGCTAACTGACTCCTGAACAACCGCAGAACCAACAATCTCGGCCATTAGGATTCAATCATCTACAGTATCCCTTCCCTGTTTCACGATATTCAACATGTAACAGTATCGAGGGATTAGATGCAGGAACTTTGGATCACAGGAAATAGTATAGCTTAACTAATGGGGGGAAGAGCCTACGTTTGATTGAATTGCGTGGACAGCTATCCTGTGTATCGATATGCCCTGTGGGCAAAATCACACAGTGTGTTGAGATGAGAACTTAGGGAGAAGACAGTGATATCACAGGCTTTGAAGTGGTAGACAAGCCTGATACAGAGGGCCGAGGTGTCGTGTGGATGATGGTCTCTGCACGGGAAATTTTTTATATGAAAAAGTATTTGTCAACGATGAGAACCTCTCTAGTCAATTAGTTCCATGTTTGAACGCAACAGGCAAAAGGCATCATTTTGACAGATGTGGAAGAGTTGCACTGAAGGCAAAGCACGTGCAATACAGCCTGAAAATATTCCATCCACACATAGCAGTAGACAAGGAAATTGGAAAAGTCATGGCAATTTCTGGTAGATGAATGAAGCCATTTATATGAGTCTTTGTCAGTTGGTTTTCATGCCTATTGTGAATTGCAACGCATCAACTACGTATTCAACTAAGCCAGGCTGAGGCTACTGTGCTCCTGCTGCAATCGGCACTCTGGACTGGGGAGCAAATCGACCGTACCTCGACTCCTCGAGAGCGCCTCCGCTTGTGGTGGACTTGTGGGGAAGGGTGGTGGAGCCTCGGCCGGCGGCACGCGCTCTTCCTCCTCGCCATCCCCATGGCGCTTGGGCAGCTACGCCGCAGCCGCACCTCGTCCCCGATCCATCCACGCTACCCTGTCACCTCGTCCCCGGTGTGGAGTTGACCAGCTGGGCCCGGCCCAAAGTCTGCACGGTTTTGTCTTTGGCCCAAGCCCAACGTGTTGGCAAGTCCATCCTTGGGAAGGAGACGACGTTCCTCAACAGCTCATCCTGATGTGGCATTCAAAATGAAACATTCCCATAAATCACTTTGAAAGATCATGCAATGTTAGGCTATAAGATCCAATAGAATCAAAGAGGCTAAATTATATGGATATGTGCTCCTAGAGCCCCAATTAAAGTATCTGCACCAGTTCCTCACTTGCAATAACACTGGACTAATCTATTTGTACTTATCAGCAAGTACTTGCAAAGATATTGCTCACTATTCTTCCAGTTTAAGAATTAGTATCAACAAGTATAATTGTCATGCCACGAGGAACAAGTATTGCTGGTGCGAGAGATCGTTGTCTGGCGCGTGGCCAACCAGAACACTAGGTTGTCGTCTAAGAAAACAGATGTAGGCCTTGTTTAGTCCATCTCCAAATTTTTAAGTTTTTTTTACTCTCTCTCCATCACATCACATTAAATACACCAAAAGACAAGTGTGAGATGTAGATAAACAAAATAACAAATTACATAGTTTAGATTTACATTACGAGACGAATTATTTGAGCTTAGTTACACCATGATAGGATAATATTACCACAAACAAACGAAACTGGCACAGAAGTTCCAACAGTGCTTTTTCTAAGTTTTTTTTGCCAACTAAACAAGTCAAGAGTACCAGTGTACCCTGAAGTAGAACACTGTGAATCAGGACAGCTGCCCAGTCCCGTCCGAGTAGATGGTGAGCGCCTAAATATCCCATTTGAGTAGATGGTGTGGTGAGCGCCCAAATATGCCTTGTCCAGTCCTAGTTTGGAGAGTACCCTTAATGGACCAAGGATGCCCTGAATATGCCCAGTCCCGTCCGAGTAGCCTAAATTTGTTTTTTATACCACATGACCTTATTCGGATTGGATGGTATAGGAAAATTGTTAAAGAGTTTTATCTAGGAAGGTACCCGACCTTGGAGAGAACGTTCATGCTAGAAATATGCGCCACTATGCACTTGCTTGAAAGCTTCTACCCTTCCTAGAAAAATTATGGTATGTTTGGTTTTGCAATTATCGTTTTATGTTCAAGTTTTGATAACTATTTTTACTAGCACACTTATTATTTTTTTCTATATGTAGTCACAATTCACTGCTTGTCATGTGCCAGGAAAACCGCCGCCTAGGCCCAAGGCCCAGCGCGTCGCGCTCCTGCCGACGGCGCCGCCGACCACCTCGTCATCCTTCACTTCGTCATTAAGTAATAATTATTTAGGGAATAAATATTTAGGCAAAGAAATAAATTGCTTTGTCAAGAGGTATTCCAATCTATAAGGAAACCTTCTAGATATTTCTTAGCGAGGCAAGTCTCCCTCCGACTATAAATACAAGGGGCTTGTAATCGGTTGGATCTTAATCGAGAAAAATTAAAGGGGTAACACCCAACCTATCTCTCAACTCTCCTCTCTCTCAAACCCTAGCGCCCAGCGCCGCCCCCCTCCCCCCGCCGCCGCCGCTGCTGCTGCGCCGCCCACCATGCGCCACGCGCCGCAAGCGCCAAGACCGCCGCGATGCCGGCGTCGAACGCCGTCCACACTTGTCGTCGGTCCTTCTATCCATCTTCACCGCCACCTCCCACCTCACCGTTCGTCATCAGTCTACGTCATCTCGTTGCCGATCGTCGTCACCACCGCTGCCTACGCCGTCGCCGCCGCCTGGGAAGCCGCCGCTGACGTGTTACAACCGGCCCAATCTAACCGGTCTATGACAGATGGTATCCGGAGACCGAACGATCAAACCACGCTGCCACCGTCAAGATTCGATGGCTGTCCCGCTGCTGCCTTACCCGGAGATGATCATGGAGGCCATCTACGCGCTTGGACATGAGAACGCCGTCGACAAAGCTATGATCCTCAACCACATCAAAGATAAGTACGGCTCCAGCCTTTCGGTCAATCACTACGCAATCCTGTTAGGCCACCTCTCCTGCATGAAGGTCACCGGTGAGCTCGACGACCTCCTCGATGCCGGCCCCACCATGGGCGCCACCGACGACAACGGTGCTCCCACGGGCGCCGCCGACATCGTCCCCTCCATGATCACCGGCGCTACAAGCAACGGAGACGTCTACCCCGAGGATGCCCCTGCTGTTGTGGTTCAGATCAGATCAGATCGATTAGGAGGCTACCACCGACGTACACCCGGCTGCCGACGAAAAGCCTACCCAACTAGGCCAACGTTGTGAGGCTCCAACGACAGTGCAGATAAGTTCCTCTGCCACCACCATCCTCTCTGACACTGGGAACACAAGGAGCACCCACGCAATCACCATCAAGAGCAACACAACGACGTCGTCCGACGTCGACGTCGCCGATCTCAACTCCGACATCATCGACTTCGACAACGCCTCCAAGGGCGCCCCCAACAACGTCAGCACCGACCACGACGTCGCCAACCATGACATCCTCAGCATCAGCGACAACACCAACGTCACTACGGGTGACATAACAACATCAACCGACGTCGACATCGATGTCGCTGACCCTGGTATCCTGGACAACACAGGCGCCGTGAACAACAACGATGACAACACCTTCGCCGACTAGGACATCACACGCTCCAAAGTCACCAGGCAAGTCCATCTCAACCACCATGGAGCTTCTACCTCTACCATCCATGCCGCAACGACACCGTCCGACGTCATCATCGTCAACCCACGATTTAAATAGCGCGCTATAGCGGCGCTATAGTGCGCTATAACGCCAATAGAGTAGCTCGCGCTACGCAATTGCACTTTTTGGCGCTATTCGCGCTATTGGCGCTATAGCGCGCTATAGCGCCGCTAAGCTCAAATAGCGTCATAGCGCGCTATTATGGCGCTATTGGCAAATTGATCAACCTAGCCTAAGTGATTGAGTGATTTCAATAACTTTACAGTTGTTTGCTTATGTATTTGACTTGATGCCTTCATGGTTGTTTGTTTTGAGGATGAAAACTTCATTATATGGTTATCATTATCACTTATCAAATTATAATTATATACTTGTCTTGATTTCCTGTTATTCGAAACAAATAGCGTGCTATAGCGGCGCTATAGCTTGAACTGCATGCTGACGCTACGTTGCAAATAGCGCGCTATAGCGCGGCCATAGCGGCGCTATAGAGGCCGCTATAGCGGCAATAGCGTCCAGAACAGGCTGCCGCTAAATTTCATAGCACGCTATCTAAAACATGGTCGTCAACCATAACATCACCAACGGCAACGACGACACCTTCAAGGGAACAACCAACGGCGATGATGCTCCTCCCAAGGACGCCACCATCGACAACTTTGGCCTCATCGATGACAGTCTGCAGCTCATCAAGGGAACGCACACCAACGTCAACGTCACCAATGACGCCCCCACGGGCGACACCACCGACGTCATCGGCAATTCGCTGAACTCTGACGACTACATCAACCTGCTACACCTGCTGGATGTTCCATGGACATCCACTACGGCGGAGAACGTCGACAAGCAAGCTACGACTCCTATCGTAGCTTCAACCCCGGCGAGTACAACACAGGCAACCCCACCCTCAGCAGTCAACTTCCTGATGACACCAGTATCAGCTCCAGCGCAGAAGGCGCCCCCTTCATCACCACGTCATCAGAACATCATCACGGTCAAAGGCATGAGGTATGCCGCTATCCACCTGATAATAGTGGTACTTCTTTGGTTCATCAGCATGCCAAGCTAGACGCCACTAGAGGATTGGGACACGTCCACCCGATGTCTACCTTGCGGTTTCAAGCTTCCCATCTATGGCAACCTCATCACCGACCTTGCGCCAACTCGACTGGAAGAGGACCCGTACGACTACATCGGCACCTTCAAGTTCGTCAACAGGCTCCATGCTACGCAACGGAATGCACTACAGCGGGAGGCGCCCCACACGATGAACGACGCAATTCAACTCGCTCGTCTGCTCGATGCCCCAACGCCACGTTCGTCACATGGCTCGATGACAGCCGACGGACACAATAGCATGGACGACTTTGCTATGACGACCGGGGCGCCCCGAGGGCCAAACCAGCCGGCTTCCTCGGCCCTCGACAACTTCGACGTCAAGTTCGACTACGATCTCAACTCCACCAACGGCCTCTACAGCAAGCTTTGGGCTGCAACACACCAGGAGGCACCCTGAATGTTGGGCACGACGATCCAACTAGCCCAGCAGTTCGACGCTTCTGTCTCCTATGAGGTCTTCAGCAAGCTTCGCCTTGTGAGCTACACCGACGACGACATGAGGTACACGCCACCCACATTGAGCCCCTACCTCATCAGCCTCCTCACTACCTGGGAGACTCTCATCCTCCCTCGACTCGCTACACTGATCGAGGACAACCTACATGGAATCGCTGGGACCATCAAGCTCCAAGCGGAAACAACAACCGGCGCCACTCAAGGTGATTGGTGTTCACCTCCCGATGACTTCGTCAACCATGCCAGGCATCACGACAAGCACCTGGTTGATGGAGGAGCGCCCACAGAGCTTCTTGTCATCAGTGTCAATCTTCTTCCTCGACAACCACCGCTACTACGCCCCAGAATTGTCAAAGGTGCTACGGGATGTTCTCCAACCAGGTGGGATCCTTCTGCACAATCTTGAGGTTGGCTTTCACCCCTCGACATACTTGCCACCAATGCAACCCTCTCCGGAGAGCAACGGAATCCCATCAATTGAACCAGCAGCAACAAAGGTCAGCGCCTTCATCTTCGCCCAACTCAGTCCCTCGACACAAATAGATGCAACAATCTTTAGGCCGTGCTACTTCGATTGACCCATCAACAACGACAGCCGTGCAGAACCATAGCGCGAGGACGCTACTGTCGGGAAAGGGGGAGAGATGTCATGCGCCAGGAAAACCACCGCCCACCCCGTCATCCTTCGCTTCGTCATTAAGTAATAACTATTTAGGGAATAATTATTTAGGGAAAGAAATAAATTGCTTTGTCAAGAGATATTCCAATCTATAAGGAAACCTCCTAGATATTTCTTAGCAGACAAGTCTCCCTCAGACTATAAATACAAGGGGCTTGTAATCGCTTGGATCTTAATCGGGAAAATTAAAGGGGTAACACACAACCTATCTCTCAACTCTCCCTCTCTCTCTCTCAACCCTAGCGCCCGCCGCCCCTCCCACCCACGCCGCCGCCGCTTTCTTTGCCGCCGCCACAAGACGCCAAGATCACGCCGACGCCGCCGTCGAACGCCGTCACACCGCCGTCGGTCCTGCTATCCGTCTTCACCGCCACCTCCTACCTCGCCGTTCGTCATCGGTCTACGCCATCTCGTCGCCGATCGCCGTCACCACCGCGGCCTACGCCGCCCGCCGCCGCCGCCGCCGAGAAAAAGTGTCGGCGGCGTGTCACAGCCGGCCCAATCTAACCGGGTGCGTGACACTGCTAGTCCACCTGATGTGGAGATCAGCAACTAGCTGCTGTCAGCAACCAGCTTTTCGAAATTGCTACTACGGGTAGATGAATTCAGAAACAATATTTACGTTCAAGTGGTACTTTAGTATAGATAAAGAAAAATATTTCATGGACCGCTTTTATGGTTCAAACAAAAAAACATCACTTGTCTTCGTAAGTTGTGCTCTCTCTCTGTTCTAAATTAATTGTCATTTTAGGTTTTAAATGTCACAAGTTTAACTTAATTTGTAGAGATTATGTGCAATATTTATATCTCAAAAATAAATTTGTTAAAAAACTAGATCTGCAGATCCTTCCAATGATATTAATAACATAGCATAAAATATACTTTAATATACAGTTAATCAAAGATATTTATTAGAAAATGGAAACTATAGTTATTTTGGAATGGAGGCGGTATCTTTTTTTTTTTTTTTTGAAAACTAACAACTTTATAGATTAAGCACCATTTTACAACACGGACCTTCAACGAAGGCTGTAAGACAACTAGGTCCACCGACTAAAATACAACATAGGAAGCGGCTAAGACGAAGATGAACTCGTCGGGCGGTAAGCTGATGTGTCGTCGGAGGCGAGGATAACCGGATGGAAGGACCGCGCCATGCGTCGGATGAAGAAGGGACGACTGAGCTGTAGCTTGAGTCCACACCGTGCGACCGAAGTATTCGTAGAAAACTCGTCGCCGACTTTAAAGGATGAGGCTCAGTGCCGAAACCCAGGTGGAGACGAGATCGTCGAGTCAGCACCAGTTGAAGTTACTCTAGGGTGGACTAGATCTGCTTGCTTGATGGCTACATGAAGACGTTGGAGGCAGGGGCAAACTTAGGAAAAATAAAAGAAAAAGAAAAAGAAAAGGAAAAAAAAAAAAGATGGACTCCATGGGAAGGTTCCAGCAGAACTCCACGCGTCGTCTCTAGTACACGCGTCCATACACGCGTCCTTGCTCCAGAGCCAGGGAAGCGAACATGGACTGCATGTTGGACACGCAGGTGATGGCCCCACTACGGGACCCACCATGTGGCAAATGCAGTCAACGAAAAAAATTCACCCGACAAGAAGCGGAGGCGGCGAGGAACACCGGCGGCGAGGATCGGCGCTACGGATCTCCAGGACGATGTGGATGGGCTTGAGTTCGTTCTTGGCGACGATGGAGCCGTGGATGCGCCCGCTATGGTGCGATTTCGTCGTGGGCGCCAGTCTTGGACGGCGGCTTCATAGGGCTTCCGCTCGGCGACGCATCTGAGTCGGCGTGACGTGAGACATGACATCGTGCCTCGCATCCACCAGGCGTAGGAGGTCGTGGCTAACATTGTGGTCGGCGATGGGGAACGAAGTTCGATGCCTTGAGATCCGCTTTGGCAGCCTCCATGCTGTTCGCGGGTAGGCGGGCCCGGGCGGAGCGGCGAAGCTGCACATGGAGGCGACGTCGCGCGGGCCAACGCAAGCGGATCCCTGTCCATCGCCGGTTGCAGCCTCGATGCTGTGCACGGGGAAGCCGGGCCCGGGTGGAGCGGCAAAGCCGCACACGGAGGCGATGTCACGCGGCCCAACACAAGCAGATCCCTACCCGTCGCCGGCTGCCATGACGTAGTCGACGGGGACAAAGTTGGAGATGACACGGCGTACGCAGGGCTTGAGGAGGACAGGCAGGCCGGTGTTTGCGCGCATAGTTGAGCGGCTGCTCCGGCGTCTGCCGGATTGACATGGAGACCAACTTCAAGCAAATTAAGAAAAGGAGGAAGATAGTACTCATAACTTTATTTGGCTAGGGATTTTACAAGAAAGAGGAAGAGGGGAAGGAGGAGGAGCAAGGAATCGATCCCCCTGTCTCGTCACCGGCGAGGACGCCGGTGATGGAGGCAGGGGGTGGCGGCGAATCTGGAATAGGTCCGGCGGCGTTGAGATTAGGGGATGAAATCAATGGATGGTAGAAGGGAGGAAGAAGGAAGGTGAGAGACGGCTACTACTCAGAGCTTACGACTCGCTTTCATGAGAGCGGTCCTCGTCCTTCGATTGTCATTCGTTCGATGGAGGCGGTATCTGTCACCCTACTTTTGTTTTGCACACGACGTTTACTGTTAAGGATCTTGACTGCGACTAGCTAAGTTGATAGGCAGCCGTCAGTGCTTTTATTTCGGTCACTCTCCTTTTTAATGCGGTGTGACGTTTCTTTCATTGCATGCAGACTGACTTTCCTTTCCTTAATTTTCACGGTTGCGGAGCAAACGGATGAGCCTTTTGCGGTTGCGGAGAGAACTTAATTTTGTAGTTAACGGTTGCGGGAGCGAGAGGAGAGACTAATGCATGAGACTTTTATTGTTGTAGGCTGCTAAGTTGATAGGCTAGTTTTAGTGGGAGTTCTGTTTCTAACGCACTAATATTTTAGAAACAATGTAGAAAACTCTCTCTGCTCCCATAAAACTCTTATCACCTCTCTCTTTATTAATACGGTCTACATCAGCATATTTAATGTTATGAAACTATGATAAAATCTCCGGCCTTATGATTGCGGGTTGGGAGGCTGGTTGGGGTGCTTGATAGTTACTTCCTAAAATAAGTGTCATTCTCGCTTCCGAGAAGTCAACGTTTTCAAAATGCTGACAATTATATATTAAAATATATAAATATTTATGCTAAGTAATTAGTATCATCGGAAAGATCTTTTAAGTCTAGTTTTTAACAAAATTATTTGAATATTTAAATGTTACATGTATTTTTTCTACAAACTTAGTCAAAAGTTGAGAAAAATTCACCGCACACTTTCCATAACGTCATTTTTTTTTTTTTTTTTTTTGGGGACGGAGGGAGTATTTACCACCAACACAGCACTAGCACTAGCATTGATATGATGGAGAAAGAAAATTATTAGCTAAGCCTGCAGAACACTATAAATACACACAAGGTTTTGTCGTCGGTGCACCCCACCAACATAGCGCTAGCAATCCATCGAGTAAGAGAATTATTAGCTAAGCCAGCAGAAGTGGGCACACGATGATGGCGCTCATGGAGGAAAGCACCGAGGGCTTGCTCCAAGCTCACGACGAGTTATGGCACCAGTCACTGTGCTACATGAAATCGCTCGCGCTCGGCGTGGCGCTGGGCCTTGGCATCCCCGACGCGATCCACCACCACGGCGGCGGCGCCACCCTCAACCAGATCCTCGACAAGACCGAGCTCCACCCATGCAAGCTTGGCGCCCTACGCCGCCTCATGCGAGTGCTCACCGTCATGGGCACCTTCACTGTCGTCCAGCAACCACCATCTGGTGACGATGATTCAGCCGACGAAGCTGTCTACAGGCTGACAGCAGCCTCCCGCTTCCTCGTCAGCGGCGAGGTGAGCATGGCGACCTTGGCTCCCTACATGACACTAACGCTCCTTCCCATCATCTTCTCCCCGGCCGGCACGACGCACATCTGCGAGTGGTTCCGGCAAGATCACCACGAGCCGTCCGTGTTTGCCCTGGCGTTTGGCCAAGCCGCAACGATATGGGAAGAAGGTGACGCGAACGCCCTACTGAACCAAGGCCTTGTTGCCCAGAGCCGCTTCCTGGTGCCAGGTATCCTCAGGGAATGCGGCGAGGCCATGTTTCGTGGGATCGACTCATTGGTCGACGTTGGCGGTGGGCATGGTGGCGCTGCCACCGCCATCGCCGCTGCCTTCCCGCATCTCAAGTGCAGCGTCCTTGAACTCCCCCACGTCGTCGCCAGTGCTCCATCACAAAGCGATGTGCAGTTCGTCTCTGGCGATATGTTTCAGAGTATTCCGCCGGCAACCGCTGTTTTCCTCAAGGTACATCCCGAAAACTCGTATTCTTCATGGTCTATTTTCTAGGATCATTTTCAGGGATTAAACTTGAAAATTTTGGCCATCCATTTTTCATTCTTGCGATGATTTTCCAGACTGTTTTACATGACTGGGGTGACGATGAGTGTGTCAAGATACTGAAGAATTGTAGGCAAGCCATATCTCCACGGGATGCAGGAGGGAAGGTAATAATCGTAGAAATGGTAGTTGGACTTGGACATGCTGAGAAGTCAAACTTAAAGCATCTGGAGACACAAGTTTTGTTTGATCTGCATATTATGATGATCAATGGGGTTGAGCGCGACGAGCAAGAGTGGAACAAGATTTTCACCCAAGCTGGATTCAAAGACTACAAAATTCTACCCACTTCAGGCTGCATATCAGTCATCGAGGTCTATCCATGAATATTTCATATACGTGTGATTGTGAATAAGGCCTCCAATAACTGAAGGCCATGAAGGTGCTGATGTTAATTGTTGTTATGAATCCGATCCGAAGTGGACTACACCTAGGACTAGGAGCTTTTACTTTGCGAATTTGTAATAAACTGAGTAACTTGTTTTTATTTCTTAGTGTGGCACTGTGGTGCTAATTCCATGTGATATGAAAAAAAAAATAATATATGCTATGTATACGAACACCCGTTCTAAGTATGAGCCAGCGTTTAGATGTTTCTACTTCTTAATAAGGTAGTAGAATCTAATAATAAAGAATTAAGAGTTTTTATTTTAAAAAAATTAAAGGCTTTGATACGGTGTTTGGCGGGAACCACCGGTTCCTCCTTAAAAATTACTAAGAAAAATGCGTCACGTTGCCGCACGGGCCGAAAGCATGTCAATAGATTGATTCGTTGTAGCAAAATTGTCATTCTCGTGACAATAGGACACACATCTTGAAATGATCCTAGATAATTTATAGCATAAGAATAATGATCACATCATGCATTTCAATTAGTTGTGTCATTTTATTCTATATCATATTATCAATTCCTCGAGTGCTAGTGCATCGTAACAGGATTTATATCTTACATTCAAATACACTCCAGATGTTGGTTAGACATACTCTATCTAACTCGCAATAGTAAGTTTAAGACAATTAAATAATTAAGATTTTAATCTCTAATTCATCAAAATAACTGTATATACGAAAGTGACGGGTGGAAGGTACTCCGTAGCAGGCAACAACAACAACACAAAAACAACGTGCGCTTCCATTTGTTTCTTTTTTCCTTGTCTTTTTTTTTTCCAGTACTCTATATACGTACTTGTTTGTTTTGGGATATACGCAGGCAAGAGGAGAAAATGCGTATGTACAGTCAGCTCATGCCCGCTTGCAGCGGTCCCAGGTGGGGACCCCGTCATGCTGACGCCGCTAGCGGTGTCTCGTAGCAGTTCCGGGCTTCGGTCTCGCTCGCACGCGACTCGGTCTCAGGCTCGCTCAAGGTGTACGCAGGTCCAACGCGACCGGGCCAGGCACTCCGGTTCAAGTTGTACGTGGGTGGATCCAGCGCGACCGGGCCGGGCACCGGCTGCATGCGTCCGCCGCCAGCGCGCCGCCCACGCTTACCGAAGCGAAGTACTCGCCGCTGCCCTGCGCCAGGTCGCACTAAGGCCTACTTTGGCAGCCCAATTCCCCCGCAGGGAACCCGGAGTTTTCCCTGGGCCAAATTCCTCCGTGCCAGTCTACCACGGGCCAAATTCTGGCGCCCTTTGGCAGCCCACTCCCCGTGGACCGCAGCCCGATTCCCCTCAGAAACCGCGTGGAACGGATCCACTAGTCCTGAGGCCGGGAGCGCTTCCTCCTTCGCTTCCCGACTCTGCGACTCGTCGCTCTCGCGACTTGGTCGTCACCGCGCGAGGCGCATCTGCCCGCCGCCACCCCGCATCCGTCCGCCGCCACCGCAGCATCCGCTCGGTACCGTGGGGCGAGGGTTCCTGCGACCGGATCTGGGCAAGGGTGCGCTGGAGGAGGTGAAGACGACACGAGCGAGGGCAGTCTAGCTGAGGCAGGGAATGGGTAGCGGACAGGCTTCTCCCTCTTCTCCGACATCGCTAGCAAGGCAGCAACAGGACACAACCTCTGCCTCTACTGACGTGGTGATGTTTCTTCTTGTAGCACATGCTCAGAGTTTGAACACCATGTTTGCCATACTGGCGATTATCAATTTCAGGAGCTCTGAAAAGCAAATGTTTGACAAATAAGACTATATATATGATTGCAACCACCAATAGTATTGCCACAATCATTTTATCTGGTGTGATGTCTGATGCATTTTAACATGACAATTTTACTAAACAAACGTCCTGTGGACTTATAGCTCTGCATGTCGAGAACCTTGGGAGATGTTGTATGCTTCAATGACATCTTGATTTATTGATACTATCAGTAGACGTGGAGGCAATGTTTGAATTGAGAAGAAAAACTAGTCCTTTGGAAGGTACTCTACTGTCTTGTTGGTGTTGAGTACCTGCTTACTACTGTTTAGTTAGAAGAAAAACTAAATATGTGTGCTGAAATGTCGCTGTGCTAGGCTGTGTATTGTAATTTTGGTTTGTTCAGCTGTTGGCTTGCCTGTTTTTAATTAGTGTGAGCCTACATTTTATCATTTGTCCTTGCTTATGTTCTCTACAGAACTTATTTTATAAGTCCCCCATGTGTTGGATGCAGTAGTGAAATCGGTTGTTTTTTTGCTCTTGCTGCTATAAAAGGCTACTCTCTGGTGTAATTAGTAGTGAAACTGTGCTGCATATCCCCAATCTCTTGTTGACATATCAGGTTAACTGGGGCTTTTGTTTGTTTGGAAACCACGAGGACATTCATGACTAACTTGCAGCTGCAACCAAATTTTATTTTTATTATGGTTCACGGCCTGAAGAAAATCACAGCTCTAGCAACCATGCATCCTTAGAAATAGGTAGTATGTCAGATTGTTCTTGCATGTGGAGATAGGAGACAACCTTAAATTACTCTCTGACAATTTTTTTTTTCTTCAGAACTTGACCTAGTAAAGTTCTAATATTTTTGCATGTGGAGATAGGAGACTTGTTCTCCACAACTGAACTTCCTTTTTTTTTTGTTCTGATCTGAATTCTTGATAGCAACCTGGTGTGCTACTATGTTTGTCTTTGTGTTTGTGCTTGGCATTTTAAATATTCAGAGATGGTAGGAACTGATAGCAATTGCAGATTAATAAACTATCTGAAGCTTTTAAAAACATGTACAATTATAAAGCAAACCTGTGTACTTCTGGCAAGTTCAAGTGAGAAAATGAATGAAGGGCTGAGCGGGCTAGTTGAGCCAACACCATAACTGATTGCACAATTCCAGTTCTCTAGTTCTGTAAATGCCATAGGATGTTTGCTGCCACCTATTGCAGAATAGACAGGATAGAGAATAAGGGTTAGCAGCAAAAACAGAAGGCTCAAAACATATAACAATATTAAACATCCATATGTATTATCTGCTAGCAGGGAAGGCAGAAAGCATCCATATGTGTTTGTGTTTGTGCTTGATAGCAACATAGGACACAAATCTGAGTTTGCTGCTTCAAGCAGAGGATAAAATCAGTACTTGGAGACTTGGCACTTGTACTTTAGGAGCATTTGTTTATTACACTGTTTTGATCATTGCCTTGTGGAGTTAGTTTAATATGACCATAATATTTTCTAGGTTTGCATGTAACTGACCAAGCCTTTTTTATCTTAAATTCATGAATTTCTTTGTTGCTAATTTTTTTGCCTTTTGTTTACTTGCAGAGCTCTTGTTGGAAGCAATTTATGATTTGAGAAGAAAAATGCAATGCAGTGCCTCTGAGAAGCTTATACAAATGAGATTTTTTTCCTTCGAACGTTGTTAAATTTTCCATGAATTTGACTGTATACAGAGTAATCTGTCATATTTGATTGATGCATGTTTTCCTACGTTACTTTGTTATATGCCACTCGCATGGATTATTGAGTTTTTGGCTACTTTGGTTGCTGGACAAGCCGTGCGTATGTGATAAGATCTGTGTCAGCGACAGCAGATGGCCATCAACGTTACTTTGCTATATGCCACTCGCATGAATTCAGTATTCAGTTTTGACTGCTTTGTTAGCTGTATTCAGTTTTCAGTTTCGTATGCTCAGTATTTCATATGTTGCCAAAGAGACCGCATGCATGCAGCTGTTTCAGTTCCTTGTACTGCAGCTCTGTGTTGCTGTTCCTATTCGATTCCCTGCCCCCGCACCCGTGCTGCCAAATGACGACAGGGAAACCTCTCTGACACGTGTTTAACTTCCCTGACAGGTGACGGGAATGAGAAATCCAAAAAAATTCCCGTCGGGGCAAGCTTCCCTGGGCTAATTTCCACCTTGCTGCCAAAGTAGGCCTAAACGGGCACCGGCCACAAACCAGCTGCCACCGGCGCCTGCGCCCGTCACGTTTCTTGCGGCCGTGGACACGAACATGGACACGAGGATCGCCTCGGCAAGCGCGGCGTCACGCGCCACAAACCAGCTGCCACCGGCGCCTGCGCCCGTCACGTTTCTTGCGGCCGTGGACACGAACATGGACACGAGGATCGCCTCGGCAAGCGCGGCGTCACGCGCCACAAACCAGCTGCCACCGGCGCCTGCGCCCGTCACGTTTCTTGCGGCCGTGGACACGAACATGGACACGAGGATCGCCTCGGCAAGCGCGGCGTCACGCGCCACACGGTGCGCCAGGAGCGCTGGCGCCGAGTGAAACAACAATAATGAAAAGAATCTCTTTTTAATGACTCGAAATAATGTGCTACTTTTGCGGATTTGTTCATTCCTACTAATGTACATAGATGTTACCACTGCGAAAAAGCAAGCGTCTACTTATGCAATGCAGGAGCGAAATCAATCCAACAGAGGCCCAAGTCCACGTCTTCGCAGTGTCGCAGGAAGGGCACATACGCCACCGGGTCAAGATAAAAAAAAAATTGGCGACAATATGACATTGGATGTTTCGTGGGATGTTGGAAGTGGTTTTAGGATACTAACTGTTGACGCGAAACTAGGGTTCCACACCAAGCACACCGGGAGGGACTTGGACGCCCACGAAGGTTGCAATCAACCTTAAAGCAGCGAACACCACAGGCGTGATCGACCACCGAATGATCAAGAGATCGTTAGGGCCGATGTAGAGCTTCGGTGGCGGAAGAAGAACCCGAACGCACCTCGGGAAGACCCATCGGGAGGACGCACGCGTGAGGGGTGCCCTAGGACCAGCAAGGCCGCCTAGGCGTCGACAAAATTCGCGGAGAACGTCGCCCGAACAGCGAGGTAGAGGGAAGTTGACCTTCAAGCAAGGCGTTAGTAGATGTGTTTGTCGATTGGATGTAGATGTGATCAAATCGGCCTTGAACCTCTTTATTATATAGAGGAGGGTGGTCTTATCCTTTTGGGAAACCGTCCTTGGACGTTTCCAATCTTCAAAAACCGACCCAAACACGATTAGGAAAGAGATCGGTTCGGGATCGTATGGACATGGCCCGTCGCGGGTTGACCGGACGCTCGGTCACTAGCGTCCGTCGATTCCAGAGAGCTCAAACGCTTAGCGCCCGAAAACGCTGGCCGACGACTCGGCCGGGACGCGACGACGGATGCGCGAACCATGAGCGGACGCTCCGGTCACTAGCGTCGGTCGATTCGAAAAATACGAAATCGCGTCCACACGCACGACAACGGACGCTTTGACGGACGCATGACCGGGGCTACGAAGAATGACCGGGGGTTGCGGTCGCCGACATCCGGTCACCTCCGGAGGAGCCTTTGTTCTTCCTCGAAAATTTTTGCGGTGAGTTAGCCCCTTCATAGAATTGGCTAAGTCTGGAATTTTACCATGTCTTAGGCCAAGCCATTTTTGGGTGTCAACACTAACAAAAAATTAATTACACAACTCAGCTGGAAACAGTGAGACGAATTTATTAAGACTAATTAATCTATCATTAGCAAAGTGTTATTGTAGCACTTTAGTGCCAAATCACGGACTAATTAGGTTCAAAACGTTAGATCTACTTAATTTTCATGCAAACTATGTAATTAGTTTTTTTATTTTATTTTGACTACATGTAGTACTCCATGTATGTGCCATCAACATTTAGTACTCCATGCACTTGATAGGTGAAAAGTTTTTGATAGGAACTAAACAAGGCTGACTCATGCTTGAATCGGCTCTAATAGTCCAACCAAAGCTTAAGAGAAAAAAAAAAAGGATAGAAGCTCCAAGCATTCATGTCCCAATGCTTTAACTTCGGCTGGCTTCAACCGATGTAGCAGCTTCACATCATCTTGTGATCGAACCGCGTGCCCAGTGTCAGCAGACTGCCGAGAGGTTTCAGACTACCCGCACTCGTGATACTCTAAATTCATCCTCTAAAAACGCCTCCCGATCAAGATTTTCTCCCTCTATACTCAATTCTTCCGCACTCATCCATCCTCTATATCATCCTCTATCCACTATGAGCCCATATGCACAGGACCTTAACCAGAGTGCCTCTAGCAGTGGACAATGAGCTTGGAACTTCTTTTTACGAGTTCTCTTTAGCAGTGGCGGCTTTTAGTAGGCGAAGCCAACAATCAAGTCTCTTCTTTTTACAAGCAGTGGCGGCTTTTAGTCTGATTAACTCAACATATTTCCATGTCATGTTAAATGAACTGTGCTTCTGAAAGCCAGATGCCTAGATCTAGAGGTACTACTGTCAGTTAAAACTGGCATGTGTCACTGACAGGCCATTTAGATGTAGCGAGCCGCCGTGTCCGTCCCAGCCTCCTATCCGAGAGCACCGACCCCAGGTAGAGGCACTCTGGTTTCCAAAAGCA
The DNA here is from genome assembly GCA_015847255.1 of Hyparrhenia diplandra. Classification (NCBI taxonomy): domain Eukaryota; kingdom Viridiplantae; phylum Streptophyta; class Magnoliopsida; order Poales; family Poaceae; genus Hyparrhenia; species Hyparrhenia diplandra. Next base: position 88,637 of record JADLZK010010757.1, on the reverse strand, counting down.
GAGCAGCTGGCAGAGGTGGCGCGGAAGGGAATAGGTTTTTGTATCTTATATGTAACCAAACGTTTTCTCTCCTTAACTGATTATGTTATGCTCCTGCAAATCACTCAAGAAAAGGTAAAATGTGCTAGATTCAATAATACAGCACAACTAATAATTAATAAACACATATAATTTTAAAGTATAATTCCTCGACTGCATTAGGTAATGCTACTATGTGATTACACACAAAAACGACATTTGCAGTGCAATTGCATCTTTCGTTTATTTGTACAATGCAATTAGATGGATAATAATATAACCATCTAACGTCCACTATAAGATCCACACCACGATACAGAATGCTCACATACATTCCTATTTTAGAATACAGTTCTCAACTAAGACCAACATTATATTAATATTATACACAAGTCACTAGTGTGGTCAAAATACACACAACGGCGTGATCTCAAAAAAAGTCACTAGTGTGGTGAGTAACACAAAAATTCCTCTGTGTAGTAGCTCTACTTCTGTGTTGAGTCTTCGACCCTATAGCTCTGTCCCAAATTGGAGATCTGAAATTGTGTACTCTGTTCTTTCGACATATCTGTTCTTGGCCATGAACAGTAAATCCACACTCTGTTCCTTTCATAGAACACTCCATTCTTTTATTTCTCCATCATTTGCTGATCGATCCATGGTAGATATCTGATCAAGACTTTCAGGCCGCAGCGATGTGCTGCTTGTATTGTTCCTTTACTTCATGATACCAGTCCATAGTTGAGCCTTGCAGTTGGATGGACCCATGAGTAGTCCATATGTCAAGGAAGCGAGAGACCCAATATGTCTGGCACTCAAACTCATCCAGTCCTTGCAACAGCTTCCTTCTCTTAGCTCCAGGAAACATTCGCTGTGTGCTTGGCATGAACATGCTTGCTCTTTCAACCTGAATGTATGCAGTGCCATGCTTAGACCTCCGAAGCATTTGGTATACTTTTTGCTTCCTCATTCTGGCAGAAGAAATCCATTGCTTTTGGCAGCATGATCTGCTCAAGTTGTCCCAAGGTAAATACAGTAGTATGCAAACAACGTTGCTCGTCACTGTTGGTTGCTGCTACTACAGGAAACATATCCACAAGCAACGTGTCTTCTGAAGAGCCATGTGGTGCAAACAGGACGCCAGCTCTCTGATATGGATGATCACGTAGAGAACTTCCACATTCAGACAGTGAAGCCCTCTGTTTGTCGGACTCTGAGAGAGAGACTTGGCACCACATACCTACATAAATAACCGGTTCTAGAGAAACATATGGTAATCCAAATGACTTTTCTAGCTTGCTACTATGACTAAGGTTGTGGTTATCATGCTGCTTGCAACATAATGGGTTGGGGCGAAACCATTGACTGCCAAATCTGTGAACATTGTCCCAAAATTTTTTCTGGTGTGAATCAACATATGGTACCCACGAGAAGTCTTCACAAGAATTTTCCTGATATTTTCAACCGTAGATATGAAAAGAGGGGCAAACAGCTGTAAGCACTAAATTGCAACCCCAACTATGTCTGTACTCTCCGAAAGCTGTAGTGTTAAGGTAAAGCAAAAATCATCATCTGGCACACCAGGATCTTTCTACATGATGTAAAGCCTGCCTTGAATTCCATGCTCTTCACTAAAAAATGGCACGAACTGTACAAGTAAAGGGCATTTGTTTGCCCTAATGATTCTATGTTGTAGTATCTTGCCAGCAAGAAGGTGCGTGATAAGAGGGTAAAAGGGCATGGGACACCGCGGCGTGCCACCAAGCTCTAATAGTCTCAGAAACTCGCTAGCACCATCAGCAAAACATTCAAATCTTTGAACAATGGATGTATTCAAGTCGTCCTTGTCGTGGTTAAAGATAGAAGAAATAAATGACCGGGTAGCATGCACAGCTCGCTTTGGAAAGGAGAAATTACTTACTTCCCTTTCTATGTGTTCATCTTCTATGATTCTCTACTTGCATCTGCGCAGCGTATCATCGCAGTCTTGAGCAGCAGACTTAAGCTTCCCTACGCCAACGCAACAAGGATGTATCGGTGATCTTCCACTTCTCGGATGTCTGAAGAACAGCCTCCAGCCTGATGTGTGCCATCTCTAGCCTCTCAAGGTTTCGGCATGCAATTGAGTTCTGCTTGTCCTCGTAGTTCTGAAGCAGACCAGACAGGATTTTGCTTACTGACTCCTGAACAACCGCAGAACCAACAATCTCGGCCATTAGGATTCAATCATCTACAGTATCCCTTCCCTGTTTCACGATATTCAACATGTAACAGTATCGAAGGATTAGATGCATGAACTTTGGATCACAGGAAATAGTTTAGCTTAACTAATGGGAGGAAGAGCCTACCTTTGATTGAATTGCATGGACATGAATGGTGGACAGCTATCCTGTGTATCGATAGGGAGAAGACAGTGATATCACAGGCTTTGAAGTGGTAGACAAGCCTGATACAGAGGACCGAGTTGTCGTGTGGATGATGGTCTCTGCACGGGAATTTTTTTTGTGAAAAAGTATTTGTCAACGATGAGAACCTCCCTAGTTAATTAGTTCCGTGTTTGAACGCAATAGGCAAAAGGCATCATTTTGACAGATGTGGAAGAGTTGAACTGAAGGGCAAGCACGTGCAATACAGCCTGAAAATATTCCATCCACACATAGCAGTAGACAAGGAACTTGGAAAAGTCATGGCAATTGCTGGTAGATGGAGCCATTTATATGAGTCTTTGTCAGCTGGTTTTCATGGCAAAGTCTGTTGACCGATGCCTGATCAACTCACACTAGCATTTTCTCTTATTTCAACCATGCTCCCCACAATTGCTTGTTGCCGTGTAAATTGAGTCCAATGAACTACTGTCAGAGTGTGCAACAGACGAAAAAAAAAGAGGGGACTATGTCTGTATAAATTGGAACACAACTGCAATAGAGGGGGCAAAAAGAAGATCATAATGCCTTGAAGCTAAAAAAGAAAGATTGATCCTGTATCTACTGTATTAAGATTGCACATACGAGCCATTCTTTGGCCCTGTTAAACGGCTTTATCACCGGTAAGGCCGGTCGGATTTTCTCTCATAGCATCGGTCGACCCATCACCCGTAAGTGATGCTTTCTCTCACAAAGATCAATAGGACACCAAATTTAACATGCTCTTTATTTGAGCTTTACTATTCCTCATATCCTTGTTCAATCATAGGCCCTCCTATTGCGAATTGCAATGCATCAACTACGTATTCAACTAAGCCAGGCTGAGGCTACTCTGCTCCTGCTGCAATCGGCACTCTGGACTGGGGAGCAAATCGACCGTACCTCGACTCCTCGAGAGCGCCTCCGCTTGTGATGGACTTGTGGGGAAGGGTGGTGGAGCCTCGGCCGTCCTCTCCGCCGGCCGGCGGCACGCGCTCTTCCTCCTCGCCGTCCCCATGGCGCTTGGGCAGCTCTTCCTAGTTCATTTTTAGCAAATCTAATTTGGAAGGCTAATCTAATTTAATTTGGACGGCTATGGATTTTAGCAAATGAACTAGAAAATCAAATTTTGGTGGGGACCATCACTTCCTAGTTTTTTTTTTTTGAACTACGTAGTATCCATTGGATATCCATATACATCCAACTTCCACCTATCACCTCGTCCCGGTGTGGAGTTGACCGGCTGGGCCCGGCCCAAAGTCCGCACGGTTTTGTCTTTGGCCCAAGCCCAACGTGTTGGCAAGTCCATCTTTGGGAAGGAGACGACGTTCCGCAACAGCTTATCCTTGGGGAGGAGACATTCTGATGTGGCATTCAAAATTAAACATTCCCATAAATCACTTTGAAAGATTATGCAATGTTAGGATATAAGATCCAATAGAATCAAAGAGGCTAAATTATATGGATATGTGCTTCTAGAGCCCCAACTAAAATATCTGCACCAGTTCCTCACTTGCTACAATAACACTGGACTAATCTATTTGTACTCCCTCCTTCCAAATTGTAGTTCACTTTGGCTTTTCTAGATCCATTTTCTTTTGTTATGTATCTAGACATAGTGTATAACTAGATGCATAATAAAAATCAATGTATCTAGAAAAGCCAAAAAGTTGAACTACAATTTGGAACGGAGGGAGTACTTATCAGCAAGTACTTGCAAAGATATTGTCCACTATTCTTCCAGTTTAAGAATTAGTATCAGCAAGTATAATTGTCATGCCATGAGGAACAAATTTTTGACCAAATGATCTGACCATCGATTAGTCAAGACTTCACTACAGTATTACATTGTGCATGGTAGGACTTTTTCCAACAACTATTATGGAGCAGTTTTCTGAATAGTACATGAAAGACTAGCTTGCTATCTCAAAATGATTCATGTTCTGGACACAAAGGTGTGTTCAGTCTTCTAGGCTTCTAACTATCTGTGACAGTTTTATGTAGTAAAGCAGTAGCAGTTTTATGTATTAATACTTATCAGAAAAGATATTACATTGCATCCATACTGAGTACATATTGCATAATAATAATCATTATTCTGACAACTGAAATTCAGGATAATTTGACATGTCTCATTTCTTATCCTTTCTTTATACGTACCATGCAGAAAATATCCAAGGTAGCTAACTCCAGGATATATATATACAATCATCGTCAAACATTAGCTACTAGATGACTGGCTAAGTGTTATTAATTCATAGATCTACTCTATGCAGTATTTTTGTTTGATTGACCAATCATATGTGCATCTACCCATTTTTTCAGTTGAATAAGTACTGGCTACCATACGTCAGTAGCAGTTCTTTCAAGAACAGTAAATTACATATATATACCCCGGTCCCAATAATATTAGTACATCTAGCTATGGACACGATAACCAAGATGGAAGTAAAATTACGTTTTACCCCTAAGCAAGTGGGGTGCAGTGATGGACTACGGGTGCAGATGGTGCAGCCTTTCACCGGCCTGGACTCTACTAGATGGAGCGAGCAAGAAAATGAGTGGTTCAAATGCTTCCACGTGCCCCAACAGTATTTTGTTGCTCCCAATCTGCAGCTATCTGCAGCTATTGAGCTGCGGCGGTTGCAAGCTGTCGCTGTAGTGATCCTATATTATGGGAAAAAAATTTGAATGCTAGATGTACAAATATTACCGTGCACGTAGCTATACAGCTATATTTTGGTAAGCAAGTAGCGCAAGCGCTGAAGGAAGGCTAGGAGTAGTTCCAAAGAAAAACATAAATGACAAGCATCATAGGACGTAACCATGCGTGCATAGACACGCCAAAGAAACATTGACAGCTTATTAGGATTATTTAACAGGGACGACGAGACAAGACTAGCTCCTACATTCGTCAATTTTGGTTCATGAAACAAAGGGAATCTAGTTCGCTCTTAATAAGTCAGTCCAAGTTCAAAACAAAAGTGCTACTGTCAGATCGAGTATGTTGCCATGAAAATTACATGCAAATATGTATTAGACTTAACTTTGTTAAAAACCAAATCATTTCTATTCAACCAATATAAAGAGCAACAAAAGCGCCACAACCCCTAAAAATTTGATTTCTAAGAGCATCTCCAATAGTTTAGCATATCTCTTCCCATCCTTAATTTTTTAGCAAGATGAGAAACAACCAGCTCCAACAGTTTGGCATACTCCTTCCCCTCTTTTCCCAATTGGCAAAATTCCATCCCTCGGCCTTTCTCCGCACCACCCAAGGCCTTTCTCCACCACCACCAAACGCGTCACATCCAACCTCGGGGGTACCGACCGTCTACATGACTTCCTCCACACCGCCGATGGCATGATGTTGTTGAATATGTTCCAAATTCAATTGCACATTAGATTGACCGAGGCTTGTTCCAAATTCAGCTTGCCCCCTTGCGGTACACATCGTATACCCTATTAGGGTTTCCACTTGTGATTCGTTCTTACCCGACTCTTGGTAATAGTGAGAAGTGTTGCTGGCTGGCGCCCGTGGATTTTTCCCTTCCACCTTGGGAGGGTTGTCCACGTTATATCCCGTGTCTCCGCTGTGATTGATCTTGTTTGTTTATCGTTTATTCTGTCGTTAGATTACAATAGATGTCCCATCCTCTAACCTCACTCCTTCATCTACGAGCTGCTCGGCGGCGGTGGCGAGCGCGGTTTCCCCAAATCTCCTTCTTGACTCAGTCTATATGAGCATCTCACAGCTCACTATTTAAGTTGCCTCATTAGTGGATTTACCATATGTGGCAATAATCCTTTTCCACTTAACATTAATTGTGGTCTTTGGAGTTCCTTTGATTAATTGTAGACTAATTGTTGGGCCTAGCCCAATTAATCTAACCGGCGCTGCATCGTTCAATCTTGATAGCGTGTGCCACCAGTAAACAATTAAGAAATTTGTTTGTGTTGACGAGATCACGTGTTCCTTTGACTACACCAAATCTTATCAAACAGTTTTTATAAGCATGCATGGCATGGTACTTTGTTCCACAAAAATCCTTTATGGTTGTGTGGACTTGGCTTTCGTCACAAATGAATAATTTTAATGATAACAAAAATGATTGACATGGACGTAGCTATCAAATCAGAATTGCAATGAGTTCCACTATCTCGAATTGCCATTCTTTTTATGTTTTTCTTCATTCATTCGCTTGTTTGTGGGCCTGGTACATGATATGGCCTAAAATATCAAGGGAAATAAGAATAGAACACTATGTGGGGTGAGCAGTTATATTGGGGATGGAGACTCCATCCACCCAAAATGTTTGAGAAACAACTTCAAATTAAATATATATTAAAAAATTAAAATATTTATTATACATAATTAGCATCATTGGAAAGATACTTGAATCTAGTTTTTTAATAAATTTATTTGAAGATACAAATGTTGCAGGTATTTTTTATTAAGTTAAACTTGTGGCACGCACACCAACGGCGACAAACATTTTGGAACAAAGGGAGTATGCCAGCTCTAGCGATGACGACACAACACAAACACTTCAATCTAATATATTATATTCAATTGTCTGTTTCAAGTCAAGATCAAAGACATCCAGCTATAACTATTTCCGCATCCAATTAGTTTTTTAGAATTACACAATTTATAACGCAGACACTCACACACGCACGCACACTCATCCCTATGAACACACGCGTCGCAAACCCTACCCTATGAGTACCTCCAAGGGCCGGGCAGCCGGGCAGACGGAGATTCTCGAAGTCACCATAGGCGCCTCGTCGCCGACGGAACGCCGCTACCACTTAATGCACAACGCCGGTAAATTCTGGGAAAATCCCAAGAAAAGTGCGAGCATCGTGTTTTGAACCCTGGTGGGTAGCGCCCCACTGACTATTCTACCATTAGACTACAAGTCAATTCGCTTCCGCATCCAATTAGTGGCGGACTCAAGGCCGATTGACCTTGGATGCCGGCGTTGGAATAAATGGGCTCGGACCAATAGAAATTCTGAAATTCACGTGAAGAAAGTCAAAGACCCAAGGCGCTATGGTGACTTTGGGAATCTCGGAGTCAAAGGCTCTAGTTGTTGAGTGCTGTTGGCTGCTCCCAAGAGGTTCATGTCTCCTTCTCTTTGGCAACAATATTGTCTATATTGTGATAAAACAGAATGGGCCAGCAAAATATCGTTACCATTTGTGCCTTACTTGCGTTGGAAAACAAAGCCAATGAGCCAAAAAAAAAAAAAAAAACTAGTGTTAAGTTTGTTTCAACTTATTTTGTCATTCAACTTGTTCTCAGCCTTTTGTTTTTTTATTTGAATTTTGAATTTAAATACTATAAGCATGTTATGATACTACTGTAAATCTTCCGTGCAAGTTATGATTACTTTTTGTTTAAACATCATCAATATTAAACATTTCTCAATTTTGTTAAGCCGAATGATACGCTACACATGAAGGCAATAGAGCCAGCAGGGCAACAAAGTCTGATCCCCTTACATGACGGTCTCAAGATAACAGCGAAGTCACATACCCTTACATGAATGACTGAAGTCAACATAGCCAGCAGGCCGACCAAATTGACAACCACTACTAGACTAAGCCGAAGGCAATAAAGCTAGCAAGACACAACTGAAGTCTTGAACAAACACTACCTTGGGCTAACATACACGCCCCAATGTTAAAGGCGACATGGCCCAGCCTAAATTATTCAGTACCAAAAAAGCATCTATACCTACCTACTAATAAAGAGAAGAAATTTCTTGTCCACAGTTTTTCGGTCTGCCTACCGTCTGCCAACAAAAATTTTCCGTCACTTTTTTCTTTGGTCCTTCCGTCCGGCCTTCCACCTCCCGTATCGATCTGTCTGTCTCCTCCTTCCCCGTATCCGCTCCACGGCCGAAGTCAGTACCGTGTGCGTTTCCATTCAGACTTGTCCAAATAAGACTCCACCAGAGAAAGAAACGAGTCAAAGAAATCGAGCGCGAGTCCGACAACCGCATGGACGTAGATGTGCGGCCGGCTCTCGCATGGCTGCCCGCCTAGCCTGCCGCGGAAAAGGTCTCACGGCGCAGCGGCGGGGATGCATTTTACCGGACTCTGGAGGCAACAACGGCTGCAGGCAATGGCAGAGCGTTGGTGTTGGTGGCAACTTCGGTTATGCGAAGGCTAGCGGAGCATAGGCCCTACCGGCCGGCGGCAGCGGCAATGCCGGAGAGACGGATCACGAGTCCGACTTCCCTCCGCCACTGGGAGTTAGAATCATACGACACAAAAATTATTTTAATTTTCCTATTTATTAGAGATCCATTGTGGAAATAAATATTCAAGGTTGCCATTGCAAACTTCTGATCTCGCCCGGCTATGGATTCTATCTCGCCGAGTCGAACAACTCTTCCGATCTTCTTTGGAAACCAAACAAGCCTTGCTTCTTGTCATAACATGATCTTACGCCCTCGACATGTTCGATAGATTGTCATGACATGCACAAACTCCTCATCTTGGTCCCTCTCATTGGCTCTCTTTGTAAGTGATGCCATGCCTATGATCACGACGAGGAAGACAACAACTGCATATTTCCATTGCTCCTGTCCAACGCAAGTACGTAGGTGAGCATACCCTTCTTTCTTCGTTGCCATGGTAGCACAAGCCTCCATGAGGGTGACTACTCGCTGCCAGTTGCTTTTAGATTATGTTCCCGTGCTATGTGCTGAGACTCATCAGTTGATCCTTTTGTTTTCATCTTTGAATAGATTGCAATATTATTGACAATCAAGCTATGAATGTTTTCCGTTCTCCTCTTGAGTGTGTTGTCAAATATACTGATCGTGATTAAACCATCTTTATTTGTGCAGTCGTGCAATGAAGATATGCTGAACTTTGTTTACCTGAACATGTTGGTGAGTGTGCTAAGTCGACTGAATAGTTTAAATGACTTCCTTCTTTCCTTACACAAAGCTAAAAGAAGACAAACTTCCAATGATCTGGTATGTGCAAAGGCATTCTCTGAAATTTACCTCCTGCTACATTTGTTTACAACATTAATTCTTGTATTTCAAAGGTAACAGATCTTTGCTCAATCAAGAATTTAATTCTAGCAATGCAAAACTGGCACTAGGAATGGCCCAATGAGGAACAGTGAGGATATGTTTTGCGACCATTTTTTTAAAAGCATCCAACTATTTGGTGAAACATTGCAGCATTAGAATAATAAAAGAGCAGCATCGGAAGCTATATTTTCTAACAAAATTGTTATCTTGTAGCAGTTTTTTTAGTTTTTCAGTGCTACTTATTCATCGAGTTTTACTCTGAATTAGTCCTGGTTTTTCAGTAAAGAACTAAATATGCAATTCTAATGTGCATTTCGTTGTCAATGTTATCTTTTGATACTCTAGCAATTTTTTCAGACCATATCACTTAAATAAATAATGGTATCCTCCCATGTCCACCGGCTTCACATTTCCTCTTTCCATTTATATAGGTTTATTATAACATGAAAAAAAGCTTCAAATGTACATATAATTTATATCTCCGTTGCAACCGCACGGGCATATTTCCTACTAATAACTGAAACAGCCAATGCTAAAAACCCTACAATGTAGGGTATAAGATGCATAAATCTTGCTGCCGTTGACTCTTCATCGATGCAATCAACAATATTCACATTCATGTGAATTGGAAATCTGGGATGTTTCCATGTGACCTCCTTAGCGCAGACTCTGCATCCCTCCTATCCGATTCATCAGCTCCAGCAGCTGCCCCAATTTCTGCTGTAATCTCTTTTAGTTTTAACAGGTTCTCAATCCCGTCTAGCTTAAAGGCCTCTAAAGATTCAGCTCTGTGCACATTGAAACTAAGCTTCAGCCTCTCAAGATTGGGCAATGCCTCTTTCTGAAAGGCTAGGCGAAGTGCAGCACACCTGTACTTGAAATACTTCAGAGTTGGAAGTGACCCACTATTGAATACGACACTTTCTGCATTGGGTTTCTGGACATACAAAGAGAGAACAGCTAGAACAGGCAATCCAGTGAGGATATCAATGTCTCTGCTCAGCAATACTCTGACGACAATTTTTAGAATACGGAGTTCTTTGAGTCCCCCAATCCAAGTTGGAAGTCTGGAAAAGATGCAACTGGACGGCAATAGTTTGAGTCTCTGAAGAAGCTTAGGTGCAGAGGGCATGTCATCCTGATCAATGAACATTGTCTTGCCTAGAGCAAAAGGACCCACTCTCAGAGATTTGAGATTAGCAAGCCTCCCGATAGATGAGGATAAAGCAACCAAATTTCTCTTTAGATGATGATCAGATTTTTTAGAACAAGGGAAAATTTCAATAAGTGAATAAAGAAGGTCCCAACGATGATGATGGCCAGATAGAGCTTTGGAACATGTGACATGAAGATCCTGTAGGTTTATCAGCTCACCAAGGCTTTGTGCATTGTCTTCAGAGTTGCTGCCCAAGTCAAAATGTTTAAGTGTTTCCAGAGATGTGATCCGGCCAATCCCATCAGGTAGTTTTGTTCCGTTTGGAAGACTGAGATGCAACAAGCCTGGGAGATAAAGAATATCAGTTGGGACAGCCGACACTTTGGCATCTATTTCCAATGTTTCCAGTGACTGTAGTCTTTGTATCTTGGATGGCAATACTATAACAGTATAACTTGAAACCTTCAAATATCTGAGGTGAAACAATATGCTCAATTTTGAAAGGTCAAGACTCATGTTGTGATGATAGTTATTGCCCCAAAACTCAAGGATCAGAACCCGTAGAAACTTAAATTCCGTGATGGAAGGCATACACTTGAGGAGTCCATAAAAGGCCAGTGACCGAACTTGTGACAGTTTTAAGCCTTTTGGTTTGGCTGCGAATTGGGCACAACAGAAGTGGAGGGACAGTCGACGGGCAATCATGGAAAATCCTGGCATCGCCTGTGAGTAATCTACTGCAGTGATAAAATTCTCTTTGTCTGCACTTTTGGGCAATAAGATCAAATACAATGTGGTGCACTGTACATGACAACACCTCATCGTTCTGGCTAATTTTTTCAGGTTGGATCATTCTCCTGTTGATTAGCTCAGCAAAATAGCTCTCTGCAACTGCCTGTTTTTCCTTCCGGGGGGAGTGATGAAACCTTCAGCTATCCACTGGTTCAGCAGATCAGCCTTCCTGATTGTGGACCCCTCTGGATACATAGCAAGATACAGTAGACACGTCTTTAGATCTTGAGGCAGAGCATCACAGCAAATGTTTACTACTTCTTTACACGTTTCTTCCAAAGTAAGACCTGTTAATCTGGAGGAGAAACATTGCTGTAGATGCTCCCATAGCTTTGTATTATCTATCTGGCTTGCTACAAGACTGGCTATAGTGATGATTGCTAGAGGAAAACCTCCACAGCTTCTTATTATCCTGTAGGAAATATCCTTCAGCTGATCAGGACACTGATGTTCAGAACCAAAAACTCTATCGAAAAATATTTTTCCAGAGTCCTGGGGATTTCCAAGGGGTGCCATCTCAAAGCTTATTGACACAGTAGCATTTACTAGCTACATCTTTACCTTCAGCCGTTATTATTATTCTACTGCAATCATTACCCTTTGGAAAAGCAATGTTCATAATATCCCATACTGCTGCATCCCATAGTTCATCAATAACAACAAAATACCTGCAAAGGAAAAAAAAAAATGTTAATTAAAAATAGCACAAATAGAAACACACCAGTGTATGGGGCGATACTAGGAATACGGGAAGTTTCTACAGTTCTTCTCTCTGCATTATGTATCTAATTATTTATTTCACTAATAAAAATATTCAATAAAGTTAAATTATCTCCAAATGTCAATGAACACCATGAAAACTAATTTGCATCAAACATACGTACTCATCAAATATTGTCTTCTATTTTTACTTGTTTTTTTTGATATTAGCATGATGAGATATCTAATGTATATTTATGACATTTCTTTAATGAAGCACTTGTTACAGAAAGTTACTGAAAGAGTTAAAATATTGTCATTATGAAACCATTTTCTCACCACTCTAATATGACACTATTTTCATGTAGTAATGCTTAATGCTTTTGTGTATATTAATAGTCTAATTAGTTTTTAAAGTTTGGCCGCATGAACCCTTGATGACATCTATTTGAGAATGGAAAAAAATACTAAGCATTGAACAACATGCATTCTTTCTTGCATTATATTAGTAAGATAAGCATCTTGTAAGTTGTAACCACCAGTTAGTAGTGGTCCATTCATGCCAGTCGCCTAAAAGTGCTTCAGTACAATAAGACTATACAGTGTATATTTACTTATTGTATTGATCATTTGGAGTCTAATTATAAGGAAAAATTATTTGAAAATTAAGAAAAAAATGTGGAGCAATAAAACCCAAATATTGCTATGTTGTAGCCAGAGATATACAAATTTTGGAATATATGGGTCCTATTATATGTTCATCCTACTGGACTATGTGATATCTAGTGTCTGTTGATGTATTAATTCAACCCCTCATATGACTTGGCTCGGAGTGAGGTGGTGACAATTGTAAGGGGCTGTTCTTTCTCTCTATAATACAAAGCTCAAAACTCATTCGCTATTCGAGAAGAAAAATTAAGTTGGAAATTGAAATTTAACATGCTGTTTGATGATAGAGCAGCAGACATTATATTACCTCTTGTCTTGGAGGTGGGACCTGATTCTGTCCATCAGATTATCTGCCGTAGAGGCGGCTTCATATTCATAGTCCCGTTTACGCCCCTGAACTTGAGCCAGTATATCCCCAAGTAGCCTTCTCATGTCAGGATTCCGTGACACTCGGCCGAATGCCCGGCACTCGAATTGGTGTCCAAGTTGACGATACAATTCTTTAACGAGGGCAGTCTTGCCGACCCCTGTGGGTCCAAGAATGGAAAGCACTTTGAGCTGCTGATGTTCCTCTTCCGTCTGGTCGATGAGCCAACTGGTAAGCTTGCCCCTTGTTCCATCGACACCAACAAGATTGGCAGCAGCTCCAGGCGACGAGGACACTGGAGCGCGGCTGTTCCAAGAGAACAGAAATCTGCTAGGTTCTGATGAGACACAATCTTGGAGCTGGTACCTTTCATGCCGTTCGCTCGCCTCCCACAGCAGAGTTCTGAGTTCAGCGATCCTCGCAGACAGTGGCGGAGGACGAATCAAAAGTAAAGCCTGGTGCAACTGTGCTAATGGAGCACCATGCCTCGATTCATGGCGCCAGGACAGTGAAAAACGCTTGAGAAAGCCAGGATGCCGAACAAGAGAAGATGATACCGATAAAATCAAGGTACGGCGTAGGCCAAAGCTTGCAAATGGCTTCACTTTCTTGGGAGGACAAAGAATCTTAACATGGCGGTGAACACTGAGCTGTGGACTGCGGCCAGAAAATCTCATCTTTGCCCCGGCGGCAGTGTGTGCCTGCATCATCATGTTGTCAATGCAGTCCTCGATGTGGTACGAGAGTTCACGCACCTCGTGCATCCAGCATCGAGACTTGTAGTTTGGGCGCTCTACCGTGGACAGCTCCACGAGGTCGGCGTTTATTTCTTCCAGGTCTTCCTTGAGAAGCTGGATTGCCTCCTTGGCTGACCTCCGAATTAGCTGGTTTTTTTGACTCAAGCAGCAAATCTAGTTTCCCAAGGAGAGGGCCCACGGCGCCCCGGGAAGAACTTGTGGGAAACTCATTGATACTTAGTGATGTAGAACTCATTTCTCCCTGTAAAATTTGTTACAAAGGTTACTCGGTCTGTGTGCAGATGAAAAAGAGGTCTGTGTGCAGATGAAAAAGAGACCAATATTAATATTACGTCCTGTTTAGCAAGGTTGGATACAATTCCTAATAGAAAGGCAAATTTAGTATTTGAATTGTAGAGCTCGTCGGGATCTATACTTTATAGCCTAAACTTTTTTTTTTCCAGATCATTTAGGGGCCTTGTTTATAAATTCAAATTTTCTATTTTTTCAAACGACCCTTGATGAAGACATGATCTATATCAAAGCTATATTGATAGATAAATGAAATATAAAATTTTATATTTTAGTTTTTCTAACTAATATTTGTTTATTAGGGGCCTTAATAAACTAAAAATTATCAAAGTCAATACAAAAGAATATAGATGATACTTAACTAGTCACAAGATATTGCATGGCTTGGTGGTAACAAGGATTCTTGGGAGGCGTATGCAAATGGAGAGATCGGTTGTCGCCCACCGCTTGGGATGGAGTCACCTGAGAATGGGTGCCTAAAGATTAACACCGAAGGTCTGGGCCCAGATCAGCGTTGGGCTCAACGTTCACCATGCCATGCCTGTTGGAAGCATCACCAACAGGTGGGAAAACCTCGCGGGCGCCATGGTCAGGAGTCCTCAAGTAAGGAGCAGACTCCCTCTTCGCTCTAGTAGCGTGGGAGCTTTGGAAGGAGAGGAACGCCAGGCTCTTCCGCGGCGCGTCCTCTCAGCCACAGGCTCTTTTAGACTCCATCAGGCTCTTCGTCGACCTTTGGGAGCAGGCGGGGGCAAGAGGGACTTCGAAGCCTAGTCCACATCGCGGCTGTTTAATCTCTGTTGCAGTCGTGTCATGTTTGTTCTTTGGTTGCTTAGGTTGCCCGGGTCAGTTGACCATCTGTTTGGGCTACGCCTAACCGTGTGTCATACTCTTCTTTCGCTTAATATAAATACATGCAAATCTTTTGCATGACCGAGAAAAAAAAAAAGATTAACATGGATGGTGCTTTCAAGCTGGAAACAAAAATAGGTGCCTGGCGCTTCATTATCCGAGATCATGTTGGGATGTCGGTCATTGCAGGTCCAGGAATCTTTAGTCTGCCTTATGATGCCTTGATGGGCTCTAGAGGTAGCTGAACAGTATGAGATCTCTCATATTGAGCTAGAGACACACTCAAGCCAACAACTCAAAGACGAGATCACAATGAACTCAAGGGATCTGGATTCTTTAGAGAACTACATTATCTCCTACATGATCAGTTTAGATGTTCTAATATTATGAATGTATCGAGATCCTGCAACTCATCTATGCACGAGCTTGCTAGGATTGGCAAGTGTTGGGACCCAGGTTAGTCTCGTGTCTAGAAGTACCTCCTCCATGATTCTATAATTTCTGCGATTGCTTATGTTTCATCTAAGGACAAGTCTCTCAATATAAGGCACTAGAGCCAAAGTTGAGTATATATAATTTTTTTTTTAATTATGTGTAGCACCTGTTAGGAAAGTGGAAACCTGTGTTGAGAAGAAGGGGAAGCCCCAATATGTACATGTACAATATGCAAAGGAACCCCTATACAGGTGGGAATATACAAGCATCTATATACTCTAACACCCCCCTCAAACTCAGGAGGATCGCAAAAATTGAGTTTGGAGAGGAAATATCGATGCTGAGCTCGTGTTTGCGCCTTAGTTCAGAAATCAGCCACCTGAAGCTCGAAGGGCAATAATATCATACTGCACCAGAGCCCGAGTGTAATATGCATCAACTCCAATATGCTTTGTGAGCTTCATGCTTTACAGGAACACAAGCTATGTTGATAGCACTATACTATCAGACAGCAGAAGACTAGACACAGAAACTGAAACATCAAAGTCCACAAGTAATATTGGTTGTGTGCAAAACTCTTGCAGAGGCCGAAATAAAAATTCCTTTTTTCTCAAAAAAAAAAAAAGTCCACAAGTAACCAGCGAAGCCAAGTAACCTCTACTGCCGCAAGAGCCATAGCTCTTAACTCTGCCTCAGCACTCAAACGAGATACCGCAGTCTACTTCTTTTCTCCAAGCAATAAGAGAGCCACCAAGAAAAATGCAATAGTAGAGCGACGGTCCGAGTCACTAGCCCAAGTAGCATCAGAATAGGCTTGGAGTTGAAATGATCTAGAACATGGGAAGAACAGACGACGAGTGATGGTTCCACGAAGATAGCGCAAGACACGAAGAAGATGACCATTGTGGATGTGAGTGGGAGCATAAACAAATTCACTAAGAATGTGCACAACATAGGAGATGTCAGGTCAAGTCACACCCATATAGACAAGACTCCCAAAAATATGATGATACCGAGTAGGATCAGTAAGAGGTTTACCATCAGTGGCACGAAGCTGAAGATTAAGCTCAAGGGGAGTCTCAATCGTGCGATGATCAGTTAGGGAAGAGCGAGTAAGAAGATCTTGGATGTATTTTTCTTGGGACAAATAAATGCCATTATAGGTGGAATAGACCTCAATCCCAAGAAAATAACGAAGAGGACCAAGATCGAACATAAGAAACTGCTCACTGAGGCGTGCCTTGACAAAGGCAATATACTCAGAATCATCGCCTGTGGTAATCATATCATCAAAATAAAGAAGAAGAGTGCGACCATGAGACGAAGTATGAATAAACAAGGCCGGATCATGATCGCTCGGGGAAAAACCAGCAGCAGTGACAACAGAGGCAAAGCACTGAAACCAAGCACGAGGAGCTTGCTTCAAGGCATAAAGAGAGCGATGAAGATGACAAATCACGCCATTAGGAACAAAATGCCCAGGAGGTGGTCGCATGTAGACCTCCTCATGGAGTTCTCCATTAAGAAAGACATTTTTGACATTAAGTTGAGAAATAGGCCAAGCACAAATTGAGGCTATAGCAAGGAGAGTGTGAACAAAGTGGTCATGTGAGCCAAAAGAGCAAAGGTCTCATCATAGTCACGGCCATACTCCTGCTAAAAACCACGACCAACAAGGAGGGCCTTGTAACGCTCAAGAGAGCCATCGAGAGAGAATTTTAATGTTATATATCCACTTGCACGTCTTTGGGGCGCACATGAGAAGGCAGAGGAACAAAGTCCCAATTTCTAGTGCGCTCAAGAGCAACTATCTCCTCAAGCTATGCCATATTGCCATTTTGGATGAGAAATGGCATCATGATATGTGGATTGCTCAGAAAGAACAAAGCCAACAAACCCATACGGTTCGTTGGGCTTCGAGACCCACGATCACGAAGATTATAACGAGAAGATGGCTGGGAAGAAATATCCTCAATCGAAGATGTCTCAACAGGGGGTGAAAAATTGAGAGACAACTCAACAGGAGTCGAGGGATCCTAGAGGCGGCAATGTAAGAGTCCTGTGGGGTTTGGAATCATAAATGCATCGAGGAGGCTGCGAAGGTTGAACAAATGGCAGGAGGAGAAGATGGAGGAGGTGGCGATGGAGAAGGTGGAGGTGAAGATTGGGAAGAACATAGCACAGACAGTTCAAAAAGACGAAGACTAGAATAATCAGGTGGATGTCCATAAAGGCGCTGATATGGGATGCCACCTTTAAGAGGAGATGATGGTTCAATGTTGGTTAAATAGGTGGCAGTGGAGATTGCTTCAGCCCAAAAATGAGGTGGAACCGAGGAAGCAATCATAAGAGCACGAGCAGTTTCAAGAAGGTGGCAATGTTTACGCTCAACACACCATTCTGAGCGTGTGGACCAGGACAAGAGAACTGTGAAAGAGTGCTTTGCTTAGAAAGAAATTGGTGAAGAGCCCCTGAAAGATACTCACTAGCAGAGTTAGCACGAAGAACACGACTAGGAGCGTCAAAGTGAGTGCGCATCATGCGAGCATAAGTCTTATATATGGATACACCTCATTGCGATGTTTCATGAAGTACACCCATGTGAAGCGAGAGAAATCATCAATAAATGAGACATAATATTGGTGAACACCTTTTGATACAAAAGGTGCAGGGCCCTATGCATCAGAATGAACAAGGTCAGAAGGACGCTGTGACATAGACCCACTAGAGGGATATGGAAGTTGGATTTGTTTGCCTAGCTTGCAACCCTGACACTGATCTAAAGAAACATCACCGAGACATTTATTAAAACACCATGATGAGCAAGAGCGGATAACCGGGAGCCACATGAGTGTCCCAAATGATGATGCCACTGAGCAGAACAGGAAGACGCCAATGTAGGAGAAGCCGATCCCACAAGACTGGTAGTGGCAGCAGAGGTGAAATAGAATCGATGGAGGCAGGCTGACAACAGAGGTGGAACAGCCGAATGAAGTCGGCCGAGGAGCACATGCGAACAGTGCGGTGTGCCCGTGAGCACAAGCATGAGTAGGTCAGCGCCGACGGCCAAGACGAAGAGCGGGCGGGCCACAGCGTCGCGCCGTAGTAGGGGTGGCGCCGGCAAACAACGCCGCGATAGGGAAATTGCAAGAGAAGAAGCGATGAGCTCGCGCGAAATTCACAGAAACGTAGTTTAATTTGCGGCGCCACCGAGAGTGCGAGGAAGTCGCGTCGCGACAGACGAGTCATGTTGGCGGGAACAACATGACAGTGGCGAGGTAACCCTAACCCTAACCTATGCTCTGTACACCATGTTAGGAAAGTGGAAACCTGTGTTGAGAAGAAGGGGAAGCCCCAATATGTACATGTACAATATGCAAAGGAACTCCTATACAAGTGGGAATATACAAGCATATATATACTCTAACAACACCATCGCCATTGACATTCACTGCTGACTTCACACCTTAGCCAGCACCCAGGCCTTCGAATTGAGAAGCTTTACTTTGTTGGTGACATCATGTTTGACAAACGTAATCTGGGCCTAGTTGACTAACACTAGAAGAGAACAGACTTTCCATCCAAGAGCTTTAGTCCCGGCCATTTTGGGCCCGGACTAAAAACGAACTAGTCCCGTTGATATCTCCAACCGACTAAAATCCCCCGCACCAGTCCTGCCCAACGGATAGTGAAGCAAGCTTTTCAGAGCGGGGACCTTTAGTCCCGGTGGGTGGTTCAAACTGGAATTAGTGGTATTATTTTAATCCCGGTTGTTGTTTCAAACCGGGACTAGGATTGTTTATCCCGGGTTGTGGATGAACCGGAACTAGTGCTCCATCATTTAGTACCGGTTGTAAATACCAACCGGGATTGAAAGTTTGCCCTATATGTATCCCAGACCCCTCCCCCACCGGCCAAACACAGCTCAATTATTACTCGTTCTTTGCTGCGCGTGTGTTCATCGGTGAGGGACAAAAGAGTTGTTGCTCAAGGCGTTGAGCTTCCATCGACATATTGTGAAGGTTTGCTACTTCATCTTCCAATCTTTCAATGCTAAATGTGTAGACCATTCCATATTCTATTCATAGACATATAAATTTGTGGTAGATTCCATGGTGTTTTTTTGTTTATTATACATCATTTAGTATTCATGTATGTAACTTTACACATTATCTAGACACATTAAATATGATGGTTGTAATATATTTTGACATATTTTTATGTTTGCCAATGTTTTGTACACATAGATATGACCTCTGTTTGGGAGAAAGCCCTCCATGTGCGAGATATCGTTATGTGTCATAGTCCACCAAAATGGTGCACACAATAGATGCTAGAAGAGTTCTATTGATTATAGAGCAACGCTGAAGGTTAGAAAAAAGCCATTAGATTGGCGAGCCATCCGGTGTTGTAGGTCAGTGGAGTGTAGACTCTAGATTTACATTTAACAAGAGACATGGCATCCTCCAAGTAGAGAAGATCTGTGTGTCTCCTCTGGAGTGATGCCGGACAGTGGATGTGGATGTGGATCCTATAGCTTTGCTCTCCACAGCATTGGGCACCGGTGGGCGTCAAGACTACAATAGCAAGTGACATCAATATATACGGTGCCATAACTCACGGAGACGATTAATCGTAGCCTCCGGTAGATAATGTCATAGCCTTGGCGACGCTCAAATTGACCTCCTCGGCGTTTTTTTCTTTGTAGCTAGATGCTACAAGAGATCTACTGAGGTGATTTATTTTAATGTGTTTGTACACTTTGATGATAATATTGACCTATGTTATAAAGGTCTTCGTTATCATATATGTAACTTTTTCGAGGTCTTCGTTATCATATATGTATCTTTGTTATCATATATGCTATGTTTATTTTTATTTATTATATATTATTTATTTGTCAATCTTTTATGTATACAGATATGGCCACTCTACGTGGGACAAAAAGCCCTGCACGTACAAATATCGTTACACACTTTGTAGTTCACCAAAGTGGTGCACACAATAGATGCTAGAAGAGTTCTCTGAAAGATAGAGTCACGCCGAAAACTCCAAAGAAGTTTATTAATGAACTTCTAAAAAGAAATGAACTTCTTAGAAGAACTGATGTTCTTTTTAGGCGAAAAAGAACTAATGAACTTCTTTGGAGATAATTCGAACCGCACTGGCGGGAACTCCTCGGTGTGGCGGTCGACCAACTCCTCTCGGCGTGACTCGTTCTGTGGTCGCCTCGATAACATTTGTAGTTAGATGCTACAAAGAGTTCTACTTGAGGTGGTTTATTTTTAATGTGTTTGTACACTTTGATGATAACATTGGCCTATTTTATAAAGGTATTCGTTATCATATATGTAACTTTTTCAAGGTCCTCGTTATCATATATGTATCCCTGTTATCATTTATGTTTAATTAATATATATACCTCTGCTATCATATATGTAATTTTTTTATCTCTTTGTTCTGATGTATATGTAATTTATTGTGCGCTTATCATAAATGATATTTTGTTTACATCAAAGTGTATGTATTTTTAATGTCTTTGTTCTGATTTTTAGAAACCAAAACCTCTATTTTTGGGGGGTAGGAAATGATGTCAAATAAAAGCGAAAAGAAAAGAAAAATACATAGTCCGAGAAACAAAAAGAAAAATAGGAGGGTTTGGTTGGGGGGCAAAATTTTGGCTTACTCCCGGCTTGTCTCTCAACCCGGGACTAAAGGGTAGGAGCTTAGTCGGGTTGTGCATCAACACAGGGACTAAAGGGTTTCTAGTTCGGGTTGTATTGCAACCGGGACAAAAGCAAAAAAGACATATAAATTTTCACCTCATTCAACATCCAAATCTCCACCCGTGCGCCGCCGCCGTCCTCTCCTCCGTTGACACGCCGTCGTCCTCCACCTCGCCGCTCGCTTCGCCGTCGTCGTCCTCCCTCAGAAGTTGTCGTCCTCCCTACGCGTCGTCGTCCGCGTCATACATCTTCTCATTGCGCTGCTTTAATCTAACGTAGGCTCTGAATGTAGATTTTGATTCTAAAATATGAAACTATAGTTTTTGGTTAGCCTGTTCTGTGTGTGTAGACTGAAACTATATAGCTTTTTTTTTATATATGAACTGTATGTATGGACTGAAACTGTATAGTTTTTTTTTTTGTATGTATGAACTGTATGTATGGACTGAAACTGTATGTATGAACTGAAATGACCTTATCAACAATCGGCTGCTGTATGTATGGACTGAAACTATATAGTTTTTTTTTGTTTATGTATGAACTGTATGTATGAACTGTTGATAAGGTTTAAATTGCTTTCTATGTTAAGATGGCTGGAAACCTACCTACACGGATGTGCCAGCTAACTATGCAATTGAGTTGGGCTTCGAACCAACATTGCCGAGGGAAAACTTCCCATACCCAAGCATAGTAAGAAATAACTATATATACCATAGTTTACAAAGATACTTCAACATTTTTGTACTGATATCCAAGCATATTTTGTTCTGATATATACTTGTTAAATGTAGACAATTCAACCTATACCATGGTTGAGAGAGACATATTTAGACATTTTGGGTTTCAGTACATTCAAGTTGACATAATCCCTTTGGAGAATGGTCATTTCAGTGTAGAATTGGTTTCGCCATTCTATCTAAGGCTGGTAACCAACAGGGTCAAATCCTATACATCTCACGGATGGGCACTAGCCAATTTCACCTTATTAGTGCACAAAAAATATGTTGTGCAAGAATGTCTGAAGGCACTTAATAGGATTGGGTACAATATTCCAACATATACTCCTCCACTAGATCGGTGCTTTGGAAGTGGGCCTTCACCATAATGTTGGCACATTTTGTGAATCTATTTATGTGAACAACATAAATGATGTGGTTAGTTTCATGACTTATATCGTCCAAATTACAGTTCATTTATATGTTTATCTATTTATGCCACTTTTTTTTCAACACTGCGAGAGTGTGGCACATAACTTAACATACGCATGTTGTAGTTATGAAGCCATTCTAAACCAAGCCTTTCATCAACTGGGTGGTTTTTACATGGCAATATGATGAAACTATTCTCACTACAGGAGGGAGTCAAGAAACAATTGTGGTGACTAAAGGAACTTACGGACCACTTTGCTCATTATCGTGAGTAGACCTGCGTGAGCAGTTTGTGAAGCTAAGGGGAGTGCACTAATAAATACCTTGAACAACATCAGTTGTGTTCGTATGTATGAAATCAATGACGTACAGGTTCTCGGAGTGCGATGAGTACGGCGTCATGAAGTTTTTAGGAGTTTGAGTTAGTCTTGTAGTTATTAGTTGTAATAAAATTGTTCTTAGTTTTTTTTAAAACTTATTTGTAATGATTTTGTTTGGATTAATGACTTTGGAGGTGGACATGTCTTGTGTGTAATGACTTTCTTATATATATATATATCATTATTTGTGTAGCTACCTCATGAATTGGCGGTGTAAACTTTGTAATTTCAAAGAAACAGACAAGCTGAAATAAGAAAAACAAATATTGGAAATTAAAATCAAAACAAAAATGTGGATATGGAGGTCTGGCATGCAAATCATTTAGTCCCAGTTCATATTATGAACCGGGACAAGAAGTTCCCCCAAATCCCAGTTGTCCAAACCGGGACTAAAGGAGGACCTTTAGTCCCGGATGAGCAATCCCGGTTGGGGTACCGGGACTAAAGGGGTTCTGAACGGTATTGTATGTCATTAGTGTACTAGTGTAAGTCTCCACTGCTCCTTCCATTTATCAGGAGACACTCTTCCACATGGCACAACCTTTTCCCCAACTTCCCATTGGTATTGCCAATCACACAGAGGACTCCCCCAAGCTTGACATTGATGGCATCACCATGACCAAGATCCTTGATAGGGTTTATGTCTAGTGCAACATACCTCAGTTCTAACTCTTATGGTGAGAGCTCAACAACATACCACCCATGCATCTTGGGGTGCTTCATTGTGAATCCCTAGCATCATCAGCACAAATGGTGAGGAAACTTAAGAGCAGGAGGCCCACCTCTACAAGAAGGATGAATGTCTCAGAGCCCATGAGGTTGACGTGAGAGGAGGAGCAAACCTGACTATTTGAACTTTTAGCACTAGTTGCATAGGAACCTTGTTGCATGGCAATGGAGGATGAGATACAAAAGCCAAACAAAATCTACTACGAATGATGAACTATTTGTTACAGTCATTTTGGAAGGGATCAGATTCCAACTGAATGTTGCTTTCTTCATGGATATTATTATCACAATGTAGGTGGGCCATCTGGATCTGAAGAAATGATATCATCTTCAGGCATATTGGACATTCAGTCAGACGCTGCAAAGAAGTATTCAAATCTGAATTTGCCTTAGTTATACTAAGGGCAAAATCTGGATTCCAACCTCAAATTGTTCAATGGCTAGAGCTTTATGTGTAATAGCTGCTATTTTCTTTGTTTCCTTTTTTGTATCAGGACTCGATATGTACAGACTTCGTCCTGTATTTAAATTAATAAAATTCCAGTAGGGGCTCTGCCCCTCCTGTTTCCTCAAAAAAAAAAAAAAAAAAAACCAGAAAGAATAATGGCCAGTCATGTATAATTGGTGGATTAATTACCGTCTTGTCACTTGGCATGCAAATATATATGGTTCTCCTAAATTTGATGCTGTTCACTATAATTGGCCCACCACCGGCTCACCTAAAACAAAGGGGGTTTGGGGATCCTAAATTTGGAGCGGTTCACTAGAGCTCTCAGGTTACGATGGTTATGATACCAGTGGAGGTAGCCCGAAAGGGCGTGGAGCAGTCCACCATGGACTACCGAACCGCAAATGGATTGACCATATTTATCCTACACATCTCCTGTGGGAGGCTATTGGAGCAGTCCCCATCAATGATATAGCCGAAGATGAGATAAGGTGGAGATGGACAACAAACGGGGAATACTCCACAAAAAGCACTTACCTTATTCAGTTTGCCGGAAGATTCACTGAAATCAAAATCACAGCAATTTGGAAGGCAAAAGCTGAAGCTAAGTGTCGTTTATTTGCGTGGACCCTTCTACATAAAAGGATTCTCATATCAAACAATCTGCTAAACTGGGGATGGACTGATGATACAGATTGCAGGCTATGTGGAAATGACCATGAAACCCTGTGCACATATGCAAGGATTAATTGTCCATTTCCAAGCAATTATGGGAAATCCTCAAACAGTGGTTGCAGTTAACAGTGATATAGTTGGTAAATCTTTTGGCCCCTACATAGTTTCTGGAGGAGATGCAGATACAAATTTGACAAAAATAAGCAGATGAAAGTGGATGGGATCTTCATATATTTTTGTTGGGATATTTGGAAAGAAGCGAAATAGGAGACAATTCCAACATATGGTACTCAATCCAACTCAAAAGTTGCCACGTTATGCAAAGACGATATTATGTAGTACAGGATTGCCATAGCACCAGGAAGAATTGCAGATGACATTTAGGTTCCTTTTTTTCTAAAGCGTGTTGTGCACGTTCTGCATTAAGAGAAGTTAGAATAAAGTTACACTGCCCGGTTGGCCAAACGGCGACCAGCCATTGGCCACACACGTAGGTTGAACACTAACAAAGTCATCGGCTAGAACAGTGAAGCTTAGGTGGTTGTACTAACTAAGGAAACTATTGTGCTACTAAATCCACACGCAATACCGTTTAAGGCTCGTGCAACTCTTCCAGCTCTGCCTCATCATGGCCCGCGTCCCGGCGAGCATCGAGCAAGGGGGAAGACGACGCCGCATCGCTTCCCCCTAGAAGACGGTACACCACCACCGAACGCTTCATGGAACTTGGTGGCAATCGTGGTGTTTAGAGTATTAGTCACCACGTCATCAGGTCGGTCGCCCCTTCCACTCGTTCAGCAAGACACGTTGCGCCCGCTTCTTCGGATTAGGGTCGCGAAAGGCCGATTTGGCGGCTAACCAGTCGCTACGACGCAGGTACCGGTCATTGACAACGGCTTTAGAAGCCCGGGCGCGAGGTGGAGACATGATCAGGGGCTCCTCCAAATGGAAGCTTCAAGGAGTCGATGAAGGCTGTCACACCGGCTACTTTTGTGGAGTGCGCGAGCAACAGTCTGCTGGAGCGATGGGAGATGCGGCGGTGGCGGCAGTGGGGGTAGGCGATGGTAGAGCCATGGTGTCCTTACCGGCCACCTCGGCGGCTCAGCATCCACGGGGCTGAACTAGGCCATACGAGGTGGCAAAAGGGGGCCCGCCAACAGTACATGGGCCTCCGACGCTTCAACATCCGTGAACAATACGAAGCGGCGACGAGGGCTACGTCAGCACTGTCTGGGACTCTAGAGAGGTAGAATGGCGCACGACGAGAGAGGCCGCAAGCTCATTGAGCATCGAGTCAACCCAAGCGAGGGGCTCTGCTCCCTCAAGTGTCCCTCCTTGGGGTTTTGGTCGTTTTTGCTTCTTTCTTCAGTAGTTTTTTTTTCTTCGTGTTTCCAGTAGTGAAACGACAAAGGATAAGTAGATCTTCACTAGTTGTTTCTGAGCTGTAAATACGTGTAAACCGCTTTTTTTTTTGTATCGCGTAGTAAAATCCGCGGCAAGGATTTTGTCGTCCTTTCTAAAAAAAAGGTTGCATTATACTGTAAAGAAGAAAGGACACAAATTGTACAAAGGGGGGAAGAGGTGGAGGTGAAAGGCAGCATACCTGGGGCCTGGACGTCTGGCCGTCTAGGCACGGTGGTAATGTCGACGTCGCTAACTCGTGATAACTCGGAGTTGGAGGCGGAGTCTCGCCATGTGCCCGTCTCAGTGGTTCGGCCTCTGCTCCCCGCTCGTTCTGCGGACTGCTGGCTGCTGGCTGCTACGTGTGGAAGCTGAACAGATGAGGAGTCAGTCAAGGATTGCGGATGGAGACATGGAGTAGGAAGCGAGGCATCTTGTAAGCTAAACACTTTTTGTTGTTGGGCTCCAATTTGAGGGGAGCCGGCCCTTAATAACTTTACTAGCAAGTACTTAAATTTATAGAAAGAAACTTGCAGGATGTTAAGTACTTCTTTATAGACGAGAAAAATAATAACCGAGAAAAATAATTCGGACATGTCAGCACAGAGTAGCATTATTACCTCTTTGCCTTTGGCGTCTTTCTGCTGAAAGTGGAATCCTTCTGATGGGCGCAATAGACGTACTGGTCTCGCAGCAATGTTGAGGCGACGGTTGGGGTCGTTGTTAACTACGTCCTTCGCGACTGCTGCCTCCTCCCTGGGTCT
Source organism: Hyparrhenia diplandra (assembly GCA_015847255.1). Lineage (NCBI taxonomy): Eukaryota > Viridiplantae > Streptophyta > Magnoliopsida > Poales > Poaceae > Hyparrhenia > Hyparrhenia diplandra. The sequence continues at coordinate 61,872 of JADLZK010010757.1, read as the reverse complement.
ACATCGAATATGCGTGGACAGTCATCAGCAAAATTGGGACGGATCGGAGACACGACTAAACAATACTATTACCACTACAACATTTACTCCATGAGAAAAAAAATGCATCCTGATGATACAGTACGTATGTCGATGATGATCCAGAACTCATCGTACCTCAATGCCCTTGCGTGGTCCTTGAAGGTGAGTGCTGGGCGTGTAGGGAGAGCCCCGGCAGCTTCTCCGAACACGCCCCTGACAAGTGCAGCCTCCTCATCATTATGCCTGAATTTGGTTCCTGCATAAAGCACTATCACGGGTTTGATTTTCTTGAGGCTCGGAAGGTGCTGGAGCCCTATAGGTGCGGCCTTGTCCCATTCGTCTAGATCAAAGACGAGCTGCAACTCCTGGAGCTCAGGCATCGCCCCTTGTTCAAATGTCAGGTATGAAGTTCTATCGCTATCAAACTTGAAGTATTTGACAAGTGGGAATCCCATGGAGCCTCCTATCACAAACCCTTCTGCTGGGACACCGCCGATCCGCAGAGTGAGTCTGAGGAGGGATGGCATCCCTATACCAATGATGGCCACATCTTCCTGGAGCATTTGTTTCACCCCAAGCGACAATGTGTGGAGGGATTGTAGATGTCTGATCCACATAGGAACTGTAGAGAAGGTCAATCCACTCATGCTAAGCCACTCAAGGTTGTGGAAACAAGGGGAAATGGAACTCATCGCATCACCACACCAAGCAACTTCTCCACATTGCATTTGTAGTCGTCTCAGGTTACCGAGTTTCTCAAGGGAAGTACTCATAGCAGCCAACCATTTTGTCCTCGGCAACTGCGTAGACTCGTTGGGGAAGTAAAAACTCAAATCTGACAGAGCAGTGAGCTTACCTAGTCCTATAATACTTTCCGATGAGTCCCCTGGCAAACAAAAACCATGCAAAGTGTGCAGCGATTTCACCTCACCAATAATCCTGTTAGGCAGCCTCATTTTCGATGGCACAACCAAATGGGACAAGCGCGGCACATCAACAATCTCTAATGTAACTCCGTCTACCTCCATCTCAGACAAATCCAAAGTTTGCAAAAGTCGAAGTCCCCCTATTTGATAAGGCAGCATGACCTTTCCTTCTACCTTTAGATACCTTAGCTGTGATAACTGGCTAATACTAGTCAGGTCCATTTTCAATCTTGGATGGTAACCTTGAAGGGCTAAGACTCGCAAGAACTTAAACTCCAGTAGTGGAGGTATCCAATTGGATTCTCCAAGTATGGTTAGAGAACGAATTTTTATAGGTTCTGGCCAGTGGTTATAGTCACTTTGATATCATCCTTCATACCTCTCGAGCCAACAACAGTAAGTCGGCGAATGACCACATCTTGCACTTTGCAAACTGCTTCTGGATCATTTACAAAACTCAGAAAATTATCTTCCTTACACCTCCTCATAATCAAATCAAGCAGTATACCATGTACTTTGCAGCCAAATATCCCAATGAAGTGCTTCCTAAATATAGGTTCGATCATGCTTCTATTGATCAGCTCGTTGAAATAGTTCTCTGCAACACACCAAACATCCTGCCCCCTGGAGTCTCTCACAAAACCTTCTGCCACCCATCGTCTGACAAGATCAACCCTACTAATTTCATGACCTCTTGGGTAGAACCGAGATATAGAAAACATGCCTTTAAATAATGGGGAAGATTTTTGTAGCTGAGATCTAAGATATACAACATGTCCTCATAGCTGGAGTTTGTTGTAGACCCTATGGTTAGTGAATTATGGATGTACTCCAACTGAATTTCCAACGGTTGGGAAGCTAACATACTAGCCATTGTAATGATTGCAAGAGGTAGGCCACCACACTTTTCCAACATTTTAGATGAAACTTGATGGAGCTCAAGAGGGCAAGCATCTTCAGATCCAAATATTCTATCAAAGAATAATTTTCTTGAGTTTGCCTTACTTAAAAGCTTCATAGTATGAATCCATCCATGGTTCACAGAACATCTTCTAGCGACACCCTCAATACGTGTAGTTATGACAACCCTGCTATGCAAACTATTTTGAGGAAAAGCACAGGAGATGGTATCCCACACTTGTACATCCCACACATCATCAACTACGATAAAATACCTACAAAAGAGCATGGTAAAATTTTATAATACGTTCTAAACATTCTCACTTTGTTCAATGAGGCAGTCATATATAAATGTCAAGAAATTGTAATACTAGATTTCTACAGTTGCATTGGTTTTCCTATATTCATATGCTACATCTGTAACATCAATGTGATATTTAAAGTAAATATTCAAGAAGTCTAACAAGACCTACCATAGTAATTAAAGTTATATGAGATATTTCAAGATAATACTAAATAAAGGAGCCTAAACAACTACAACCTAGATCTGTCAAATTAGCTAATGACATTTCAATTAAATATGCATAAAAAACTAAACCATAACAACATCTATGAGTGAGATGCCAATCGAAGCTGATCCCCAAGTCCATGCGTTCTTCCACGTATCGGGACATACACCGTGCTTGGAGACAGAATGACGTCACTGTAAGCCTAGGATCATTAATCACAAGCGTGAACACGAAGTGGCTAGCCTAACACACAAGATTGCGCCAAGAAAACTGAGATCAGAGGAAGAACATGGACGAACACCTTGGCAACTGCCCAGAGAACGACCGGGGAGACAATGCCCTTTTTGACACTGGATAACTGAGTACACAAACACGATTACAATATATCTGAGGCGCTAACCCACACCTCTAACATCCAGGCTCATATATCAGTAGCCTTAACACACGCTTACTGAAAATAAAACCGACTAACAAAAGATACAAAGTGACTGAAAACAGAACTGCTCTGACCGAGCGACGTCGTGGGCGCGGCCACCCCGCTCCACTGCAACTGCTCCCGCCACTACTTGATTTGAATTCTCCTGTGCTTCAGCTTACCTAGCACCAGCACGACACTCACCGAGCTTCAGTGATCTTCAGCTTATGTCAACAATCTTCCCCCTAAGGTGCACTGAGATCACGAATTCCAAGCAAATGACCCATGACACCAAGCTTCACCGCAGGCAAAGGTTTTGTCAATGCATCTGCTTTCTGTTCTATGGTACAAATCTTTTTCACCAAAATCTGCCCACGCTCAACACATTCCCTGATAAAATGATACTTGATATCAATGTGCTTACTCCTCCCATGAAACACAGGATTTTCATCAGGGCTATTTCTGAATTGTTGTCAACAAACAGTACCACTGTCTTTGCTCGTGTTGCTGTCAGTTCACTCAACAAGGTTCTCAACCATAAGGCCTGCCTAGCAGCTTCTGTAGCAGCCATGAACTCAGCTTCACATGATGACAGGGCAATTGTCTCCTTGTGGGAATTCCAGGTTAGCAACCCTTCATTCAGGTAGAATGCCAAGCCACCAGTACTTCTTCTACCTACCAGATCTCCACCCACATCACTATCTGAGTACCCACCAGTACTTCCTCTTTCTTTGTTTGGGTATACACTAACCCAAACTCGACTGTACCCTTTAGGTGCCTCATGATTTTCTTGACAGCCTTCATGTGCATGACTGTTGGCCTCTGCATAAACCTGCTGGCCATTCCAACAGAGAAGGACAGATCTGGTTTGGTATGCAACAAGTATCTCAGACATCCCTATGATTCTTCTATACTCAGTTGCATCAACCTCCTCCCCTTGTTTATCAGCATCCAATTTTGCACTAGGATCCATTGGAAACTTAGTAGGATTACATTCTGCCATCCCACACTGTGACAGCACCTTTCTAGCATAGTTGGACTGCTTGATTGTGATGTAATCCTCACACCGACCAACCTCAATTCCAAGGTAAAAAGACAGTAGGCCCAAATCACTCATTTCAAACTGAGTTGTCATTTGCCTCTTGAAGTTGTTTATCTCAGATACATCCTCTCTGTCACAATCAAATCATCCACATATACACCCAAGATCACTGCACTTTTTCCAATTCCTCTTTTATACACAGCTGGCTCACTAGCACACTTGCTAAACCCCAACTGTTTCAGTGTTTTGTCAAGCTTGATATTCCAGGCCCTTGGAGCCTGCTTCAGGCCATATAAGGCCTTTCTCAACTTCAGAACCATTCTTTCTTTTCCCTTCTCCACATAGCCCTCAGGCTGTGCCACATAGACCTCCTCTTCTAAATCACCAGTCAAAAAGGCAGTCTTTACATCAAGGTGATGAACCTGCCACCCTCTCGTTAGCTGCTAGAGCCAAGATCGATCTGATTGTGTCTAGCCTTGCAACAGGGCAAAAACTTCCTCAAAGTCCACACCTTGTTTCTGAACATATCCCTTGGCAACATGCCTAGCTTTGTGTTTGACAACCTCACCATCGAGTTCTTTTTTTAGTTTATACACCCACTCAAGACTAATGGGACTATGACCTGGTGGTAGTGTTGTCAATTCCCATGTTCCATTCTTGCAGATTGATTGCATCTCACTTTCCATGGCCTCAACCCAGTTTGGATTGTCAGCTACATCTCTGAAACATGATGGTTCATCCATTGTTGCAAGTAATGCAGTTACTTCCACTGCTTCATCTTCTTCTCGATTCCAACTCAATGACTTGTGTGTGTTGGTATATGTCACCTAGACTCTTGACCCTTCGTGGCTTCTTATGCGAATCATCAAACTCTGCCACATCACCTTCCTCGTGATAATCTTCAGAGCCCTGACCAAACTATTGTGGTGACTCAGGCTGAAACTCTATTGTCAGATTTTCGACAATCTCGGGCCGTCAAACAATCGGTGATCCTGTGCTGCTTCGGCTCCTCCACTACCCTCACCATTCCCAAACCTCCAAGTCATTCACATGATGATCAGCTTGGGTATGTCCCTTTGTCAACACCCACTATCACGAATGAGGTGAAGTTTCACCATCCGTCACCTCTCTTTGGATTTGAAAAAAACAACGCTTTTCGGTAGCACCCCAACTCCACTTCCTTGTCTCCTCAAACACCACATCCTGGCGACAACAATTTTGTTGGTGCTAGGATCAAACATCCTATGGACCTTGCTACCCTCTTCAATCCCAAATTAGACCATTGGCATACTCTTGTGCGCCAATTTTTTCAAGTGTGGTCGGTGTTTCTAACATGTCCAATACACCCAAATATCCTCAAGTATCCCCGGATGTGGTTTCACGCCATTCCGGGCTTCATAGGGGTTCTATCACCCATTGGCTTTGTTGGCAATCTATTCAATGCAATACCTTTGCATGTCCATTTGCCTCACCCCAAAACCTCCCGGGAATACCCATGCTCTTGGTAAGTGCCCTTGCCATTTCCATTACTGTTCTATTTTTTTCTTTCAACCACACCATTATGTTGTGGTGTATATGGAGCTGTAAAATGGCGTCTAATACCGACTTTGTCACAAACACCCCGAAATGCATTGGATAGAAACTCCCCTCCACCGCGATCGGACATGACTACCTTGATCTTTTTCTCATTGTGAGACATCAGCATACCAAATCACCTTGAGAGGTCACTCATTGATCTAGAAGACATGGGCCTTCGAGAGTCAAAATCTTACTTTGGCTCACGTTCAAGAGGCGACAATGGACTAACGACCGGAGAGCGAGGCACGGGCTAGAGGCTAGAAAGGAGTGCTACCTTTGTGATCAAGTATTAGAGACAATTGACTACATCTTGTGTGACTACCCCTACTCTAGGGAGGTTTGGCTTCACATCGGTCGAGCTCTAGGACGGCCATCTCTCTATCGACGGCACATTATGTCATCTCATTGTGGAGGCGCCCTAGAGGAAGGCTGCACAACCATCAGAGGAAGGGGTTCAATTCACTCTTAAGGCTCACGCTACTACACAACTGATTTTGCCGCAGCGTTTCCAAATGATTTTTACGTGGCGGTTGATGGGACTTGGCCACGCGGGCAGCGGAGGTGTCGGGGGCAACGGGGAAAACACGGGCTGAAAACCATCGCTAACAATTAGATCACGAGCTCGTGTTTTTTGTCTATCTTTCAGGGGCAGGTCCTAGCACGGAGGACCTCCGCATACCGGTTAGGCGAAGGTCCCTCCTAGAAGCGGCTAAAAAAGCGGAGGTCGCCACCTTGCGACAACCCGGGATGGTGACCTGGAAGGTGGAGGTCCCTTCTCCGTGCGCCGAGGAGGCGGCGGAGACCTCCGCCCGGCGCCCTGGTGGCGCCCAAGGTGGTGGTGATGGCCCGCCTCTCGAACCCCTTCTTCACCTCCTCGGCGCCCGACGGAGATCTCGACGGGCCGGACTCAAAGGGGCGGCGAAGGCCCATTTGGAGAAGGCGGTGCAAGAAGGAGAAGTACGTGGAGACCCCTAGGGCAGCAGGCCAAATGAAGGAATATCGCGGGGAATATTGGAGGGCAAACCTGTAATCTTGTATTCCCGCATGATGTAAACTATAAATAGGGAGTTAGCCTCCCCTTTTGGGTGGTTGGTGAATACCAATTATGGTCATTTATTATTGAGCACCTCTACACTCGAGTTCGAATTTGCACTCTTCTCCCCTAGAGCCTCGCCTAGGCGGAGACCCACCTTCCGTGTTGAGATCTCCGGTTTCAACATTGGCGCCCCACCGTGGGGCGAAGATTGAAAACCATGGCTCCACGAAGAGAAAGACAGCTACCAAGTCTAAGGCTCCCGAAGAGCACCTGCCGGGGCGTAGCCACGAAGCACCTACGCGACGGAGAATCAAGACCCCCCCCTCGAGAATGAGGAACGCGAAGATGAAGAAATCGTTGGTGAAGAGGAAGAGCCAATCGCTCAAACCAATGCTCCGCGGCGGAGGAGCTCCGCCGATCCCGAGAAATACTGTGCAGTTTCACAGGCCACCCTCCGAGAGGCTGCTAGAGGGGAAAGAAAGGCCGCGACCGCCGCGCCAGATCGTCAAAGCTCGGCAGGCCTCAAAGACAAAGGCCGAGATCGGGCGCCAGGTCAGCGCCATACTGGGCGGAGATACAAAGCATGCGTGGTTGGTCGACATCACCAACCCAAATGCACCTCCCGATGATCCCGTCCATACCAATATCTAGCCACCCGGCATTGATCAGAAACCCGAAGTCACGCCCAACCCCCTCGATTGTCCACAACGCGTCCTCGGCGAGAGGAGGTCCTTCCGACCCCAAGTCTCCCTTGTCGGAAGGAATACAGAGGACACCGCGGCCAGCCAGATACAAGCCCACCCGGCTCGCAAGGTTCAATGGAAGGACGGACCCACATCGGTTCATAATGAGTTCTGGCAACGGTGGCATCGCCGGAGGCAATGACGCCCGTACTAGCGAAGGCCTTTATCATAGCCGGGCCAGGCGTGCTCTAGCCCGGTATTCCATGCTCAAGCCCGGCACCATATACTCTTGGGAAAACCTCCTCGATAAAATACTTGGAGAACTTCAAAGGACTTGTAGTCCAGGTCCACTAACCTCCATGGATCTGCTCGGTGCAAGCAAAGTCGAACGAGCCATTGAAAGAATACTTCAAAGATTCCTACAACTCAAGGCGAAGGCTCCACGGCGTCGGATCAGGTAGCAATAGACGCTGCCATCGAGGCCTCCGCTTGGACCGTTCGCCGGTGAACCCGGCGAAACAAGCCCTAGACTATGCAGGAGCTCTGTGAAAAATTTAAAACTTGGATCCGCTCCGGATGACGATTTCCGCCAAAAAGACTGGAAGAGCGAGAACCAAGATAGGCGAAGAACCTAAAGGGAAACAAAAAGAAATCAGCGAGGACGGAACCCCATAACCTTCCCACGCATAAGCACAACCAAAGGGCAAAGCACGTTTTGGCCCTAGACCAGCGGCGGAGGTCGATCAACAAAAAACCCACGAGGGGCAAGGCCACCCAACAATCGAAAACCGTACCAAGGAAAAGGGCCACAAAAAGACACGGAATGAAAGCCGAGGAAGCAATTATAATGCTTTGTACATGGCGAAGAGAAGGGCCACTACACAAGAGATTGCCCAATAATTCAGCGGTTAAGAGACAAAGTGCATAAGGGAGCAAACGGTCGGCCCCTACCCGGTCACCCAAGATACAATCAACAAGAGAGGTCAATAGCGTCTATACCTACACACGCTCGGAACCTCCGCCCGACCCGAAACGGCACCCAAGACAATCTTGTCCCATTTACCCATCCCTTACATCAAACCAAATACACCCTTCCACAATTGCAAGTGCGTACTATCCCAATTTCTTACCGGCATGGAGGCCTTACGCCCACCACCGACCACCAAACTACTCATCCGGAGTCTAGCATGTCCTACCCCAACCCAAGGCAACATTTAACCTATGTCGAAAGCAGGACAACCCCAACAAGCTGAGCAGGGCAGCCTACCGGTAAAGCTTCCAACTCACACCTACCACCTCGCCGGGCCCCCACCCAAATCCAATGAAAAATAGGCCAAACCGGAGAACCAAGTACAATCCTCATACTCGCTCCCAACCATTGGGATGATAATGCCCATCGTAGGAGGTTCATCAATAGAATATGAAACCAAAAAGCAAAAGAGGACCACCTCCTCACGGTTAACAATGTAGCCGTTCACGGCCGGTAAAAAAATCGGCGAGTGGTCCAAAATACCTATCACCTTTTAGGAAGCAAATCTCAAGTTGGAAAGTTATCCGCATGTGGGCGCAATGTTGATCCAAACAAACATAGCAACATGGGAAATGAAGAGAGTCCTAATTGACCGAAGCTCGCTGACATTATCTTCGCCAACGCCTTCGATAGAATGCGCTTCAACAAAAACCGCCTGCAACCCTCGATTCACCTCCTAATAGGTTTTGGCGGGAGGCAAGTTCAAAAGCGCTAGGGAAAATAACCCTCCCGGTTTCCTTCGCGAACTGGAAAGCGCAAGAACGGAATACATAACCTTCGACATCATCGATGTCTACTTTCGCCATACAATGCAATATTGGCGAGGATTCACAAACAAATTCAATGCGGTGATACACATGGGCTACTTGTGCATGAAAATCCCAGCCCTTCATGGGATCATCACTATGCCGCGGAAGCCAAAAGGAGGCCAAAATATAGAAAAGGCCATTTACAGAGCTCACGAAATGTCAACTCAGGCAAACAATCGAAGACCACGAACCACCGGACATGAAAAGGGAAGCGGGGCTAAGCGTGAAGGGGGGGAGAAGGTGAAGAAGATAAGGATAGACGAGGACCACGATCATACGGTAACAATCGGCGCCGGCCTCTCCGAAAGAAGAGAAAGAGTTTGGCGGAGCTCCTAATCAAAAACAAAAAACATATTACGCTGGTTGGCGGCAGACCTCGGGGTCCGCGGGGACACCATCGAGCATATCCTAGACATCAACCCAAAAATCGAGACCCGAAGAAGTAGCGACAAAAAAAATGTCGGAAGACGAGAATACTAGCAGCTTCGAGGCGGAGGTCCGTGGCCTTTCGACGCCAAAGTCATTAGAGAGGTTAAGTACACCAATTGGTCGGCGAATGTAGTCCCAGTACCAAAGAAGACCTCCGGCAAGATGAGGATGTGCATAGACTTCCGCAGACCTCAATAAAGCCACCAAGAAGGACAATTATCCCCTACCAAGAATAGATACCTCCGTCGACAAAGCCGCGGGCTACCGAAGGTTCTCACTCTGGATCATTCATCGGGGATACCACCAAATCTGGCTAAGAAAAGAAGATGAAGAGAAAACAAGCTTTACCACCCCATTTGGGACATATTGCTTTGTCAGAATGCCAGAGGGCTTGAAAAACGTCGGCGCAACCTTCGCCAGGGATGACGAGAAAAGTCCTTGTGGGGCGGTTGCTCGAGGAACATGATTGCGTATGTAGATGACCTCATAGTCATGAGCAAAGAAGAACAGGACCACATCTCAGACCTGCAAGAGACCTTCGCCAACCTCAAAAAAAATCGCCTCAAAGCGAACCCGAAAAGTGTGTTTTGGGGTAACCAAAGCGAAAGGTACTGGCTACATTGTCGGCTCGGAAAAGCGTGAAAGCTAATCCGAGAAAACGAAAGCAATCGAGACATGGCGAACCAAAACAAAGAAAGAAGTCCAGCAACTCACGGGCGGAATCGCGGCCCTAAACAATTCATTTCAAAATCGGTAGAAGAGCCTCCCATTCTTCCAAGCTCTACGTGGAGGTGGGCGGTGTTCATCGGGCAAAGAGCAGGCGGAGGCCTTCGCCAAGCTCAAAGAATACCTACAAGAGCAATTAACAGTAACAGTCCCAGACAAAGAAAAGCCTTTACTCCTATACCTCGCAGCCTCCAATCACGCAATCAGCGCAGTGGCTGTACAAGAGAAACTCGAGGCTAATCGCCTCATTCAGCTACCAGTCTACTATGTCTCTGAGGCCCCATCAGGAGCGAAGGTCAACTACACGTAAATTGAAAAGATAGCATATGCCCTCCCTCGACCACGTCCCGAAAAACTCAAGCACTACTTCCACTCCTATAAAGTGATAGTGCCAACATCACAACCACTCGCGGAGGTCCCGAAAACAAGGAAACCTCGGCGGCATTGGCAAAAATGGGCCGCGGAGCTCTCGCAGTTCGAAATTTCATTTGTCCACGCATCCATAATAATCCCATCCTGCGGGGCGACTTCGTGGGCAGAATGGACACCACACGAACGAAAAAACGGCAAGAACAAGACTCGCAACTATGGACCCGTATATACATAGACGAGCACAGCGCATTAATAGGCGAGAGCCTCCGCCGTCATAATGTCACCCTCGGGAATCAAGACCTACCGCCACAAAGTTTTGGAATGCCAACAAACAAACAACACCGCCCGAAGTACGAGGGCTCATACTTGGCCTCACCAAGGCAAAAGCCTATGGAGCGAAGATAGTGGAGGTCGAATGCACTCAATGCTAGTGGCGTGGCCAAGTAGAAAAAGAATGCATGGCCGAGAGAACTAGAATCGTAAACTACCCGGGCGGTCGTTAGGGCGCTAGAGCAAAGGTTTCGAGGTTTCACGACCAAATTTGTCCCGGGGAGCGAGAACAATGAAGCGGTGCATTGGCCAAAGCGGCGGCAAACAACCTCCGCATGCCACAAAACACCTTCTGAAAGATAACATACAAGCACACAATGTAAAAACATTGAACAAAGCTTTCAAAAAAATCATCTTTGGTAGAAGGTGAAGATCGAGACAGCAATAGTTGACAACCTCAACAATATCGGCTATCCGGAAGGAGGCGGAGGCCGCAAACAAATGCGGCAAAAAGCAAGAAATTACACTCGATTGATGGCTCTCTATTCAAAAAGGAGTCGTCCAACCAATGCTCAAATGCATCTCACAAAGCGAAGGTTTAGATCTACTCAAAAGAAATACATGCCGTATTTGCGGATCACACATCGGACCAAGGGCACTATCGGCAAAAAGCTATCCGGCAAGGTTTCTCTTGGCCTACCCATATCAAAGATGCCGCGACAAATCGTCAAGACATGTGAAGCTTGTCAAAATTTTGCACCACATGAAAAAAGCCCATCGGCGAAAACACGGCTAATACCTCCGACTGGCCATTGCAAAGGTGGGGTATAGACCTTGTCGGTCCACTACCAACCTCACAAGGGGAAACAAATTAGCGATAGTGGATGTCGAATACTTCACGGATGGATAGAAGCCAAACCATTGGCGAAGATCACATCGAAGCGGTCAAGAAATTCTCTTGGCAAAACATAATCTGCAGATTTGGGGTACCGGAATGATTACTGATCGACAATGGCAAGCAATTTGACTCCGACAAGTTTAGGGAATTCTGCACCCAAATGGGCATTAAGATAGCCTTCGCGTCACGTGTATCATCCTGGAGTCCAACGGGCGGTCGAAAAGAGCAAATGGAATAATATTCTCCGCAATATAAAAACCCTATTCAACCTCCGCAAGGGCAAGTGGGCTGACGAGCTCCCAAGGGTAATCTGGTCTCACAATACTACAGCTTCGCGAGCTACCGGCTTCACTCCATTCAAACTCATGTATGGAGAAGAAGCAATGCTCCCAGAGGAGCTAAAACGAGAAAGCCTCCGCGTCATAAAGCAGAAGTTGGCGGAGGATGAAGACTATGCCAAAGAGACCCTAGAACACACAAGGCTGGAGGCCGTGGATAACATATGCAAATACCAGGCCCAGACCAAAAGATGGAGAGATAACAAGGTCCACAAGAAGAACATCGAGGACGGAGACCTAGTCCTCAAGCGAAAGCCAAACGCCTCCACCGTGGGCAAGCTACAAGCAAAATAGGATGGCCCATTCATTGCAAGAGCAAATGGCAAAAGGCCAGGCGCCTTCGCCTTGTGGATAGCAGAGGCAACACCTCCGACCACACACGAACGTTGACAACCTCCGCAAATACTACTTGTAAGACCACCTCACGCGGCCTATAAGCGGAGGTCGGCCCGATCCTTTACTTTTCCGCATTAGTAGTAGAATTTACTGACTTTCAAAAAGTCCCGCACTCTTTTCCCTCACGGGGAACTCCTAGCGGAGGTGAGGTTTTTAAACGAGGCAGGACTAGTGTAAAAATCCTCTGTAATATAAAGAGGAAAATTCACCTAACACAAAGGAAACAAAGTCGAAAGTGACTAGCAACGCAGTCACGTAATTCGACAAGGGTGAAGAAATGCTCGAGAGGACAACTTAAGGTCAGAACGCAGAGATTCTAACCTAAAGATGACCTCTAAAGACCTCCGATAGGTCTCAAAAGCCCTCAAAAGAAGTCCTACCCAAGGCATAGGCATTGAGGTAACTTGGCCAAATGCGCCCAAAGAAAAAAGCTGAAATAAGACCTGTCCACTTCAGGCATCAGCAAAACCTCCGCCAACAAAGGCAACGAGGCAAGACAAAACAAGAATGACAGCCATAATCTAACATGTTTCTCTTTTGTAAGAGTATTTACAATTTACACAGGTTCTTGACATTGTGCTGCCGAAACTGCGAACATCCTCGCAGAAGAAGGTACAGTGGTAGCGCAAACACAAGCGCAAAAGAGAGGCCAACTACGCCAGCATGCTAGGCAACAGACTCACTAAGCCCGGACGGGGGATACCTCGCCGAAGATCGGCGCCTTGTCTTGCGAGAACCCTCAACTTGTTACGTGAACCTTCGGTAGAGGTTGACCTCCCGCCCGAACAAATGAAAAGCGGGATCTAGAGCGTGCTTGCGAGAGGTAGTAGTGGAGTCACCATACTCTAACTCCAACCAAACCTCCGCCTGGAGATACAACACTCATCGCCAAGAATTGATAGTTCATTGGCAAGAGTTAATAGCACCGTGCTGTTTTTAGTCTGCGCTCCCGACCAACGAATAGGGCGACACCTCACTTTCGAAAAGCTCCAAGTCACAGCCTACGAATCCTTACACGGTGTCGAGAATTAGTGCGGCAACCCATCACTACACTCACACATCATGCCAAGTTAGTCAAGGGGGAGGAGGGGGAACCCACGCATTATATACTAACCCAATACACCTACTAAACCTACACAAGGGCGAAGGCATTAACCGACCTTCATGACAACACCCCTATAAAACCAAACTCCCACCCTGAACTACAGTCAATCAGACTAGAAACATATACATAACAGAGGACATCCCCAAACCCGGAGATGGGCGCGGAACGTGAACCTCCGCCACCCTACAGCCCGCAAGCAAGAAACCGAGTAGAGATTCGTAAAGATCTTCACACTTGGATATGTTGAGGGGGGAGACCGCGTAAAGATTCGTAACATCCCCCCGAAACCAAAAACCTCGATGAGGTATCCACATGCGAGATCCACGCCGGAGACCCGCGAAGGTGAACAGCTATAAGCACCATTCACGCAGGTACCTCAGGCGTGTCTCCAAAGAAAGGCATCCTCCACGCCGGTACTTCGCGACGGAAGAAGTCGGAATCGCGCCGCAAAAAAGAGACTAGCAACCACTACCGACTCTACCAGCGAAGGTCAAACGCGAAGGTGATGAATAAACAAACAAGGAAGCACAAACAATGCAATCAACGCAACCGCTTCACAATATCAAAGTTTTGTAACAAAAATAATCTTTATTGATAAAACTATGTGTCATTACAAAACTTTGTTACAACAAACTAAGCCCTAGTCGGACCCAGGTGGAGGTCCCTCCCAAGCTACAGAGTTGGTAAATGCCATCCGCGCATTGCCTAGATCAAATAGAACGTCCCCATTACATATATCATCTACGCTAGGATCGGCGAAGGTGTCCCTCCAAAACAACCAGAGACCTCCGTCCACATATACACCATCACGATAAAAACACAAAGTGACACTTCCTCTGCAAGCAGGCTCCTCATCAGGGACCTGCGCGCAGTAATTTTCCAACACAATGATAAAACATTAGATTTCCATTAAAATTAGCTACTGAAGTTAACCATTTACATAGCGGAGATAGACATCCGCGCAAAATATCAAAAGCTACAAAAACTAGGCAAGGCCCTAAGTGTCTAGACCTCCGCATCATCTACATTCGAGAAGCCTCCTTTTCGCGTCCCGAGCAAACCGGCGAGAGGCAAGTCCCTTGAAGCGCCATCTTCGTGAAGCGGTCGGTCTGGGGGCCTCCCGGTGGAGCAAGCCGATCTGCCAAAAAAAGAACTGTCGATGTTGGCTCACAATCGAAAAAATAAAAATGAAAAAGAAAAAGATGGAAAAACAAACCTGAACAAGCGGCCAGCGAGAGGACGCCTCTCCGCGCCCCGGCTCGCCCAAAATTTCTTCATAAACGAGCCCACGAACTTCAGGGCGTCGTTAGTGAGCTCCGCCAACGACGACGGCTGAAGCGAACCCTTTACGATTCTCTCACGTGCCGCAACCCTCCGCCGCGAATACGAAGTTACACCGCCGCTGCGCCCGCGGCACCAACTGACACGCCCCGCAGCACTCCGAGCTTCACGAAATTCTTCGACATCCATCCCAAAATGCCGGGCGCCACTCCCATCCTCAGGAAAGGGAGTAGTCACTACCCCAAAGGAGGTGACAACCTGGCATAGGCATGGGCGCGGAGGTGCAGGAGGGGCGCATAGGCCCTCCCGCTCTCTTTGTCGGAAACTTGAATGCGCCAAAGAATTGAGGCTAGTGTTCGCCCATCAAGCTTCTCGCCCGCAAATCTCAAGCGCCTTCTCTACCTTCTCGGCGCGAGCAAGAGCGCATCTGCGCGCCCGCTAGCCACACAGATCCCGGAGCGAAGCTCCGCTCCTTCTTCTGACGTGCTTGTCGACGCTTCCTTACCATCCCTCCAAGCGAAGGCCTTGCCTTCTAAGTCACTCGGGAGCTTATCGCGAGACGAGCGAGCTCGATGAACTCGAGTGCGAACGCACTCCAAGCCGGGTGGTCATCTGCAAATAAAAACAATTAGACCTCCACAAAAACAAACAAAATAAAAGGTAAGCCAGGCAAGGTCTATATCTCCGCACCGCAAGGCTCTGGTCCACGGCCTTGTTCAGAACCTCCTGGACGTCGCCATCTAAGAAATATTTACAAATAGAGCCTGTTAAGAAGAGTAAGCAAGCTCACAAACAACGAGCAAAAACTATAACATAACACTAGCGAAGGTGACTCACTTAGACTACCTTCAACGACGCGGGAAACCATGTCCACCGCCAACGCCGTCGCCCGGCCCGGCGTCTAAAAGAAAAAAATAAATAATCAGTCCAAGAAATTTATCGCAAGATCACAAAAAAAAGAGAGAAAGAGAGAAGTGTAGATCAAACGCAAACCTTCGCCGCAAGAGGGCGAGGAGAAGCCGCCCCTGTGCCCAACGCTTCCAACACCTTCGCCGCATTCGCGGCCTTCGTGCCCGAGCTCCGGCCTCCGGTCGACCTCCCTTGACGCATACGGAGGCTTGCCGCAGAACCCGTGATCCGAAAGCATAGGTGATGTTCTCCAGCCTAGGAGGCACAAATGAGTCCTCGAAGCGTAATCAACGCCTCACCTCCCGCCGGCAATCCTCCTGACAACTTTGACGCCGACCGAAAGTCCCCGCAGCCGCCCCGCCCGCGAGCAGGAGTCAAGCCACCGAGCACCCGAAGCCTTTCAAGGGATCGGCTATCACCTTGAGACCGACGTAGCTCCGCCTTCAAGGGCCCGCCCCGCAGTGGCGGCGGTAGGAAGACCCCGCCCCTTCACCTCACAACCCGCTGCACCGCCACCCGTAGCGGCGCAACGCCGGCGGAGGACCCCAGCGGGGAGGCGGCACCGCTCTGCCCTCGTCGTGACCCGGCCGCTGGGAGGAGTACCCTCCGCACCGACCGGCCTCCCGGCCAAATGTTTCTTCTTCTTGGCCTCCTCCTTGGCCGCCGCCGGCTGACGATGCGGGCAAGACTTGCTTGCGGAGAGCCCCCTCATCCGCAAGCTTGAACTTCTTAGTCTTCTCGCGAGTAGTTGGGGGAGCCTTCCTCTTGTCGCCGCGGGGGGTGGTGGCCGCCTTTTCTAACTTAGCGGCCTCCTCTTCTTCGCGCCGGTGATATCCGCAATCACACGACCCGGCACCTTGTGCGGACCGTAGTTAATCTTGAGCTCTTCGAAAACACGATTCACCCGAGGCATGGTCCCTACCGAGACCTCTGCGCAAGAAACTCCTTCACACCAATCGGCCCCAATATGTCTTGGGCCTCCATCTCCACAGATCATCACAAAGCGTCCGCGACCGACACCTTCGGGAAGTCAGACGCCAAAGCGCGGGCAGGGGCACCATCTCCGCCCGCCCAAACACAAGAAGATTGACCCTCTCCAAGGTGAACTCCGCCTTATCTTTAGAAAGGGAGAGTACTTTGCCGCACATATCTCCTCAACAATGTCCCGGCCGCCTGAATACCGGCAAGCCATCAGAAAAGCTTCGCGGCACCTAGTTCGCTTCTCCGAAACCCGGTCGCTGAGCTTCGGCTTGCAAACAATGTCGACCGGGTTAGGGTCGACGCGAAGGCGGCGGTCCATCCTCACCCCGTCAACGGTCCTCTCCGTCCGCTCGAACGAGCGTAGAACCAAAACTCCATCCACCTAGGGTCCCACTTGTTCTTTCGGGCGAAAGAGAGCTCCGCCTTCTCCCCACCCTGGTGGCGGCGTGGACTGAAAGTGCAGCACCCATTGTAGTTTCTTCTCGCCTCCGTCGGTCATCTTCCGGACCTTCGCTTGCTTATGCAGCTCGTAGAACTCACGTAAAATATTGATGTCCAACTTGCCTCCGTAGGGACTCGCAAGCCAGGACAAACTTTCGCCACCGCAAGAAAGGCGTGCGGGGGGTTAGCTGATGAATCTGAACGTTGAAGGACTCAACAACATGCCACAGGAAAGGAAGATACGGCAGGCGGAGACCACAGGTGAAGAAATCTTTAAATACGATCCCCCACTCCTCCCGAGGCTCCGGCAGCAGGGGCACCGCCTCCTTCCTAAGAAGCTCCACCTCATATTCCGCGGCGATATGACCCTTCCCGCGGAGTCGTCCCCATCGCTTGGGTCATCTTCGTTGACCCGAGCTCGTAGAGGTCATATCCAAATCTTCACGCGCCATCGGATCTCCAGACGCCGACATCCGACAAAGTTTCTTCCAAGTCTTGAGCACGAAAGGGAGTCCAAAGATGCAATTCTCGTAAAGAGATGCAAGCCGGCTAGACCGCACGGAAGAAGCTCCGCGTATGGTCAGAAGATCTCAAAACGGGGGAAGCGGCCCCTTACGCTAAACGGTCCGGAAGCAGCGCGCATGCACCGAGCAAACTAGCAAGGCAAGCGGAGGAAAGCAAAAGCACGAGCGCCAAAGTAACAAGGAAAGCGAAGGGAAGCGAAGCGGCCAGACTCTGGCGATGGTCGGGTACCCTCGCCCTGGGAGAGGTCCCCTTTATATAATCGCCCGGGCGACCCTTCGATCCCAAAACCGAGAAGCGCACGCGACCAACGGGCGTAAAACGGTCACTTCAACCTCAAAAGGCGCGCCCTTTGTCCAACCGAGCCGCGACTCTTGAATTCTATCGGCGAAGGCCCAAGACAACACGCGCGGGGGGGGGGTACCCTCAACACCTCCGCTAAGCTCGCTAGAAAAAGGTTGAGAACAAAGGCACGCCTCCGCCTTGGCCGTTCGTCCTCAAGGGGGGGGGAACTGTTGGGACTTGGCCACGAGCGGGCAAAAGGAGGTGTCTAGGGCAACAGAAAACGCGGGCCGAAAACCATCGCTAACAATTCATCCCGAGCTCGTGTTTTTGTCTCTTTTTAGAGCAGGTCCTAGCATGGAGGACCTCCGCGATACCCGTCGGGCGAAGGTCCCTCCTAGAGCGGCTAAAGGCGAAGCGGAGGTCGCCACCTCCGCGAGCACAACCCGGCGGTGACACGGAAGGCGGAGGTCCCTTCTCCCGTGCGCGCCGAGGAGCGAGGCAGAGACCTCCGCCCCGGCCTTATGAGCCCCGGCGCCCAAGGTGGCGGTGATGGCCCGCCTCTTGAACCCCTTCTTCACCTCCGAAGGCGCCCGACGGAGATCTCGACGGGCGGACTCAAAGGAGCCGAGCGAAGGCCCATTTGGAGAAGGCGGTGCAAGAAGGAGAAGTACGCGGAGACCCCTAGGGCAGCAGGCCAAATGAAGGAATATGCCGGGAATATTGGAGGGCAAACCTATAATCTTGTATTCCTGCATGATGTAAACTATAAATAGGGAGTTAGCCTCCCCTTTTGGGTGGTTGGTGAATACCAATTATGGTAATTTATTATTGAGCACCTCTACACTCGAGTTCGAATTCGCACTCTTCTCCCCTAGAGCCTCGCCTAGGCGGAGACCCACCTTCCGTGTTGAGATCTCCAGTTTCAACAGCGGTTATTTGGAAAACTGCCACGGTTAATGTCATGATTAACCGTGGCGGTTCAACCACATTAACCGTGGTGGTTATAATAACCGTTGCATTTTCATAAAAAAAACCACCATCGTCAATCGAGCCCAAATCGAAAACTTGAAAGCCCATTCAAGCCCCGATGCCTCCGTATATATCACGAGTCTCCCCTCTAAACCCTAACTCACTTCATTTCTCTCCATTCCTCACCGGTAGCTCTCCCTCTCCCTCCTCACCAACGTCCCCACTCTCTCCCTCCCTCCCTCTCGCGCCCCACTCCTCCCACTCCCTCTCCCGCACGGCGGCCCTGGCCCTCCCTCCCTCCATTGGCGGCGTCCCTCCTCGGGCCGGCGGTGGCGAACTTCATGGGCGTGGATGGCGGGACCGTGGAGGGCGGGCCGGGAGCGCCGGCGGCGGCGGCCCGGCTCCTCCCCCTCTCGGGCCGCGGCGGCCTAGCTCCTCCCGTCCCTCGGGCCCGCGGCTCGCGGAGGAGGATCCCGCGGTGGCTTCAAGCGCAAGCGGCGACCTCTCCCTTCCCGGCGGTGGCGCCGAGATCCGCCGCGGGCCTTGGGCCCGGCCCGTCTCCTCCATCGGATCTCCTCGCAGCGTGGTGGAGCGGCGGCGGATCTCCTCGGCGTCAAGCAGCGGATCTCCTCGGGCGGCCGGGCGGTGGCGAAGACGAAACCCTTAACGGGCCGTGATCCGGGCCCGTTAGGTTTCGCATCGGATTTTGTTTTTTTATTTTTTTTTATTAACGGTGGCTGTTTTCTCGGGTCCCAAAAAACCGCCCGGAAAATCAATCCATTTACCGTAACCCTAGCTTGGTGGCGGTTGCAAAAACTGCCATGGAAAATCTAAAAACCCGCCACGGAAAATCAACACAAAGAGTAGTGCTAGTCTCATGGTAAATTTGGATGGATAGGAACACCATATGTTTCAGGGGCAACACGAGCTTGGTGACCGATCTTTTGCTAATCATCAGGCGGAGGCGGACCAATGGGTTTTGGCTGGTGCCAAAGATCTAAGGAGTTTAGCGTCAGGGGTAGCTTGCTACTCACCGAGTTCTCAATGTAACAAGTGTGGTCAAAGCCAGCCATTGGTCGGTACTTTGTAAAAACTCTATTTCTTCTTAATACAACACAGTGCTCTTGCGTATTCGAGGAAAAAAAGGTTAATTAATATTGGAAGTGTGCGTCAGGCTAGCTTGTCAAACCTAGATGTTGTCATGCTTTAGTTTTTTTTTGCATATTTAATTGAAATGTTATTAGCTAATTTGACAGATCTATGTTGTAGTAGTAGTTTAGGCTTCTTTAGGCTATTTGACTTGGAACTGAGATTTCACAACTTTCCAAAGTTCACAAATAGTGAAACATATCTTAAATTTATTGGGTGGGAGATGGGAAATGGATTCTATAGACAACCATACTATGTTTGTACTCTCCAACTTAAAGTAAAGTTATAGAAATTATATAACCTATCTCAAATATACATAAACTATAATTTATTACAATAAATTCAATTCCAAGGATCCAAACAGGACAAAGGGAAAAGTTGAGGTGCGCTATAATTTGAAATGGAGGGAGTAGTTCAAAATGTTAATTATTCTAAATAAAGAAATTGATGATGACTACCTCTTATCATGTAGATGTTGCCTGAGGTGATTGATAAGGTCTTGCAGTGGGCAAATGTTAGAATACCGGGCTTCCCTAAATTGAGACAGCAGCGATTTGAATATCATTCCTATGTTTGGCGCTTGAGAGACCGATACAAATGCCTTGCAGTCAAATTTCATCCCTCCAACTGTACGATAAACCTCATTGGCAAGGGTGGTCTTACCGAACCTGCAATCCCTACTATCGCCATAAATTTCAATTGTTGCCCTTCATCGAGTGCCCAATTGGCAAGCTCATCCTTCTGGGCGTCAATTCCCCACGAGGCTTGTTGAATCCTTGTACAATGTTGTTAGACGAGGATCAACAACTATAGGGGGTAGTAGTTTGGACACATTGATCAAGAAAGTACCGCTTCCGCCTGTTGCTTCCTTCTTTCACTTGGGCCTTAATTTCCTGGATCTGATTTGGTAGGCGAAAGGTTCTCAGATATTGAGAATCTTTTCGAAGGATCATCATCTTGTCATTTTCTTTGACAGCAAGGTCAAAGAAATCATCAATGTGGTCTTCGATATTGTACAACATTTCTATTGTGTCTTTTCTCCATTTTTTGGCCTGCGGATCAAGTTCATTGGAGTAATCCATCTTTTCAAGGAGAGCATCCATCTCCATGAGCTCATGCTGGAGAAAGGTCACCTCTTTCCGCAGGCCCTTGAACTTCTTGTACTTATCACTCATGAGGGTGGCGAGCTTGGCCAGAACCGGTTTCATCGCCCCGGTGGAGATGCTCACCGCCATGGCTCCAACTGATCAGTTGCTTGATGTGATTTCGCTTGCACAGGGTGATGAGTCTTCTACTATACTGTATCGTCCGAGCTGATGAAATCTTCAAATACAGCTTCGGTCCTGCAAAAAGGGAAGTGGTTGGTGCATGGGAATTTGATCTGTACGTGCTTAGGTTGAAACAAACTGGGCTCACCGTTGCTTCTTCAAATGGGGTGCAAGATCTGTGTCAGGCTGGGTCGATCGGAACAGGCTGTCAGAGTCGATAGGGAGCGAGAAGTGACACCACCAAGCCAAAAGCGTCCCTTCATGAAAAGAAGAAGCTAAAAGCATGGATCTAGAAGAGACGGCCGGGCATACGAATAATCGATATGGAAGAAAAGAAACTGGCAAAGGATAAATCCTACAGTAGTGAAACCAGAAATCAATAACTCACCGTCAACTGCGCCATTATCCCCACTTCCATTCTTCAGACCTAGCTAAAAGCATGGATCGAAAAGAGAGGGCCATATATGAATAAAATCGATCTGGAAGAGAAGAAACCGGGGAAAAAAAGGTCTACAACAGTTAAATCAGATCCATCAACTCAAAAAGCTTCGAAAATAAAGGTAATAATAATATAAGCTGCAAATGGTGGTGGTGGAGTTTGGCGAGGAAGAAGTGGGGATGGCGTAGTTTGTGAGCAGCAAGCAGGTGGGGAAGGGAAGAGATCCGGAGCAAGGGTAGGTAGCAGAGACAATCAGAGGAACTACGATGTAATATAAATTGTAACAGAGTGTTTACAATAATTTGTTCATGCCCAGTGGCGGAGCCAGAAATATTATCTAGGTGTGGCGAGTGCCAACCATGGCAGCAAGCCAACAACAACAATCTGCTCCGGCGGTTCAGCAAATCCAAGCAAGACAAACCAATCAAGATAATCAGCGAGCAATCGAAGCAAGCAAGACAATCTGCTCGGGCGGCTCAGCCTACGTGGACGAGCTCGTCTCCTCCCCTCGACAGCGAACCGCGGCCTCCAGAGCGGCCTTCTCCCCAGCGCAGCTCCACCCTGCGTGCAGGCCGGTCGGGGACCTCAGACCTGAACCGAGCGCTCTCGTCGATGGAGGCACCCTCCATGAACGTCCCCAGCTTGGCGTGCTCTAGGAATCTGTCTAAACTTGGCCGAGGATCCTGATTCATGCAGCAGACGACTAGCCTCCAGGGACTTTGCCGGCGGGCAGGTATGGCGGCCGCCAGGGCTTGCCATACTGGTGGCTCCGCCACTGTTCATGCCTCTCTTCTTCCCTCAGCTCTATCTTATACCCTCTCTACTTCATCCAGGCAGGACCCGTGACATTGGGGTTGGGCCGGGTTGCCCTCCTGGGCCTTGACGTAGCCAGCGAGCCCATGGGCGAGTCGGCTGGTGCCAGCTCCTGCACATGCACGCCAACAAGCACATGGACGCCAACAACCAAGACAGGGTGTGGTGTTCCCTCCGCCGTACGCGCCTTTGATTCTTCTCACAAGGAAGACGACAGAGCTTAAAAAAGAGGATACCAAAGTTTAGCCAAATTTAAGATGTGTTTGGCAGAGCTAGCTCAGATCCTTAAAAAATAGTTCCGCTCTAATTTTTTTCTACCCAAACACCTCACTTCTGAAACTCTAAATCCACAAAAACATAGATCTAGCTTAAAACTCCACCAATTGCACCGAGTCCCCGGAGAGAGTGCTCTACAAACGTTAGTTTTATAAACCCTCGCGGAGTTGGGTGAAAATTACCCGCCTTTACCATCCATTACACAAAATACCACTTCGTTTTTTTTCTCCCATCTTTTCCCGTGTCGCGCCCCGAAACTCCCAACCGCAACCCCTTGCAGCTGCAGCCCTTATCTCCTCCATCAAGTTGCTCCAAGATCTGTGCACCAGTCAACTCCCATTT
This sequence comes from Hyparrhenia diplandra, assembly GCA_015847255.1. Taxonomy (NCBI): domain Eukaryota; kingdom Viridiplantae; phylum Streptophyta; class Magnoliopsida; order Poales; family Poaceae; genus Hyparrhenia; species Hyparrhenia diplandra. The sequence continues at coordinate 38,714 of JADLZK010010757.1, read as the reverse complement.
CCTACTTAACCCATTCCCAACCGTTCTTCTCTTTCCCATTCCTACTTCTGCTAAACACATGTCTACTTTTCCATTCCCGCGACAGTGCAGCAGTACAGTTTGTGCAGGTGTAGTACAGCAGCAGCACTACGTGTGGAGCCCACCTACGTGCGTTCTCCCACGCCTCCTCTACACACCTGTGTTTTGTTTAAACGCGGAGGTGGAGCTGTTACTCGATCAAGTACCATCCAGTACTTCTAGCTTGACCGATCGGTTTGCAGTTGCAGGCTGGACATCGGCAGCGACCTCTCTTCTGGGTGCTACGCGGAGGTGGATCTGGGCACGCCAACGCGACGTTCCGGGTGGCGCTGGGATATGGTTTCGGTCAAAAATAAAATAAAATAAAAACGATGCCTAGTGATAAAAACGAAAATCGGGATTTTCAGCGATTATCGGGTTTTTCTCGGTGCAAAATGTCCAAACTGACTTTGAAGAAATAACAAAATCTGCCCAAAATTTGATTGAAATCTATGAAATTTATGAACGAAAATCATAAAAAAAAAACGAATTTCGGGCCCATACAGTCTAATATCGGGCCTGGCCGATATAAACAAATTTTGCCGATTATTGTAACATTAGATATGGTCCCCACGTCGTTCAAGGTTGGTTAATAATAGATCGATTATCCAAAGATGTCACATAATCATCTTGATGACAAGAAAAAAAACAAACAAATACCCACGTACCAAGAAAGAAAGAACTATATTATTTTGCCTACCACCGTCCCATGCATGGCTACGAGGCCCTAGGCCGTGGCACCGGCCGCACCTCCCCAATCTGGCCATGATGCATGCCGATTTGCTTCTTCACCGCCGAAGAAGGCACCCATTGGCGTTGCTGGAGAGGAGCGGTGGCCTCGCAGCTCAAATCAACTGCATCAGGGGGCTAAGCACAGACCAAGAAGGATGATTGGAAATAGTAGCAAAGGATCAAGGCTGGAAGACGACGATGGATTCACGTCATCCTCCATATAATGAGTGAGGAACTATCTGATTATTTTTATCTTTTCCGATCCAAACTTGCATAGCAGCATGCACGTTGTCCAGTGTCACTGTTCTGGCCGAAAAGAGTTGGACACAACAGCTATATGATTGAGATAACGCCGGACCATGAGAAGCGTCGCGAGCCACACATCGCTGGTAGACTTCTGCTTGTCGACGCGAAGATATATAGGAGGAAGGATGCTGGCCTGGTCTTCGGAGCGCGCTGGAGGATCCAAAGTCAGCTGAGCACTGGGCAGAGACACATGAGGACATGTACCGTACGTGTATGCATCATCCATCATTCACGCATATGTAATAATCAAGTACCTGCAAGACGGGCGGCCATAAAAGCACGGGACAAACACGTAGGCCCCCGGTGCCATCATGTGTGGTGTCCATAGCATGCACGTCAATGTTGCCACCAGCTAGGCCAAGCGCAGACTAAAAGGTGTGACCGTCTTGCTAGATAGATCCTATAATTATAATTTAATATCTCTCTTAGGATGTACTAAATTTGGTCATCCCATAACTACTATTTGGTTTGTTTTCTTCGAAAGTACTTATTCTATATTGTTTAAACCTACGGGTGAGATTAGACTAGGAAAGAATTGTGAAAATGAAAGCAAGAGTCTATGATTACTTTCAATAAATAAGTCTTCTTGATATAATAACCCTTATTGAACACGATTTATAATATTTTTGTTCAATTTAATATAAATTCATTACATTATTTCGAGTTTACATGTTAATGATGCTAGAAAGTTAGGGACCATGATTCATGGAATTTTCGATAAAGCCTATATGAAAAACTCAAACCTCCACAAATATAATAAATAAATAAGTAATCCCATAATATTTATTTTGTAAGTTATCCTAACCCTTATGTTTGCATTAAAATAAACCATACGGTCTACCAACCTCACGAGAGATAATGTAATATAATATAATATATAATTTGCTATAATTTGTACCTAAATTATCCATATCAACCGTTACAAAAGAAATTAAAAAAATATCTCTCCTAGGATATACTAAATTTGGTCATCCCATAACTACTATATAGTTTGTTTTCTTCGAGTACTTATTCTATATTGTCTAAACCTACAAGTGAGATTAGACTAGGAAAGAATTGTGAAAATGAAAGCAAGAGTCTATGATTACTTTCAATAAATAAGTCTTCTTGATATAATAACCCTTATTGAACACGATTTATAATATTTTTGTTCAATTTAATATAAATTCGTTAGATAATTTCGAGTTTACATGTTAATGATGCTAGAAAGTTGGGGGACCATGATTCATGGAATTTTTGATAAAGCCTATATGAAAAAACTCAAACCTCCACAAATATAATAAATAAATAAGTAATCTCATAATATTTATTTTGTAAGTTATCCCGACCCTTATGTTTGCATTAAACTAAACCATACAGTCTACCAACCTTACGAAAGATAATGTAATATAATATAATATATAATTTGCACCTAAATTATCCATATCAACCGTTACATTTAAATGGTAATATATCCTATTATGAAATAATTTAACATCCATAAGTACATTATATGCTATTTGTACAAACTTTTGCCAATATTAAGTTAAAACTATGCACATAGTTATGTTCCACTTTGTAGACTAAGGACACATATCATTTGCAAATCATATACTAATGATCCTTATGCTTCACTTTAATAAATTTGCAAGTCCTTATTTTGAAAAAAGATTAAAACATTTGATTAGAACATTATATCATATAAATAATAGTATTTGTGGGGATCGATATTTGGGACACTTTCGTACCCGAGCTCCCGAACCATCCTTGACGAGCAAACGGGACCCGAGATCTCGGCCGGTGGGCGAGCTCCTCATGGGTAGAAGGGAATGCTCCCGGCTCGAGCTCTCACACGCGAGCTCTCCCGATGGAGGCCCGCATTCCCGCCTCGCTCGAGCTCCCTTTCCCTCTCACCAATGAGCCCTCGCACCCGCACCCGAAAGATCTCGTCCGGGAACCTCTTTCCGACTTCGCTCGAGCTCCCGTCCGTGAGCTCCACGTCGACGTCCGCTAGAGAGCTCATCCGCCTTTTGCCTTCTCAAGGAAGATCGCTGGGTACGAGGGTTGGTCAACAACTCCCCGACGGGCTCAACCACTCCTTGACGAGCCTTTGTAGCCCGTAGAACTACGAGCCACGGGGAGAGGTCATTCGGCCACCGCCATACCCCGTCGACTCCAACAGCTCCGCTTCTGGCGCCGGGCGTACACACCGGTACTCCTCCCCATCCATGGTATGGGCGCATCCCATACCGAGAAGACGACTTCCAACCACGATTAGGGGCGGGCGGCGCCGACCACCGCCCAAACCCCGCGAATCCCGCGTCACGGAGGCGACCAACCGGCATCCAAAGCACCCGGGAGCTCATGAGGAAGCTCTTGTCCGCGCCGAGCTCACTCACCGGAGAGCTCTTTTCTTGCATCCAACACTCTGTACATGTATTTTCACTTTCTTTAAGTCCTCAACTCGATGAGAGCTCTCGAGCCTCGCCCAGCGACTATAAAGGGGAGGCGGCCCTCCTGGGTTGAGGCAAGGATCAAGATTTCAACACCCAAGACCCGCACTCATGTTGACGGTAGAAATACCCTGTTTTTACATAGTCAAACCGTCAACAAAGTACTCCTTTTGGAAGCTAACATACATATAAACAATGATTTCTTATGCAAATAACCTAGTTCCACATGTAGATGTCATTCTTTGTATACAGATGTGAAACTAGTGGAACTCCCCGGGCGAAATGACACATTTGGTCACCATCCGGTCAACACCCCAAGTATGGCCATTGGACAATTTGACACCACCATCATGATCTCCATGTCCTATGAAGCTTCCACACAAAATTTGAAGTCATTTGGCCACAAGACCTACATCGGCCGATGCATGACCATTTCATCCCGAGACATCCTGACATGTGGGGACACCTTCTAGAAGAGTTGGAGAAGGCCAAGGCCCAATGGACCAAAGATCGGCCGACCATGATACTTTGGCCCAAACTCTTCCAATGCGACCGCCACATCACTAATCCGTGGGGAACAAGAGAAGGCACCCGATTGGTCCGTCAATACGTCCCATGGATCGTGTTGGTACAAAATGAACGTCACGGCAAGTTCGGACTCAAGACACGTAAACCGGCGGTGGGGCCAATGTTCCCGGCACCGGGGTGGCCCACGGTCATGGACCATGGTCGGCCGACCATGGCCCATTTGGCCAAGGACGTCCTCCCACGCCCATCACATTGTCCACATGCTGAAATTACCTCACACGTTGATCTTAAGGCGGTTGCATGGCGGTTTGATCCAACGGAGGGCAATAGAGGTCACGCGGATCGATGACATGGCGCCGAGTAGCCCCTACTCCACCTTGGGCTATAAATACCCCCTTACCCCCTCACTTCCAAGGCATGACCACAAGGAGAACTCCACTCCAATGTAGTAGGCGAAGCCCCTGCTCCTTTAGTGTAGTAGTAGAGTGAGAGAGGGAAGTCTTACGGAGGAAGCCCCTGTGCTGTCGGGAATCTCCTCCGAGGTGTACCTCTGGCGGGTGTACTTCTTCTAGTGAGTAATACATCCGAGTTCTTTTATACTTTGCATATCTGGTTTAGTATAGTAGCTATTCACTCGTTCTTCATTGGTACATTGCTTTGCTTTAGTAGAGTGTTCTAGCCTAGCTAAGTACAGGGGTTAGAATAGTAAGAGTTAGCGTAGACGTGGTGTCTAGGCTATACCTTACCAGTGTATGCCGCTTCTTTACGGGATGGATTGTGATAGCCAAGAAGGTAGTGACAGCCCTTCGGTCTCGTATAGATCACCACGTGTTTAGGCAAGTTCTTAAAAGGTAAGGCTCGATAAAATAGTAGTTTGGTAGTGGTGACTTTATTCACCGGATTATCACCTACTCGCCTCCAAGTGTCCGAGGGTCGATAAAGCCACGTTTAGCTACCTAGCCTATCCGGATATCATAGCTATAGAAAACCTCTCAACTCAACTACCAAATACACACCTTGTGTCATCATAGGACGAGTCTTGATTCTTTGTTAGTTCACTTCACGTTCCTCGTGGAAATCGATACGGAATACTCACGGTGAAAAGCTACACCGACAAAAGCGTGCGCTTGCGGTTTTACGTTGCCATACTTAGGTGTATCGGTCCTTTAGTGGTAACACTAAAGAACTGTCAACAAGCTTTTCGGCGCCGTTCTTGGGGAACGGTAGGCTGTCTTAACATTGAATTGGGTCGTCCGAGTTATCTTTTATTTTTACCTTTCTTTTCTTTTTTTTTTTCCTTTTCCACAATGAACCAAACACCCATATCCCATTTCGCCGCTCCAAAGGGCGCTTGTTTGGAGCCTCCACCATCATCACAACCCATCCATACATCTAGCTATGAGCTTCGCCCAGGCTTCATAGCCATGGTTCAGGAAAAACCTTTCTCCGGGGACAAAGATGAGAACCCCTATGCTCATTTGCGTGAGTTTGAGCAATTGTGTTCATGTCTTCACATTGAGGGCATGACATGAGATACCCTTCATTGGAAGCTCTTTCCGTTCTCTTTAACGGGAAAAGCTAAACAATGGTATGCTCGCTATGTAGAGAGTATAGGAGGAGAATGGGAAAAGCTTCAAACCAAATTTTGTCTTACCTTCTTCCCTATCTCCCGTGTTGTCCATCTTCGAATAGAGGCCCTATCCTTTAAACGAAGGAAAAGGAATATCCGGGCATAGCCCGGGCCCGTATCACCGATTCAACATCATATGGCCCCGACCTTGGTATTTCTAAACCGGCATTATTGCAACATTTCTATTGCGGCCTTACCAAGGAATCAGCCCAAAACCTTGACATAGCTTCGGGGAGCTTTCTTGCGTCTCCCCTGTTAGTGAAGGAAAGAAAGTTCTCTCTAGGATCTTTGAGAACACCCCTTACACTAACATCTACGATGAAGCTTTAGAGGAAAACCCAATCCCCAAGCAAAAGGAGATCTCAATGGCACAAACACCACCATTCCTATCCAAAAGTCCTGCCATCAATCCCGAACCACAAATACCCCGTTGCGAAGGAAGAAGAAATTCAACCTTCGAAACATCCTTACAAATTCGAAGAGGATCTATTTCCTGATTTTGCTGATTATGGGAACACCTTGAATCACCATTTCCAAAAGGGACCTTCAAAGAGACACCATTCTAAATCCCTAAATGAAGGATCTCGTCAAAAAGCATCCCAAATCATCATCATCTTACCTCTCAAAACCTCAAGTGGGGCATAAGTCTGCTGAAGAAATGTCGAGTGAGCCCATAGAAGGAGAATCAAAACATCAAGAAGAATCTAGCCTCTTCCCTTCTATGCCCACAACCGATATATTCTCAAGACCCAATTCTAAACCAATCTATCGCCCCGAGCACCCCCATTGTACTTTCCCTTATGAGTCTTATGATCGCCTTGATCAATGACTCTAGGAATGCAAAGGATGAGCTCAAGTTAATCTCTTCTATCCCCGTGACTCATCCAAGTCTACGGGAGGACTCGAGATAGTCATGAAGAAGAAATTGCTCATCCTCTTATAAAGCTCGGTCAGAGACCCCTCTATCCAAGAGAAGTATTGGACGATGAGATGACCATGGAATGTCATAGGCATGGAATGACAGAACCAAAGTGTTTACCTATGGAAATTCATGAGACATCAACTTTAGAGCTTGAAAACAAAGAAATCAAGGATGATCATGGAAGCTATTTTCTACCCTTCTTTCAAAATTCATGCTTCTTTGATAAATATTCCAAATATATCCTCCACTTTACCACCACCAACCATAAGGGCTACAACCCACTATTGTTCCTTGTCCATAAAATATTTGAAATCATGGTTGTAGATGCTTATGTTTATCATAAGCATTCCAAATCTCATAGTAGTTTGGCGTGGCGTAAAGATTGGTGTTGGAGGGGAAACGCTATCACCAATATGAGATTTTTAGAGGTTTCCCAAAGACAAGCTTATGTCTTAAAACAAGCACTTCCTAAAGACAACTCGAGATTTCATCACACTAATAAAAGTTGTCAAATGACTCTGTAAAGAAATCTTTGAGACATAATTGTGAAAGTTTCCTTCGGGTATTTTTGTCACTAACCCTTTCGAGGTTTACACAAAAATGAAGGATAGAACTACAAGGTAAATCAATCTAAACACCCGGCAAAGCATGTTCGATGGAGGACTCCATCACCTACACTTGGTATTGCTTTGCATCAAACGCTACAAAATCCAAGTGTGGGGGATGGAAGTCTCTAAAGAACTCATGACATGCTTCATGTGTTGTTTAGTTGTTTCTACTTTGCTTTTGCATAATGTCTTGCTCACTTTGCTTAGTCATAAAAAAAAAAAATATCTTAGTTCACCATTAATGTCTCATCTTAATTATGCAAATGAATCTTGTTAGACCTTTTCTGTTCTAAACATGTTTGGTTTGAGAGTAATGTATACAAGGCTCTCATAGGTTATTTAAATTAAGCATGGTGCTTAGGTTAAATGCCCTTCCTTAATCAAACAAGACATGGTGTCAAGTTTGATTATTTGAACCAAAAGATGTTTTGCATAGAATTAGGATGCAAAATTTGATTCATGTTCTTAGCGTAAGTTCTCGAGAATGTTTGGTGAACAATAAATGATTGATACTCCAACAAGGGAAAGTTGATCTCTACTAAATACTAAAACCTATATTTGTAGCATGGAATATCACCCTTAGCTAGATAACACCATTACCCCAACTTTGCTTCCTTTGGGTATGTGTTGTCCGCTAATCTCTTTTAGGAAAGAATATGGACACGCCATGGCAAGATGATTAAAGGGTTTAACTCCAAAGACAAGACGATCCTCACATCCAACCCAAGACCCAAGCTATTAGGACATTGAAGATGCTAGAACATCAAGATGGCCATCCCTCATCATCAACAAGTATGATGACAACTTCTTTGAGGTAAGTGGCTAGCAAATTAATTTCTTGTTCATATGCATAGCCAAAAAGATGACATGACAAAGTACCCTTTCAATAATGATTTAACTAAACCGAAACCACATGTCCTATTTTTGTGGTTTGCATATGAAATTTGACTAGCTCTTCTAGATCTACATAGTTGAAGTATCTACCATGCAAAATTTGAGCATGTTTGGCCATCAAAGGTGCATCGGCCGATGCACTAAAAGTGGCCAATAGGGCCCAACTTTGGTGAATATGTAGAGGAGAGCGTAGAGATGAGTGTGACGGAGTCTGTTTTCCCAAATCTAAAAATATGAGGGTCGGCCGACCTAGGAAGTGAGCCTTCTGAGCTCACGGACGCTTGAGGCATTTTTGGGAGAGTTCAAGGATGACATCCCACTAAACGGTTCAGGACCCATTGGGTCGAACCCACATCGGCCGACTCATCCATTCTAGTCATTTGGCTCTGGGGCGAGTGAGATGAGTATAGGAAGTCATAGTGATCATGCTTAGACCATTAGGATGGGTCGGGGACACAACTTGGCACATCGGCCGACCCCCTACTAGAGCCTTTTGGCTCGAGGGCGGTGAGGTATGTTCTAGACACACTATAGAACACGTCTAGACCATTGGTTCGACTTCGTGTTTTGGTGCATGAGCCAACCTGTGCACTTCACACCAAATTGGTCACCTAATGTTCGAGAGGCCTCCCTATCATTGATGGAGGAGCCGTCCTGAGCTCGGAGTCAAACCGGGAGTCGTTGGCACACCTCTCTCCTTAAGCCTTTCTACCCTCACTTCTCTCTTCACCATCGACCATACCCACCACCACATTTGGCGCCCATCAATGATGGGGTAAGGAACCCAAGGGTCCATCCATAAACCCATAGCGCCCAACATACATCAAAATGACATCATGATCATGGACATCATTGATGTGACTCCACTAGCCATAACCCCTACTAGAGACCAACCTAGGCATCGGGATGTGACGGTTGACGTGACCTTAGGTTGGCCAATGCAGTCCACGATGCCAAAACACACATGTGGCATGCCTTGAGCCCTGGTCTCCACATAGGGAGGTGCCCGAAGTTACGTCCATCGTATGAAATCTCTAAAAAATGAACATTTGAGTTACGCTAGTGTTTTTCCACTAGCGTAACACCCGCACTTGATGTTTTCTTTGCCGATGTGTCTCGGGCCGTGCAAAAGCCGGTGTGGGGGTGATCGGCCAACCACCCAACAAAGGATATCAACGTTTGGACCCCGCCACGTTGATCACCTTCGCATCAAGAACACACCGTGAAAAATTTGAGCCCGAATGGCCATAAGAGGCACATCGGCCGACCACCTAACGTAGGATCACAATGTTTGGACCCCGCCACGTTGATCACCTTCGCATCAAGAACACACCGTGAAAATTTGAGCCCGAACGGCCACAAAAAGGTTGGTCGGCCGACCAATCAATTTTCAAGAATTGGAAAACCGCCCGGTCTTGGTGATTGATCTATCGGATGAGAGGAAGAGCACCACCACGGTGGCCGATTTGTCAATAGCTCCAAAAGTGGCATCGGCCGATGCCACCTTGGACCCCCAGGCCCACCTGTCAAAGCATCCGGACACTTCCCCCACCGGTTTGCAATTCTCATCCCCTCATTTTTCTATTCATTTTAGATTATATCTATTCGTTTTATCCCTTTTTTTAATTTATAATTATAAAACTAGAAGAAGCACCTGAAAATAAAACTTTGAAGAAGTAACATTTTCATGACATCTTGAAGATAAAATCTGTCATAAAGTTTATTTCTTGTGCAAACTTATGTTTGTGGGAAAAATACATTATTAGGGAAAAGTCATATTGACTAAGATGTTGTGACTTGTGATATAGTTCGAGCTTATGCATCAACCTCTTTTACTCAAGGTACTTGGAGATTTGTCTTGATAAAAACATAAAACCATAGTGTCACACACTCCTCAATGATGAAAATACCAACCAAAGCCATATGCATTACTCATACATGTTCGAGCGCCCCATATACGCTACTTGCGGTTTGTATTGAGTTTTGGCAAATCTAGTGACCCTTGTTGAGGATTATATCATGCTCCCAAGATCAAGATCACGTACACTCCACATCTATATGCTACTTCTACACTAGAAGTACGCACTACATCCCTTTTCCCGCCCCACCATCAAAATGCTCTATGCTTTAAGTTGTGATCTCTCTAGATATATAGATGGTGAAAAGAGACATTAGCTATGCAAAAGTATCAAAAAAAAAAAAAAGAGAGAGAAATAATGGACACAAGTCCGAGGGTGAGTAGAACCCACCTCTCCAAAAAAAAAAAAAAAAAGTTGGACACATGAAGGTCCAAGTATGTATATTTATGATAGCCATGTCTCAATAATAATAATAATAATAAGGTAGAGAGAGAGATCACATCCAATGAAGGAGCAAAACAAAGTTATCCATATTTTCCACACACATGCACATTCTTGATCTAAGGGCATGATACTTTTCTCTTAGGATCCTAGTTTTGACTTTACAATATATGCAATGCAAGTATGCAATCATGTTTATCCCTACCTCAGCTCCACATAGACCTTTGTAGTAGGATGAAACAAAAAGGCACTTTCATGTTATGCCGTGGTGAGGATCTATACACTATTGAGTGACTTGAGAGTACCCAATCGAGGAGTATAAGTGATCTATGTGATTTTCTTTTTTTAACTTATATATAAAAAAAAAAAAACTCCAAGAACTAAGATGTGAATGCGGAAGATGACTTGCTTTGAACTATTCCATTTCCCAACTTCTCAAGGATTTATGATAGACACAACCACATATCCCACTCACATAGGAAATGCTTAGAAATAATCTTATGGTAGTTCAATATCTCATAAGTGTTATGTCCATGTTTACTTCAACCTCCCTCCTTTGCTTGAGGACAAGCAAAGATGTAAGTGTGGGGATCTTGTTGACGGTAGAAATACCCTGTTTTTTTACATAGTCAAACCGTCAACAAAGTACTCCTTTTGGAAGCTAACATACATATAAACAATGATTTCTTATGCAAATAACCTAGTTCCACATGTAGATGTCATTCTTTGTATACGATGTGAAACTAGTGGAACTCTGGCTGAAATGACACATTTGGTCACCATCCAGTCAACACCCCAAGTATGGCCATTGGACAATTTGACACCACCATCATGATCTCCATGTCCTATGAAGCTTCCACACAAAATTTGAAGTCATTTGGCCACAAGACCTACATCGGCCGATGCATGACCATTTCATCCCGAGACATCCCGATGTGGGGACACCTTCTAGAAGAGTTGGAGAAGGCCAAGGCCCAATGGACCAAAGATCGGCCGACCATGATACTTTGGCCCAAACTCTTCCAATGCGACCTGCCACATCACTAATCCGTGGGGGAACAAGAGAAGGCACCTGATTGGTCCGTCAATACGTCCCATGGATCGTGTTGGTACAAAATGAACGTCACGGCAAGTTCCGACTCAAGACACGTAAAATTGACGGTGGGGCCAATGTTCCCAAAGCACTGGGGTGGCCCACAGGTCATGGACCATGGTCGGCCGACCATGGCCCATTTGGCCAAGGACGTCCTCCCACGCCCATCACATTGTCCACATGCTGAAATTACCTCACACGTTGATCTTAAGGCGGTTGCATGGCGGTTTGATCCAACGGAGGGCAATAGAGGTCACGCGGATCGATGACATGGCGCCGGAGTAGCCCCTACTCCACCTTGGGCTATAAATACCCCCCACCCCCTCACTTCCAAGGCATGACCACAAGGAGAACTCCACTCCAATGTAGTAGGCGAAGCCCTGCTCCTTTAGTGTAGTAGTAGAGTGAGAGAGGGAAGTCTTACGGAGGAAGCCCCGGTGCTGTCGGGGAATCTCCTCCGAGGTGTACCTCTGCTGGGTGTACTTCTTCTAGTGAGTAATACATCTGAGTTCTTTTATACTTTGCATATCTGGTTTAGTATAGTAGCTATTCACTTTCGTTCTTCATTGGTACATTGCTTTGCTTTAGTAGAGTGTTCTAGCCTAGCTAAGTACGGGGGTTAGAATAGTAAGAGTTAGCGTAGACGTGGTGTCTAGGCTATACCTTACCGGTGTATGCCGCTTCTTTGCACGGATGGATTGTGATAGCCCGGTAAGGTAGTGACAGCCCCTCCGGTCTCTGTATAGATCACCACGTGTTTAGGCAAGTTCTTAAAAGGTAAGGCTCGAGTAAAATAGTAGTTTGGTAGTGGTGACTTTATTCACCCAGATTATCACCTACTCGCCTCCAAGTGTCCGAGGGTCGATAAAGCCACGTTTAGCTACCTAGCCTATCCGGATATCATAGCTATAGAAAACCTCTCAACTCAACTACCAAATATACACCTTGTGTCATCATAGGGCGAGTCTTGATTCTTTGTTAGTTCACTTCACGTTCCTCGTGGAAATCGATACCTGGAATACTCCTGGTGAAAAGCTACACTGACAGCCGTGCGCTTGCGGTTTACCGTTGCCATACTTAGGTGTATCAGTCCTTTAGTGGTAACACTAAAGAACTGTCAACAAGCTTTTAAGGCGCCGTTCTTGCCGGGAACGGTAGCCTGTCTTAACATTGAATTGGGTCGTCCGAGTTATCTTTTATTTTTACCTTTCTTTTCTTTTTTCCTTTTCCACAATGAACCAAACACCCATATCCCATTTCGCCGCTCCAAAGGGCGCTTGTTTGGAGCCTCCACCATCATCACAACCCATCCATACATCTAGCTATGAGCTTCGCCCGGGCTTCATAGCCATGGTTCGAGAAAAACCTTTCTCCTGGGACAAAGATGAGAACCCCTATGCTCATTTGCGTGAGTTTGAGCAATTGTGTTCATGTCTTCACATTGAGGGCATGACATGAGATACCCTTCATTGGAAGCTCTTTCCGTTCTCTTTAACGGGAAAAGCTAAACAATGGTATGCTCGCTATGTAGAGAGTATAGGAGGAGAATGGGAAAAGCTTCAAACCAAATTTTGTCTTACCTTCTTCCCTATCTCCCATGTTGTCCATCTTCGAATAGAGGTCCTATCCTTTAAAACAAGGAAAAAGGAATATCCGGGCATAGCCTGGGCCCGTATCACCGATTCAACATCATATGGCCCCGACCTTGGTATTTCTAAACCGGCATTATTGCAACATTTCTATTGCGGCCTTACCAAGGAATCAGCCCAAAACCTTGACATAGCTTCCGGGGAGCTTTCTTGCGTCTCCCTATTAGTGAAGGGAAGAAAGTTCTCTCTAGGATCTTTGAGAACACCCCTTACACTAACATCTACGATGAAGCTTTAGAGGAAAACCCAATCCCCAAGCAAAAGGAGATCTCAATGGCACAAACACCACCATTCCTATCCAAAAGTCCCGCCATCAATCCTCACGAACCACAAATACCCCGTTTGCGAAGGAAGAAGAAATTCAACCTTCGAAACATCCTTACAAATTCGAAGAGGATCTATTTCCTGATTTTGCTGATTATGGGAACACCTTGAATCACCATTTCCAAAAGGGACCTTCAAAGAGACACCATTCTAAATCCCTAAATGAAGGATCTCGTCAAAAGCATCCCAAATCATCATCATCTTACCTCTCAAAACCTCAAGTGGGGCATAAGTCTGCTGAAGAAATGTCGAGTGAGCCCATAGAAGGAGAATCAAAACATCAAGAAGAATCTAGCCTCTTCCCTTCTATGCCCACAACCGATATATTCTCAAGACCCAATTCTAAACCAATCTATCGCCCGAGCACCCCCATTGTACTTTCCCTTATGAGTCTTATGATCGCCCGATCAATGACTCTAGGAATGCAAAGGATGAGCTCAAGTCAATCTCTTCTATCCCCGTGACTCATCCAAGTCTACAGGAGGACTCGGATAGTCATGAAGAAGAAATTGCTCATCCTCTTATAAAGCTCGGTCAGAGACCCCTCTATCCAAGAGAAGTCTTGGACGGTGAGATGACCATGGAATGTCATAGGCATGGAATGACAGAACCAAAGTGTTTACCTATGGAAATTCATGAGACATCAACTTTAGAGCTTGAAAACAAAGAAATCAAGGATGATCATGGAAGCTATTTTCTACCCTTCTTTCAAAATTCATGCTTCTTTGATAAATATTCCAAATATATCCTCCACTTTACCACCACCAACCATAAGGGCTACAACCCACTATTGTTCCTTGTCCATAAAATATTTGAAATCATGGTTGTAGATGCTTATGTTTATCATAAGCATTCCAAATCTCATAGTAGTTTGGCGTGACGTAAAGATTGGTGTTGGAGGGGAAACGCTATCACCAATATGAGATTTTTAGAGGTTTCCCAAAGACAAGCTTATGTCTTAAAACAAGCACTTCCTAAAGACAACTCGAGATTTCATCACACTAATAAAAGTTGTCAAATGACTCAGAAAGAAATCTTTGAGACATAATTGTGAAAGTTTCCTTCGGGTATTTTTGTCACTAACCCTTTCGGGTTTACACAAAAATAATGAAGGATAGAACTACAAGGTAAATCAATCTAAACACCGGCAAAAGCATGTTCGATGGAGGACTCCATCACCTACACTTGGTATTGCTTTGCATCAAACGCTACAAAATCCAAGTGTGGGGGATGGAAGTCTCTAAAGAACTCATGACATGCTTCATGTGTTGTTTAGTTGTTTCTACTTTGCTTTTGCATAATGTCTTGCTCACTTTGCTTAGTCATAAAAAAATGTATCATTAGTTCACCATTAATGTCTCATCTTAATTATGCAAATGAATCTTGTTAGACCTTTTCTGTTCTAAACATGTTTGGTTTGAGAGTAATGTATACAAGGCTCTCATAGGTTATTTAAATTAAGCATGGTGCTTAGGTTAAATGCCCTTCCTTAATCAAACAAGACATGGTGTCAAGTTTGATTATTTGAACCAAAAGATGTTTTGCATAGAATTAGGATGCAAAATTTGATTCATGTTCTTAGCGTAAGTTCTGAGAATGTTTGGTGAACAATAAATGATTGATACTCCAACAAGGGAAAGTTGATCTCTACTAAATACTAAAACCTATATTTGTAGCATGGAATATCACCCTTAGCTAGATAACACCATTACCCCAACTTTGCTTCCTTTGGGTATGTGTTGTCCGCTAATCTCTTTTAGGAAAGAATATGGACACGCCATGGCAAGATGATTAAAGGGTTTAACTCCAAAGACAAGACGATCCTCACATCCAACCCAAGACCCAAGCTATTAGGACATTGAAGATGCTAGAACATCAAGATGGCCATCCCTCATCATCAACAAGTATGATGACAACTTCTTTGAGGTAAGTGGCTAGCAAATTAATTTCTTGTTCATATGCATAGCCAAAAAGATGACATGACAAAGTACCCTTTCAATAATGATTTAACTAAACTGAAACCACATGTCCTATTTTTGTGGTTTGCATATGAAATTTGACTAGCTCTTCTAGATCTACATAGTTGAAGTATCTACCATGCAAAATTTGAGCATGTTTGGCCATCAAAGGTGCATCGGCCGATGCACTAAAAGTGGCCAATAGGGCCCAACTTTGGTGAATATGTAGAGGAGAGCGTAGAGATGAGTGTGACGGAGTCTGTTTTCCCAAATCCAAAATATGAGGGTCGGCCGACCTAGGAAGTGAGCCTTCCGAGCTCACGGACACTTGAGGCATTTTTGGGAGAGTTCAAGGATGACATCCCACTAAACGGTTCAGACCCGTTGGGTCGAACCCACATCGGCCGACTCATCCATTCTAGTCATTTGGCTCGGGGGCGAGTGAGATGAGTATAGGAAGTCATAGTGATCATGCTTAGACCATTAGGATGGGTCAGGACACAACTTGGCACATCGGCCGACCCCCTACTAGAGCCTTTTGGCTCGAGGGCAGGTGAGGTATGTTCTAGACACACTATAGAACACGTCTAGACCATTGGTTCGACTTCGTGTTTTGGTGCATGAGCCAACCTTGTGCACTTCACACCAAATTGGTCACCTAATGTTCGAGAGGCCTCCCTATCATTGATGGAGGAGCGTCCCGAGCTCGAGTCAAACGGGAGTCGTTGGCACACCTCTCTCCTTAAGCCTTTCTACCCTCACTTCTCTCTTCACCATCGCCATACCCACCACCACATTTGGCGCCCATCAATGATCTGGGTAAGGAACCCAAGGGTCCATCCATAAACCCATAGCGCCCAACATACATCAAAATGACATCATGATCATGGACATCATTGATGTGACTCCACTAGCCATAACCCCCTACTAGAGACCAACCTAGGCATCAGGATGTGACGGTTGACGTGACCTTAGGTTGGCCAATGCAGTCCACGATGCCAAAACACACATGTGGCATGCCTTGAGCCCGGTCTCCACATAGGGAGGTGCCTGAGTTACGTCCATCGTATGAAATCTCTAAAAAAAATGAACATTTGAGTTCTGCTAGTGTTTTTCCACTAGCAGAACACCTGCACTTGATGTTTTCTTTGCTGATGTGTCTCAGGCCGTGCAAAAGCCAGTGTGGGGGTGATCGGCCAACCACCCAACAGAAGGATATCAACGTTTGGACCCTGCCACGTTGATCACCTTCGCATCAAGAACACACTGTGAAAATTTGAGCCTGAATGGCCATAAGAGGCACATCGGCCGACCACCCAAACGTAAGGATCACAATGTTTGGACCCTGCCACGTTGATCACCTTCGCATCAAGAACACACTGTGAAAATTTGAGCCTGAACGGCCACAAAAGGTTGGTCGGCCGACCAATCAATTTTCAAGAATTGGAAAACCGCCCGGTGCGGGGATTGATCTATCGGATGAGAGGAAGAGCACCACGGTGGCCGATTTGTCGATAGCTCCAAAAGTGGCATCGGCCGATGCCACCTTGGACCCCCAGGCCCACCTTGTCGGCATCCGGGACACTTCCCCACCGGTTTGCAATTCTCATCCCCTCATTTTTCTATTCATTTTAGATTATATCTATTCGTTTTATCCCTTTTTTTTTAATTTATAATTATAAAACTAGAAGAAGCACCTGAAAATAAAACTTTGAAGAAGTAACATTTTCATGACATCTTGAAGATAAAATCTGTCATAAAGTTTATTTCTTGTGCAAACTTATGTTTGTGGGAAAAATACATTATTAGGGAAAAGTCATATTGACTAAGATGTTGTGACTTGTGATATAGTTCGAGCTTATGCATCAACCTCTTTTACTCAAGGTACTTGGAGATTTGTCTTGATAAAAACATAAAACCATAGTGTCACACACTCCTCAATGATGAAAATACCAACCAAAGCCATATGCATTACTCATACATGTTCAGCGCCCCATATACGCTACTTGCGGTTGTATTGAGTTTTGGCAAATCTAGTGACCCTTGTTGAGGATTATATCATGCTCCCAAGATCAAGATCACGTACACTCCACATCTATATGCTACTTCTACACTAGAAGTACGCACTACATCCCTTTTCCCAGTTCCACCATCAAAATGCTCTATGCTTTAAGTTGTGATCTCTCTAGATATATAGATGGTGAAAAGAGACATTAGCTATGCAAAAGTATCAAAAAAAAAGAGAGGAAATAATGGACACAAGTCCGGGGTGAGTAGAACCCACCTCTCCAAAAAAAAAAAAAAAAAGTTGGACACATGAAGGTCCAAGTATGTATATTTATGATAGCCATGTCTCAATAATAATAATAATAATAAGGTAGAGAGAGAGATCACATCCAATGAAGGAGCAAAACAAAGTTATCCATATTTTCCACACACATGCACATTCTTGATCTAAGGGCATGATACTTTTCTCTTAGGATCCTAGTTTTGACTTTACAATATATGCAATGCAAGTATGCAATCATGTTTATCCCTACCTCGGCTCCACATAGACCTTTGTAGTAGGATGAAACAAAAAGGCACTTTCATGTTATGCCGTGGTGAGGATCTATACACTATTGAGTGACTTGAGAGTACCCAATCGAGGAGTATAAGTGATCTATGTGATTTTCTTTTTTAACTTATATATAAAAAAAAAAACTCCAAGAACTAAGATGTGAATGCGGAAGATGACTTGCTTTGAACTATTCCATTTCCCAACTTCTCAAGGATTTATGATAGACACAACCACATATCCCACTCACATAGGAAATGCTTAGAAATAATCTTATGGTAGTTCAATATCTCATAAGTGTTATGTCCATGTTTACTTCAACCTCCCTCCTTTGCTTGAGGACAAGCAAAGATGTAAGTGTGGGGATCTTGTTGACGGTAGAAATACCCCCTGTTTTTACATAGTCAAACCGTCAACAAAGTACTCCTTTTGGAAGCTAACATACATATAAACAATGATTTCTTATGCAAATAACCTAGTTCCACATGTAGATGTCATTCTTTGTATACGAGATGTGAAACTAGTGGAACTCTGGCTGAAATGACACATTTGGTCACCATCCGTCAACACCCCAAGTATGGCCATTGGACAATTTGACACCACCATCATGATCTCCATGTCCTATGAAGCTTCCACACAAAATTTGAAGTCATTTGGCCACAAGACCTACATCGGCCGATGCATGACCATTTCATCCCGAGACATCGACATGTGGGGACACCTTCTAGAAGAGTTGGAGAAGGCCAAGGCCCAATGGACCAGCATCGGCCGACCATGATACTTTGGCCCAAACTCTTCCAATGCGACCTGCCACATCACTAATCCGTGGGGGAACAAGAGAAGGCACCTGATTGGTCCGTCAATACGTCCCATGGATCGTGTTGGTACAAAATGAACGTCACGGCAAGTTCCAGACTCAAGACACGTAAAACCGACGGTGGGGCCAATGTTCCCGGCACTGGGTGGCCCACAGTCATGGACCATGGTCGGCCGACCATGGCCCATTTGGCCAAGGACGTCCTCCCACGCCCATCACATTGTCCACATGCTGAAATTACCTCACACGTTGATCTTAAGGCGGTTGCATGGCGGTTTGATCCAACGGAGGGGCAATAGAGGTCACGCGGATCGATGACATGGCGCTGGAGTAGCCCCTACTCCACCTTGGGCTATAAATACCCCCTTACCCCCTCACTTCCAAGGCATGACCACAAGGAGAACTCCACTCCAATGTAGTAGGCGAAGCCCTGCTCCTTTAGTGTAGTAGTAGAGTGAGAGAGGGAAGTCTTCTAGAGAAAGCCCCGGGTCTGTCGGGAATCTCCTCCGAGGTGTACCTCTGGGGGTGTACTTCTTCTAGTGAGTAATACATCTGAAGTTCTTTTATACTTTGCATATCTGGTTTAGTATAGTAGCTATTCACTCATTCTTCATTGGTACATTGCTTTGCTTTAGTAGAGTGTTCTAGCCTAGCTAAGTACGAGGGTTAGAATAGTAAGAGTTAGCGTAGACGTGGTGTCTAGGCTATACCTTACCGGTGTATGCCGCTTGTCGCACGGATGGATTGTGATAGCCAATAAGGTAGTGACAAAAACCCTTCGGTCTCTCTGTATAGATCACCACGTGTTTAGGCAAGTTCTTAAAAGGTAAGGCTCCAAAGAAATAGTAGTTTGGTAGTGGTGACTTTATTCACCGATTATCACCTCACGCCTCCAAGTGTCCGAGGGCTGATAAAGCCACGTTTAGCTACCTAGCCTATCCGGATATCATAGCTATAGAAAACCTCTCAACTCAACTACCAAATACACACCTTGTGTCATCATAGGACGAGTCTTGATTCTTTGTTAGTTCACTTCACGTTCCTCGTGGAAATCGATACCGAATACTCCCGGTGAAAAGCTACACCGACAAATTGCGCGCTTGCGGTTTACCGTTGCCATACTTAGGTGTATCGGTCCTTTAGTGGTAACACTAAAGAACTCCGTCAACAACTCACACACTCGATATTGGCACTAGCCTCAATCATAGAGACTTGGGAGCCTCCTCCCTCTCTCGCCTTGCTTGTACTAGCCCCTGTATGAGCATCCGAGCTCGGATAGTGATCACACCGACTAGGGAGCCCGATTTTGCCCCGAACCAAGATAAAATCTCGTGTCATTGTCTCTAGAGCTAGGCCATTGAGCACGATTAGCCGTGACTTATTTGTGGATAAAGGGTATTAGACCACGACAAAGATTATAGTTCCAAGTATTATTTGCTCACTAAATCAATATCAATACAATACAATATAAAACATCATACGTGCCATGGTGCATCTTTGAAACAACCATTTATGCTATAGTAAGAACCTAGAGGGTAGCCTAGGACCTACAATATTTTTTATAATATTGTAAACATTAAAAATTTTGAATAAGTACTAGAGTAAGCATTGGAATTTCAAATTAACACATGACTAAAAGTTAAAATATAGTTTTTATGATGTCGCATAAAGCGGTAAGAGATTATATACTTTAAGTTTATGCTTCAATGTATCATGATATAAAATAAGATTAATCCTAGAAATTATTACTGATGAAACCACTAGAAATGAAAAAGATAGATTGTAAAATTCTTTAAGAACCTAAAATATTTTGCCATCAAATTGTTAGACTATAATCACCATCATAAATGATAGTCATTGTATATGAGAAATTAGTGAGCTCAAAATTTTGGAAAAAAGAATCAAAATTCAGGTCCATGTCATCAAAATATAGACCATAGCTAAGCCATCATAGTTTAAACAAATGTTTCAACTAAATGTATATTATTCATAAACAGTGCTTTGAAAAGAAAAAAAAGTAATGTATATGGAAGAAAAATACATAAAACAATCATTTATAGATTATCAAAATTGAACATAAGTTATAGAGAGTGTCCATTATAGCTAATTTTAACATTAGTGAAGAGAGAAAAATATTCAATATACATATTTTTTATTAGTTAGTGTCTCCAAAGATTCTAACCTCGTGCGAGGGCACGGGTTGGTGAACTAGTTAATCTAGCAAAGGCGCCGATCGTTCAATCTTGATAGCGTGTGCCACCAATAAACAATTAAGAAATTTGTTTGTGTTGGCGAGATCACATGTTCCTTTGACTACACCAAATCTTATCAAACAGCTTTTTATAAGCATGCATGGCATGGTATTTTGTTCCACAAAATCCTTTCATCGTTAGTGGGACTTAGCTTTTGTCACAAATGAATAATTTTAATGATAACAAAAAATGATTGACATGGACGTAGCTATCAAATCAGAATTGTAATGTGTCATGTGCCGAAAAGAGGGGGGCCAAAAGGGGTTGTCACAACCCTAAAAGGCCAGCCCAAAGAGCCCAGAGGGCAGGCAGCCGCGCGCCCCCTCGCCGCCGCCGCCGCTACTTGCCGTCATCGCGTCGTTTGCTTCCTTGTTAAGTAATATTGTTTAGGGATAAGATAGAAATAGATTAGGAAATAAAGAGAGGTCAACTTCTCATGCAAGTCTTCCCAGACTATAAATACAAGGGAGATGTAATCAGTTGGATCGAAGAAAAAAATAAAGGGGTAACACCCAATAGCTTCACTCTCTCCACCCTAGGCTCTCTCTCTTCCTCCTCCTCACAAGACGCGTGCGCCACCCACCCACCCTGCCAAGCATCGACATGCCGCCATCGTCGCCGCCTGTGGTCGCCGCCACCCCTCCCCCCTTGCCGCCGCCCCAACCGTGCCGCACGCCGTTGACGGTCACTAACGACATATTTTTCCCCACAACTTACTACCATAAAGGAGTAAAACTATACATTTTTATACTCATATACATTTATCACTAATAAAATTCCACTTGTAGTGTCTAGTATTTTATTTTGCAGATTTATAATAAAAGCAAGTGGAAAATCGACCAAAAGTACGCCATCCGGGAAAGCGCAATATTGCAAAACACAAGCCCGTGAGCAAATCGACCCAAAACATCAAAATTGGGCCGAGCCAAGCCCGCCCACAACTTTTCAAAACGAAGGAAGACACCCCACCGAGACCCGGGCGGTTGCCGAGCCTGTGGGGTGCGCTACACCACCACAGTGCGGCCGCACCTCCCCGAGGCGCGTTTCGCCCAACCTCGGGAGGCGGTTCATGAACTTGCCAAATGGGTGTTACCGCCGTGGGATGGTCGGTTTGCTCGATTAGAAGGTTTACCGTGTCGGTTTTGGTGTAAATTAGCACTTAGGCCCCTCCTCCAAGTGTATAAGTAGACCCCCTCTCCTCCTCTCTCAACACACACCACTTGGAGTCTAGCAAACCAAAGAATCTTCCTCTCTCTACCACCTCTACCTCTCTCTCTTCTTCTACTTCTTCTTTCTTCTTCTTCTTAGTTCTTGGTTAGCACTTGGAGTAGAAGAGCTACAAGGAGGGCTTGTCTCCTAGAAGAAAGTGCCTTGGTAATACATCTTCTCTATGGAGCATTCTTCTATTTGCAAGTCTTATATCTATGTTCTTGGCCTAACTTATGAACTAGAGTATAGTCTTGATCATGTTCTTGTGTTGGTATATGAACTAGCATATAGTTTACATATCATAATCTTGACATGTTCATCTCAGTTCATCACCGATCATCATATGCCTAACTTGATTAGAGGTGGGATATCGGTTCGTTGTTCCTTCGGGTTTTGCTCTTGTTCTAGTCCGTCCATTCGACGAGTGGGGATCCCGGGGACAAGAGGAGTGCTCGATATGCGGGCATGGTGCCCGGTATTACGACACCCGCGAATATGAGGGCATGACACGGTTGAGGGGGTAGGCGGCCGGGTCGTGACAAGCCCCGACCGTCCCTTGAAATCCCCCACATTCGTATGTTCTCGCTTTCGGTTCGTAAATGCCTTGGTGGGAAGCGGACTTCCCGGTGGGGGTCTCCCGGTATCCTAGACCTAACCACGATTAAATCGGTTGCATATGATCCTAACTATTCATTTGTATGGCCATGACTAGATACATTAGAATTACTCCATTAGGTTATTCATTTATTCTTTATCTATTTTCTTTATCCTTTTGTCGGTGGATTCTAAAGTGTGTGTCACACTATCCATAAACCGCTATTACTTACCCCTCAATGAACAATTTGGTCTAAGCAAACACATGTTCCTCTATTCGGATGCCATGCTAGCTTATTAATCACATGCCTTCCTTTGGGAAAATATAAATAACGATACCCCTCGAATACTTCGGTGAAATGCTACAATGATAGATCCGCGCTGGATGAAATATCTAAGATGGCAAGATCTATCCCATTGACAATCCCTTTCGGATCACCGACATGGTGGTTTTTACTTGGGAATGTCGCCGGTGCATTCGGGTCTTGTTATTGGGGATGGGTTTTATACACATTTTCCTTTGATTGCGCTAAGAAATGTCAACACACGCCGCCGACCACCGCCCAGCGCGCCGCCGTCGTTACCTCGTCACCGCTTTGGTTGCTTTATGACGTCATCATCATCTCCTACTACCTCATTCTCATCGCCGAAGATATCGTCATCCGGCGCCACGCTCACACCGCTCCACCGCCTCCAACGCCGCTGCCGCCCCCCTACCTACCCTCATCGCCGCTCCCAACCGGGTCACTGGGCCGGGCGCCGCCGCCCCTCCACCTCCCTTGCCGTCGCCGCAGCCCGAGAAGTTGCCGACGCGTGTCACGGCAACCGCCCACCCTAACCGGTTTGTGACAACCGTATCCGAGAGACCGGGGACGATTCCCACCACCGATGGCTTCCGACGACCACCACCCCATGTAGCGTGGACAATCGTTGATGGAGAAGCTCAAACCATCTTTGACGACTACGAAAGGGTGCGGCGATAAAGACGCCGCCCGCGATCAACGACAACGCCGCCCTCCATCCATGACGAATCAGGGGCCACGATAAAGAAGAACACCGCAAAGACGCCCTTGCCGTCCGACGTCACGCCGCCTTCGGCGTCATCTCGCGCCATCGACGATGCCCCTACCATGGGCGCCACCGACGGGCGATGTCGCTCCCACAGCGCCGCCACGCCACCCCTCCAAGATTGGTGATGCTACAAGCAACAAATACGCCTACCCCAAGGATGCACCCGCCGCCGCAGCTCGCCAGATCGGATCGAGGCCACCACCGACGCCCACTACCGCTGGACGAAAAAGCCTACTCAACTAGGCCATCGTCACGAGGCTCCATCAATGACACGTATAAGTTTCCCCATTACCGCCAACGCCTTCCTTGACACACGGAAAGCCAGGAGCATCCACACAATACCATCAAGAAGATCTCAACGACGCCGCCGACGTCGAAGCCGATGTCACCAACTCCAACACCGACGCCCTCGACATCGACAACACCTACAAGGGCGTCCCCAACAACATCAAGAACGACCACGATGTCGCCAACCATAACGTTCCCAGCATCCACGACATCGGCAACGTCTTCATCAACTTGGGCAACACAACGACGCCGCCGACCTCAGCCGACGCGACCGACATCACCAACGCCATGCACGCCATGGACAGCAACATCGCCCGCCTACATCACCATCACCAATGATTACGCCAAGAGGAACGCCAAAGAACGACGACATCAACTCCGACATCATCGACGCCACCATCGACGCCGACGACCACGACGTTCCCCCTATGGGTGCCGCTACGATGAGAACACCGACGCCCCCAGCGCCCACCGACGACTACGGTCGTTCAATCGCCAACTTCAACGACAAGATCAATCGGCCAAACACGCCGGACATGCCGACATCCACAATGGTGGAGAACACAATCGCAAGGCTGCGACTGTTCCCTGCTTCAACACTTGCAAGTGCATTGTGGGCACCCTCACTCCCAACAATCGGACTCCGGATGACACCCCATCGGCTCCGGCGCGGGCGCCCCCATCAAGACCGCGATAACGGAACATCGGCTCCACCGAGACACGAGGTATGCCGCTATCCACCCGATCATAGCGGTACTTCTGGTCCATCTTCATGACAAGCAAGGTGCCACTTGAGGACGGAACGCCTACACACGATGTCTTCTTTGCCACCTCAAGTTGCCAAGCTACGGCAACACTACCAAAGAACCGTGGGGCAACCTCGACAGATGACGACATGATCAACTTCATCTACGCCTCGACACGGACAAGCCACGCATTTACTACGTTAGCACCTCCGAAGTTCGCCAATGGGATTCATGCCACGCAACGGGACACACTACGCTGGGAGGCGCCCTCGCACAATGGACGATGCGATTCAACTCGCCGTCTCTTCAACGCTCTCGCCTACTATAAGGTCTTCAAAGAAGCTTCGACTTGTGAGCTTCATCGACAACGACATGAGGTACATGCCACCCGCATCAACCCCCACTCGCCGACCTCGCCACTACCTCGAAGCTCTCATCCTTCATCAACCGGCTACATCGACCAACGACAAGCTCCATGGCATCGCCGAACCAACAAACTCCGTGCAAGAGCACCGAGATTGGGCACTGCACGACGTGATTGGCATCCACACCTCGATGACCAGGCCATCCGTGCGCCATCCATTCATCTACGAGTTCAACGACTACTACGGCTACCATAACTTCGACATCGGCTTCAACGATGACACCACCTTCGCCAACAACTTCAATAAGAAGATGGGCCAACTCACGTCTTCCCAGCTCAAAGATCGCTATCGTGGGTCGATACCACGTCACAAAGAATCGATTGGCTAATGTGTGCAACGATGGCCTAGCTCAAGGGACAATGACACGACGTTTATACTGGTTTGGGGCTAATCGGCGCACCCTAGTCCAAAGGTGTGGCACTATCTCGAGCTTCAATGCTCGTGATCGGGGCGAATACAAGCGGGCGAGAGAGGGGAGATGAGCTCCCGGTCTCGTGGTAATGCGGGGTGATTGAGTGAGTCGTATGCTAGGATGCTAATGATCTTGAGAACCTGCCCCCCTCCACTGACCAAGCCTCCCTTTATAGTGGCAAGGGAGCTTACAGAGGTCACCGGACAAAGGACTTAGTGGTAGAAGAAATACAAATTCGGGGGTGAAGAAGGAAATGTCGCCGCCTGTCGGGCACACCGACCGCCCGCCGTCGCGTAAGGCCGCCGCCGCCGCACCGCAGCCTATCCGTCTTGGCGGGATAGACTCAGAGGGGCAGCTCCATATTCTGAGGTCCCGTATGCTGTCCGTCCGAGCTCGGAGCTCGGTGGTCGGCAGCGAGGAAGACACCGAGCTCGTTGCGCCGCCTCTGCCGCCTATATGTCTTGTCAAGCATCAGCACGTGCCGCTGTCCGCGCTCCAGTCTCACGGCGGCGCCGCCCGGCGTAAATGCTTGTACTTGGTGTCGCAGAAAACGTAGGGACGTGAGAGCCGCGCGAGCTCGCCGCCATTGCCGAGGTCATCCTTGTCTTGTAGTGCTTGTCCGAAGCGCCGGCGCGCGGTATGGCGCACCCGACAAGCCATACCACGTGTGCCTTCGGGGATCTCACCTTTGACGATATCTTGCCATAGGTTGCGGGCGTCCGACAAGTAGCGCCGCGGCCTCATCGCCAACGCCATGTCCCGAGTCCGTCGCCGGGCTAGGAACTCAGGCTATCCGGGAGCTCGCTCGAGACGGAAGGGAGCTCGCCAATCGAGCCCGAGCCGGGCTGCCCTCCCCGTGCTTGTGAGAGCTCGCTCGAGGCGAGAGTGGGCGTTGGGTCGAGCTCGAGCTCGCGCCCGGGAGCTGTCCCTAGAGGGAGCTCGCTCGAGGCGGAGAGGCCCCGCCGGTCGAGCTCGGGTTCAATCGAGGCGAGTGGGGCCAGCCCCATTGTTTGTTCTCGAATTTGGCTTATCCAATGATGGGCTTTTGTTGTGGATTTGGCCTAACTAATTACGGCCCATTATCTCAAGGTCCCACAGAGCCCCCCCGAGCGCCAGAGGGGGAGTGATTCCTCTGTACGCGCTGAGTGATTTCGTCCATATCAGGATGAGGGACCAGATTTTCAGGCGGGGTGCGCGCGAGCACACCCGCGGGGTGTAGCCCCGAGGCTCGTGGATGATTATGAGTCTTCGCGAGGCTTGTTGTGATCTCGTGTCTCGCCGCTCGCCCCCACGCATTCGTCCGGCCACGCGGAAGGGTGAGCTCGTGCTCGGCTTTACCCTCGAGGGCCGAAACCAACCGCCGGTGAGCTTTGTAACGGATAACTTGAGCGAGGCCCAAGCTCGCCGCAACGAGCTTGTTCGGTCTAGTCAGCTCGTGGACCGACCTCCTCACATTCCAACGACTCGACCTCCGCGGTTCCCGAGACCAGGAGGGGCTCTGGGCTAGCCTCGCCCGCCGTGGAGGATAACCTTAAGGTCGTTTCATCGCTGGGCGACTAAGCGCACTCCTGAGGAGCCCCCGAGCCTTACGGGTGCTTCCTGGGCATGTCAGCCGATGCCATTCCTCCGCCGTGCTCCTTGCTCTAAGGCTGTCTCCTCGGCGGCCTCGTACTCATGAGAGCCGGCCTTCGAACCCGGAGCTGGAGGCCGATGCGAGCTCGTGAGTCGGCGAGGTAGCCATTGGGAATGCGACTGCTGGCGATGAGCCGGGCGAATTTTCACCTATAGTAAAAGAGCCGCTGGGAAAAAATAGCCGTTGGGAAAGTTACCGCTACCTTCGCCGAAGTAACTGTTGCCGCTTACAGCTGCTCGCCCATCGCTTGCCACGGGAGGACGCGTGGAGGTTTCGGAGGGTCGCTAGCGCGTGGTGGGCCTCACCGCCTGATCGCTCTGCGGATCCGTCCCGAGCTCTTCCTATAACAGGGAGAGAGCGGAGGATCGCGCTCCCAATCCTCCATCCCCCTCGCTAACCACCATCACCTTTACGCCCTAGATCTATTCCGCCGCCTCTCACCGCCAAACGGAGTGAGGGGGGAGTCACCGAGCTCGCCGAGGGCCGCCGCGGAAGCAGAGGAGGATCCATGGTTCGTGGATGCCGACGGCGTCACCAAGCAGATGCTTGAGGAGGCGGCGAGTGTACGGCGGACTTCCGCCGCCGACCGACGCCCGGGGAGTGGATCGTGCCTCGACGGATGACGTGGCTCATCCGCCGACGGCCATCGCCCTTCGCTCCTTCCACGACGCAGGCTCGGCGGTCCCCGCACCGAATTCTTCCGCTCTCCCTTATTCGCATCAAGGCCAAGCCCAAAGACTTGAATCCAAACGGATTCTCCACCTCGCCGCCTTCCCACCTTTCCTCGTGAGGGGTGGCTAGATCGAGGCAGAACCGGGACCCTTCCGGTTCTTTTTCCATGCGATCGCACAGCCCGACGCGGAATGCGCCCGACGGCTGTGTCGCCATCCAGCCCACGGCCGGGCGTGAAGGCGGTTCTCGGCCATCACTCCCCTCGTCGAACACCGTGTGGCGGAGGAGTGGGTCTGGCCCAAGAATGACGAAGAGCACGCTCCCGTGCTTCACGGGCCGCGTGATTCTCGACGCCGGATCGAGCCGGCAGTGGAGGGAGGCCCCATGACCACATGCTGCCTCGCCCCACGAGGTGGCCGTGAAGATCGAGCTCCTCGACGCCGAGCTCACTGAGCCGCTCATCATCGCCTCGGCGCGCTGACACGGCGCCGCCCCCGGGCGAGGGTTCTCCGTGATTTGGGAGATGACGGAGGACAACACCCCTTTGAGGGCACGGGTGACGGCACGCCCTCCCTAAGGATGACGCCGAATGGTGGGTCCGAGGGTGACCGGAAAAACCTTCAAGATTCCGTGCGAGCCCAATACGATCCCCGCCGCCCGCCGAGGACGGCGCCATGGTGAGCTCGCCTTTCCCTTCTTTTCTCGCTTTAGTACTTTGATTCAGGCGTCTTCGCTTCCTTTGACTTCGTGACATGCGTCGGCATGGGGATCTCCCGCCATCTCGATCGATGATGAGGACCGGCCCTCGCCTTCGGGCAAGTTCCCGAGGTCGCTCCCAAATACGGGCGCGAGTCCCTGGGATAGCGAGGTGCGGAGGTCGACGACGCCCTGCCGTAGGAGCTCGAGGAGGCGGGCGGCGGATCCACCTCTCGCCGGGGCGAGGACGGTGGGGGCCTGATGAATCAAGGGACGCCGGTCATCCCGGGTCATGCCGCCACCCGCGCGACCAGCTCGCCTTCACGGTCCCAGTGCCGCAGCCTAGCCTCGGCCTTTGGGGCCGCACGTTGAGGAAGAGAGGTGCCCCAAGCACGGGCCAACGGGAAGAAGAGGCGTATGGCCACCGAGTAAGTGCTCGAGCTCGCCTTCATTGTTTGTTGATGTCGTGACTCTCGTATGAAGGTGTGAGCTCTGCCCCTTGTTCTCATCAGAAGGGGCAAGCCATTGGGGCTCTCAACCCTCCAAGCGCCCGAGGATGATGAGCTGGCAGCTCGATAGGCTCGCAACGGACGTTCCTCCGACCTCCAAGGGCGAGAGAGAGGAGGAGGGAGAGCCGGGTCGGGCGGGAGCCGACGACCTTCCTCCTCGAGTACCGCTCCTGCGGGGCGCGCCGGCATATGGTGTCGAGCTCGCTAGTGGGGCTCGAGGCCTTGCCGCCGGCGACGGCCCCCATCGCGCCGAGCCCGTGAGCCGTGGGACTACTGGTGGAGCCGACCGGGTGATTGTCCTTGACCTCCGAAGAAGACGGAGGAACGCATCCCCCCGCGCCCCCAAGTCCAGCCCATAGTAGAGACCACGGATCCGCTAGACGAGGCGTTGAGGACGCCCCCGGCCTCCGCGGAGAGGCCGACGCCGCACTTATCGTTGTCGGGCGCATGGCGTGGGTACTGAGCTCGCCGCGCCGGAGCTCGCGGGTCGGTGAACGCCACGCCAACGCCGCCGCTTAAGGCCCGTGCGACTTCTCGGACGTGCCGACGACCGCGGAGCGCCACGCGGCCTCCCGATGACACACCATCGACCGCAGAGGCGTTTTCCCCGACGAGGGCGCCCTCGGCGGCCCCTCGTGTGGCGAGTGGGGCTGCAAGCCGCCCAAGAGTCCGCCTTGCCGTGGGCAAGGGCGGGGAACCGGGCGCCGCATGATGGCGGCCGAGGAGGTGGTGCTCGCGCCCGGAGAGACGGCTACGCCGAAGTGTCTCCACCAGTCGTTGGGTAAGGGCCGCATTCGCGCTTTGCCTTGGCCAACGGTGACGTAGCGCTAACCTCTTCTTTCGCAGGACCCGAGAGCCGCCGGCCGCTGCGGTACAAACCAGTGGCGCGGCCGGCTCAAGCTCGAGGGACTCATGGCGCAGCCTTTGATCTGACCGTCCCTGCGAGCGGGGCCTTGGCCAAGTGTTCACCTCTCACCACGACATCCGGGGCGGCTGGACGATGTCGCCGGCCACATTCGTGAGGGTCAAGAGCTGCCGCCCGCAAGGTCCGCGAGGAGGTCGCCATCGAAAGCGCCGCCAGCGAAGCGGCGGCAGCCCCGCATCGAGGAGATCGATCTCGCCGCGACGCCAGCAGCGCAAGAAGATGCAGTGAGGAGCTCAAGGCCCTCCGTCGACCGGCCGGAGAGCAAAGAGCTCGAGCTGCGGGCGCCCAGCAGCTGCACTGCTTACCGGAGGAAGACAGATTACACGCCGCGAGGGACGCTCAGAGCGCGACCGCGAGCTCAAAGGTAAGTGTCATTCGAGCTCGTCTCTTTCTTTGTCTCTCGGGTAGAAAGCCGATAGATTTAGCCTACGGACGCGCCTAGCCTATGACCACGAGGTCACCGAGCTGCGCTTGCAGTTACTACAAGCTTCGGGAAGCTGAGAGGCACTCCGCTCGATGCCGAAACCAGTCTTCGAGAATTAGGAAGAACTCTATGGAATCCCGACGTGTAAGCTAGCGTATTCGTTCTTCTTCTTTACCTTCGGACTCATGGTTTGGATCGTTTGTCTTTGCATGAGAAGGAGAAGTCATCCGGGTTGGCTCTCAGCCTTAAGGAAAGGGAGAGCTCCCCGTCTTTGGCGGGGAGGCCACCTTGACGCACACGCAGCTTACACCGCAGCGTAGAAGAGGGGGAGCTACAGCAGAGGACGCGCGGACCCGTGGACGCGCAGACCGAGTTTCCACCTAAGAGCGAGGCGCTCCAAACCAAGGAGACCGAGGTCGCCGACCTCCGCGACCGGGCGACCAAGGCTAAGGACGCCTGTTCGGGACTGGAGCGGCGACGGACCTCTTTTTGACATCAAGACCATCTCGCGATCTCCTCGCGCCGAGGAGACGGAGAACTGGGCCTGCCCGGTGCTCCGCGGCTCCGCACGTGGTGAGGGACAACGCCGGCGTGCTTATTCACAAGGCGGTCAGCGTGGTCCCCGCCAACTACCCCCGAGATCGATACCAAGGTGGTGGGCAAGGGCTGGCCGAAAGTGGACACCGAGGCAGACCTCGACCGGGTGGCCGCCAAAGCGGAGGCCGACTCGAAGATGGCGAAGAAGCTTCTTCAAGCTCGCAGCCGAAGAGCTCGACGCCTTCGAGCCTATAGCCGGCGAAGGGGAGGAGTCGTCCGACGAGGATTCTTTTCGCGTATAGTAGGGTAGGTCGAGGCTGGGCCCTTTTGTTGGACAAAGTCCGAGCTCGGCGAAATGTAAATATAATTCATGTTGTTATGAAAGGGTCGCTTTCTTTCCTTTGCCTCGTGTTTTTAATCTATTGTTCGACTTCGAGCTCATACCTTGAGGGACGAATAGCGGGCCCTTTCTCGTTGGCCATGGGGGCGCTAGAGGTCAGTGGGCAAGGCCACGCTATGCCCCACAGGGTGATTTCAAAGTTGCTCAATTGATAGATCGCGCAGACCTAGGGAGGAGAAGAGCTTAGCGAGAGGTCGGGTTCGACTATCTAGGACTTTGGCTGAACTCGAGTTCGGGTCGAGGTGTTTTTGGGCGAAAATGAGTTCATGAAAACGCTGGTGTACGCCCCGCCCCTCTCAGAGCCCCGAAAGCAAGGGCGGGCCTCGCGAAAGCGCAGGGCGCCGCTGCTCAACAAACCGTGAAGTGAAAGAGTTCGAATGCTTGCACAAATTTCACATCGAGGTGTGCTTTTTTATTCAAACTTCATAAGGACGACTTTACAAAGCACTTCTAGGGATAAAAGCGACGTGAGCCGCTCGATGTTCCAGCGCGGTGAGCTCGCTACCGCTGGAGTCTTGATCTTGTACGAGCCTGGTCGAACTCGGGCGATGGTGAATGGTCCTTCCTGTGGTGCAGAGAGCTTGTGCTTCTCCTTCGTGCTCGTACTTCATCGCAGACTTGATCGCCGACGTTGAAGGCTCGCCGTCCATACTTGGCGGCCGCGGTAGCGGCGCATCGATTGGTACTTGGCCGAAAGTGTGCGAGCCGACCTTGGCGGGCTTCTTCAAGTTGATCGGGCGCGCGCCCCCGAAAGTGAGGCCTGGTTGCCGGCGCCGTTGTACGCGCGAACTCGGGTGCACCGTAGTCGAGGCCGGTGGGGAGCACGGCCCGGAGCCGAAGACGAGGAAGAATGGCGTGCGCCCCGTGGCCCCCGCTGGTGTAGTCCCGAGGCTCCATATGACGGCTGGGAGCTCGGCGAGCCACCAGCCGCCGAACTTCTCGCCGCAGGAAGATGCGCCGGCCAACCCCTACAAGATCATCCCATTGTCCCGCCGACCTGCCCATTGGTATTAGGGTGGCCGACGGCCGCCCCGCCCCACGCGGATGCCATAGTCGCCGCACTAGTCGAGGAATACCGCCTGAAGTTGGTCCCGCTTGTCGGTGATGATCGAGTTTGGGACGCCGCCGTGGACGATACCGGTGAAGAACTTGACCGCCTCCTGTGATCTCGCGGCGAGATGGGCATGACCTCAATCCACTTGGTGAACTTGTCGATGGCGACGAGGAGATGTGTGAAGGCCCCGCCATCTTGTAAATGGCCCTGACCATGTCGAGCCCCCCGCACCGCAAAATGGCCAAGTGATGGGAATGGTCCGAGGGCCCGGGCGGGAGATATGTCCGCTTGGCAAAGAATCGACACCCTCGCAACGGGCAAGATGACCTGACAGACAATGATCGCCGCTGGCCAAACAAGAGAAACCTTGGCGGAAGGCCTTACCCACCGTGAGCTCGGGGGCCGCGTGGTGTCCACATTCCCTAGTGTGTATTTCTTTTATGAGCTTGCACCCCTCTTCGAAGGTGATGCAAAGATCGAGGACTCCTGACGCGCCCGCGCCTCGCATGTAAACGTGCTCGATGATGACGTAGGACTTAGCTCGGCGCGCGATGCACCTAGCCTCTTCCTTCTCGATGGGGAGCTTGCCGTCCTTTAACCACCCCGTGATGGGAACTCGCCAGTCGGGTCTTGGGGCTTCTGGGTCCGGGGTCGCGAAGACCTCGGTTCCAACGAGGTCGACCTCCATTGGTGAGCTCGAGCTCAACGAGGCTTCGACCTTGTTGGGGAACGGTACGAACGGTGTCGAAGTCGGATCTACGCGTGGATTCGAGCCCTCGCCCTCAAGTCGCATTGAAGGGACGTACCGATCATGGGCGAACACACCGGGGGGGACTTATAGTCGGTCGGAGGTGAGCTTGGCGAGGACGCCGCTGTCGCCATTGTACTGGTGGCGATGTGCTTGAACTCAAGGCCATCGGCGCTCCTTGAGCTCGCGGCACCTTCAAGCAGTATGCGATCATCCCCTGCCGATGCGTACGGCCTCCTTTCGGGCCTGGTCGGGCGACGAGCTTGAGTCTCCCTGACTCGAGCTGCTTGATGCCGAGCTCGGGCGGCGCAGGTGGAGCCCGCTCACACCAGGGCCTCGTGATTCGCAACGCTGTTTGATGCGGTAAAGTGGAGGCGGATCGAGCACCTCATGCGACGCTGCGCCGGTGAGACAAGACTAGTCCAGCCCCGCGCCGCTCTTCACGGAGCCGCCGGCGAGAGGGTCCAAGACTCACCGGGCCGTCCGGCTTGGTGGCAGCGCGCCTCGTCCACTCGCTATGAAGTCGGGAGCACTGGGACTTGATGGCGCCCCTCGGCGTGCGTGAGATGTCCGACCCCAAGAGCTCGATGCCCCACTTGGCGATGCGCCCGTTGCCTCGGGCTGCGGATGACCTCGCCGAGTGGAAACTTGGAGACGACGGATCGGGTGGGCTGCCGGGCGCAGTGCCGCCAGCCTGCGCTGCGGATCGCCAAGGCGTAGGCGAAGTTTCGGAGCCGCGGGTATCGCGCCTTTGCGCTCCGAGAGGACCTCACCGATGAAGTAGACTAGGCGCTGCACACGGAGTGCGGTCCTGCTCCTCACGCCTACCACGAGCACCGTATAACGACCGCGAGGTGGCCGAGATGTAGAGTAACATCGCTCGTCTCGCTTGGGCGGGTGAGCATGGGGGTGGGTTTGTCAGAGCTCTTTAGGGAGTCGAGGGCGGCCCGGGCCCTCGTCGGCCCGTGCAAAGCGCCCGACTTCTTCGTGAGCTTGTACAAATGGGAGGCTACGTCACGAGTCGAGCTATAAACCGGCTAAGCGCGGCGAGGCATCCCGTGAGCCGCCGCGACGCTTTTGACGTTTTTGATTGGGCCCATATTTCGAATGGCCTCAATCTTTTCGGGTTGGCTTCAATGCCGCGCTCGGATACAATGAAGCCAAGGAGTTTCCCTCGAGGGACCCCGAAAACGCACTTCTCCGGGTTGAGTTTTACCCGAACTCGCTGAGCTTGCCAAGACCCGCCGAGGTCGATGAGCTCTCCCATGCGCTTCATCTTGACTACAATGTCGCCGACGCTCGCTTTAATGCGCCTCCGAGAAGCCCTTTGAAGACTTTCAATGCACCTCTGAAAGGTGGCGCCAAATGCTTTTTCAAAATTAACGGCATTGTCACGTAACAAAATGCGCCGAATGGGGTGCTGAAGGAGGTTGCGAGCTGATCGAGCTCGCTCATCACGATCCGTGGTAGCCGGAGTATGCGCCGAGAAAACAGAGCGTCTCGCACCCGGAGGAGGAGTCAACGATTTGGTCGATGCGCGGCAAAGGAAACAGATCCTTCGGGCATGCCTTGTTGAGACTCGTATAATCAACACACATTCTCCATTTCCCATTCTTCTTCTTAAGTAGTACAGGGTTGGCTATCCACTTGGGATGATACACCTCCTTAACAAAGCCCGCCGCTAAGAGCTATCTATTTCCTCGGCGATTGCCTGCCGCCGCCGTCGGCACCGTGAGTCCGCCGCTTCACCTACCGAGAGCCGGGCTTGATGTTTAAGGAGTGCTCACGACTTCCCCTGATGCCGGCATGTCCGGAGGGTTTCCACGCGAACACTTCGAGGTTCACGTGGAGGAAGTCGACGAGCTCGCTTCCTATTTGGGAGTGAGCTCGGCACCGACACGAACGGTGTGCCCCTCCTCGCCGACCGCCACCGCCTTGGCGCCCTCGCCTCGCTCGGCGGATCCCGCCGCCTCTCGAAAGCCGATGGATGAGCTCGCCACCTTGGTTGACGTGCTCGACATCTTTAGCTCGGCGGTGTCCTCCGCCCGGACCCACACGAGCATCTCGCAGAGCTTTCGACTCGGCGAGGGCGCAGCATACCGCACGCCCCTCCTTGTCGAAGCTTGAAGGCGCGCTCCAGGGTGGAGTTGACGGTGATCACACCCGCCGCCTAGGGATCTTGAGCATGAGGTATGTATAGTTGGGCACGCCATGAACTTCGCGATAGCACGGCTGCCCCAACAAAGGCGTGGGTACGCGCTTGTAAGGGAGCACTCGAAAGTGAGCACCTCCTTGCGGAAGTTGCTCCTGGGTCGCCGGGTGACGGGGAGGTCGATCCGCCCGAGCTGAACGCCGCTTCCCGCACCACCCCGTGGATGGGGTCTGCCGAGGGTCGAGACGAGTAGCTCGAGATGCCGAGCACCTCCATGGTGTCGACGTAGAGGAGGTTGAGGCTGCCGCCACCGGCCCATCAGCACCTTTGCCGAGGCACTTGGTGCCGACGATGGGGTCGACGACGAGCCGGAACCGTCCCCGTGAGGAATGTGCACGGGGTGGTCCTTCTTGTCGGCTGCGTGATCGGGCGCTGACCACATGAGGTAGGAGGGCGTCGCAGCACCTGGTGAAGAGGACTCGCCGCAGAGCTTCGGGCGGCGCTTGACTCGTGACGGTGGCCCCCGAAGACGACGCTGACCGCCGCCGTCCTTGAAGAAGACGCCCTGTCGCCCACCCGGCCTCGAACTCGCCGCCGCCCGCTGTTGCCCGTGCCGCCGCCCGCCCTCGCGCCTGCTACGAACTTCCGCAAGGTTGCGCCCTGAGCTTGTGCTTGACGGACCCCTCGTGGGTTGGGGCAGGGAGCTCGCTTTTCTTCCTCGGCAGTCCTTGGGGGCGCCCCGGCTTAGGCCGCCTTTGCGCCGGCTTCTTCCTCAGCCACCGCCACGGTCGCCCTCACCGCGGCGGCGGCTGTCCTTGTTCTTCCTTTTGGGCCACGCAGGCCGACCCCTCGGCGCGACTCGCCGGTGGCCTTTTCCTTGCCTCTTGCCGGGTGGTGCCGTGAGGACCGCGAGATGGCGCCCCACCCCCGCAGGTGGTTCGTGGAGAGGTCGAGGAGCCCTTCACCGCCTTGGCTTGATGCCGAGCTCATGGATGAGCCGCCTCGCAAGTTGTGCCAAGGTGAAGGCGGTGATGATCTCCGTCGGTGGCGCCGGGTGAGCTCGCTGCGTAGCTTGGAGAAGCGCCGATGTAGTCGCACAAAGCTCGCGTTCTTCCGCTACTTGCAGCCGCGAGATCCCACGTGGTTGCTCAGCGTGAGTAGGTCCCCCGAAGTTGCCGATGAAGATGTCGCGGAGGTCGCCAAAGCTATCGATCGACTCGCAGCAAATGCTCGAGCCACGATCGAGCCGTGCCGGAGGGTACAGGGGAGGTTGCAGATGATGAAGAGCCTCGCCGCCGCCTCCCTCCGCTTGGCACGCGAGGTGGTAGTCCTCGAGCCGACGCTAGTCCGTCTTCCCGCTGTACTCGGGACGGAGGCTCGGAGCTTGAAGCTTGAGGGAACGGCGTGTCGTGGACCCGGAGCCGAACACCTCGGGGGCCGCCCCGGGTCCGGCGGCTGGGCCCTGCTTTGAGCTCTTCCTCGAGCTCGAGTGTCACGAGCTCGAGGAGAGCGCGCTTGTCGCCTCCCCCGGAGTGGGATCGCGGTTGCGTCCTCCCGACAGCCGTAGCGCCCACCCTCCTCCCCGCCGTAGGATAGGGCGGGTGGTCGCCGCCGCTGCCGGTCGCCACGCCGGCCGCAGTCCGGGCGGTCGGCCGTCTCCTCCGAGCTCGCACTCGTCGCTGGGCCGATGGTGTCCCGCTGCGTAGCGGTTCTCGCCAACTGGCGGCGGGCGTGACTCGTTGAGTCGCCGACCCTCGTTGGAGGAGGCCTCGTGGCTCCTCTCGGCGTCGGGCCAGGCGACGCCGAAGTCATCCATCTCGCTTCCGCAGCCCTTCTCGATGAGGGAGCGCAGTCGCCGGTGGGCCCCCGCCTCCGGCCCTCGCCGGGAGGTCGCGGTAAGAGCACCCGGCGGCAAAGAAGGTCTCGAGCTCGCCCGGCCGAAGATCGGCGGGAGGTCGCTCGGCCTCGCCGATGTGGCTGCCGCCCCTTCCTCGAGCTCGAACTCGGTGTTGTCCTCCCTCCTCCTCGAGGTGCGCCACCACGCCCCCAGGCGATCTCGCCGGCTTCCTCGAGCCCCTCGAGGCACTCGTGGACCCGCCAGGGCGCCACCCAATGTAATTGGCCCATCCTCGTCCCCGAGTATGCCGGTGGAGCTGGGAGGACTCG
Source organism: Hyparrhenia diplandra (assembly GCA_015847255.1). Lineage (NCBI taxonomy): Eukaryota > Viridiplantae > Streptophyta > Magnoliopsida > Poales > Poaceae > Hyparrhenia > Hyparrhenia diplandra. The sequence continues at coordinate 994 of JADLZK010010757.1, read as the reverse complement.
CCCTCACCGGCACGCCGCGCACGGCGCCGTCCCGGGTCTGGCACATGTAGCACTCGCGAGCGGGGTCGACCCCGCGAGGCTCAGCTACCCAAAGGCGACTCGAGGCCAAACACATCCCGAAGTTCGGTGCTCGGGGTGCCGGGCAGAAGAGCTGTCCCCGCGGGTACATCTTGTCGTAGGCGGTGAGGAACTCGTCGGGGAGAGCGAGCCCGCCCGCGAGCTACGTGACGACGCTAGCGGCGGAGAAGGTGACGCTTGTGGAAGAGCTCTTGAGTCGGCTCGTGGCCTCGGATGATGCGGAAGTAGGTCCACAATGCTAACGGAAGCGGTCGGCCGCCGCCGATGGGGCCTCCGCGGTCCGAGGTCGAGTCCCTCCGGAGCGACCAGCACGGAGTCGGTGGCGCCGCTGATGAGGCGAGGCGCCACCTGGCCCCGCACTATCCGAGGGAAGGTGGCCCCGACGAGGATCCCTGAGCCGGTGCCGGGCGGTCCGTAGTCCCGGCGCACGGCGGGCGCCGGACGCCGGAGTGGTGGTGAAGGGAGCCATCGGCGGTGGTCGCCACACTAGCGCCGCCCCTACCGCACGCCAACCGCCGTGGGTCGTGATACCACGGGTCACAATAACCGACCGGGCTAATGTGCAACGATGGCCTAGCTCAAGGGACAATGACACGGGCGCTTATACCGTTCGGGCTAATCGGGCGCACCCTAGTCCAAAGGTGTGGCACTATCCGAGCTCGAATGCTCGTGGGTGAATACAAGCGGGCGAGAGGGGAGATGAGCTCCCCGGTCCCGTGTACGTGCGGTGAATGAGTGAGTCGTATGCTAGGATGCTAATGAGCTTGAGAACCTGCCCCCTCCACGACCAAGCCTCCCTTTATAGTCGCAAGGGGAGCTTACAGGAGGTCACTGGACGAAGGACTTAGAGGTAGAAGAAATACAAATTAGGGGTGAAGAAGGAAATGTCGCTGGCCTGTCGGGCACGCCGGACCGC